>OY735199.1:64729241-65229241 GCA_963457665.1 Thysanoteuthis rhombus | reverse complement strand
ACCCCTACATCATCTCACACACACACTCTACCCCCTACCACCGAATATGGAAGGGGGGTTAGAAAACTTGATACCATCACTAGTAAGCAGTTTAGAAAACTTACAAAAAATTACTACACATCATCAGAATTAAGGAAGATCCAGAAGGGAAAGTAATGAACCTGAGTAAATTTCGATTTACTAGGGACACATTCAAACTCCTTAACAAGGGCCTTAATTTCTGTCCCCGACCCCCACACTTTAACAATCGCACCCCTAACAAAGATCTATACGACTTCTTCAGAAGAATCAAACTTGGAGCCCACTTTGGAAAAACAAGCCATGATAGCGACATCCTTGGTGAAAAAGCCAAACTAGATAATTTCTTTATACATATAAACTCAGCACATGACTCTATTAAGTGACTTCACGACATCCACTGACTCCATAGCCTTCTTAGACACCCACATATACATAGAAGACAACAGAAACCTCCAAACTACCTTCTACACTAAACGCACGGACACCCACAATTACCTCCACTCTAAATCAGCCCATCCCCAACACTTAAAAAGAAGCCTACCATTTTCACAAGCCCTTAGAATTAGAAGAATCTGCTCTACTAATAGTGAACTTGACAGACACAAACATAACCTAATACAATACTTCACCCAATAAGGTTATCCGCCAGATGACACTAAAAACCAAATAAAAAAAGCGACTGGAATACCCAGAGATGAAACCCTTATACTGTCCCACAATAACGAACCCAACCGCATACCCCTTATAACAACCTTCAACAACACACTCCCACCCTTAGCACATATCATCAATAATAGATGGAACATTCTCACGATCAAAACAGATCTAAGAGAAACATTCACAGACCCATGTGTCATCTCCTACCGCAGACTCAAAAACATCAGAGACATGATTAGTAGCAATAATATCATTAACAATAAAGTCGTACACAAAAATACACCTAGAACCATTAAATTCTGCACACCTTGCGACATAAGAAACAGTCTATGTTGCAACCACCTCAAGAACACCAACACATTCACAAGCACTACCACAAAAGAGAGTTACCATATATATCACAATAGCAACTGCCGCAGTAAGAACATTATATACCTTCTAGAGTGCAATAGATGTAAGTTACAGTACACCTGACCACAATTTTGCCACTGATGCTAGCTTCACCATCATAGAAAAAATAGAAAAAGCTACTCCAATTGACATAACTAAAGTTCTAGAGAAACACGAAGATATGTGGATCAACAAACTTAAAACCCTATATCCTAATGGATTAAACACTAAACTGAACAACCCTCATCACACAGAACCCTAATACACAAAACTCCTACCATTAATATCCTCACACCCACATCTAAGACACCTCACTCCCAAGTCTGTCTCACTCTCTACAGTACACATTATATATATATATATATATATATATATATATATATATATCCAGCATTATAAACTTCAAATCATTTCAATCATTTCAACCTCTTCTTGGGGGAATATCACTCTAACAGTAATTCTCTAACCAGGTTCACACAGATATTCTTGCAGCAATACCAGTAGACCTTCTTTATGCAGAACCTAATTTGTATTTACCTTTCTTTTTTATACAATGACCTTAACATGTCCCCAACAAAGATGAGTCTACTTGCATTATGTTAGGAGATCATCGAGGTTATAATGGTAACTTCTTTATCAATCCACAACAGAAGACAAGCCTGTAATATAGTCTGCTATGTTCATTTACGTTGTCTGCTATGAGAGTCTTATATTTCAATTTGGTAGGTTTATGTCAGAGGATTAGAGTGCAGCAGGATAGAGTCTATGCAACCTACACACTAGTTTAGTGACATTGAATGGAAAGTTTGAATAAAACTCTATTTCTCCTTTCTCTGATTAAAAGCAAATACACAAGTGCAAAACATTAAAAATTCAGATTTTAATCCTTCCAACGGTTTCTTTGTATCAAGCTACACATCAATTTTAATGATCGTCTATAATACTATTCTAAAATTTTCAAGTAGGTCCACACAACAAAACATTTGTACAACTATACTCGTGTATGGAAAACTGAGCTAATCTTTAAAATGAGATATTTATTGTTAAAAGATGAAGCTTTTATTTTCCTTATTTTTTGACTTATCATTTTGGTACTTAGAATCTTGGTGACAAGGTTGAATCATATCTAAATAAACTTCCATTCTAAGGAAAAAGATTATAATGCTTTTACATGAAAAAAAGAAACCTGAAAGACCTCCACAACTACAGACCTATAAGGCTACTTAACTGCATCTACAAACTTTTCATAAAAATCATCACCAAATGAATCACAAAAGCACTAGATGAAAACCAACCATGGGAGCAAGCTGGCTTTAGAAGAGACTACTCCACCATAGACCTTCTCCATTCAATAAATCAGCTGAAAGAGAAAGCAGCAGAATACAGAATGCTAATCGCTGTAGCATTTTTAGACACAAGAAAGCCTTTGACTCTGTAGAAATTCCCATGGTCAATGGAAGCCATCACTGTGCAAGGTGTACACCCTGAATACATCAGACTACAGCAACATATATACAGTCACAGCAGCTACCTTATCAGGAAACATGGAACATAACCAAGAGACAGACCTGCAAACAGAGAACCATGCAATATGCACATGAAAGAATCATGTTCAACCAAAATGGCAATAAGCTGGTCATGTTGCAAAAATAGCAGACAATTAAGAGACATCACAACTCATAATATTGATCCCCAGAGATCACATGTGCAACCAAAGCTAGCAGAATACAAGATAGAGAAACTAACTAGACAAATTCAGAAAGTATTGGCTGAGCAACACTCACAATAAAGCAGTGTCGTAAATTCCGGGGAAGGTCTTTGTCCAACTACAGAAATTAAGACTGATGACGATGATTTTGAAATTAAAAATGGACAATTATGAATGTATATTACTTCCCATTATGACTAAGTCATTGTGCTTGGATTAATCCAAACATTTAATCACTTCTTCCTACTGCCAAACCTCCCACAGAATTTCATTGAGATTCATAAAGAATTTCTATGAATATAAGCAAGGACAGACAGGAACAAATACAGAAATTTATGGAAAAAGTGGGGGTATTTTGGGGTTTCTTTCATCATATTCTCTCCTGTCTTTCTACATGATATTTCAGAAAGCTCTCTATGGATTTCAATGTCATTTTGACGAATGGTAAGGCAAGAAATAACAGAATTTTAGAGTGGAATTTTTCTGTCCTATGTTTAATACATTTCTGTATTCTCTCCTGTCTGTCTAAAGAATATCTCAAAAAGTTCCCAATGAATTTCGATGAAATTTTGTGGAATGGTAAGGCAATATTATAAAAGAGGTGGTTAAACTCTGGTGCAGATTCAGGAATATGTTTTTGATTGAGAGACATGTTTGCATTATTTTCCATAAATTTCTGTATTCACTCATCATTATAAGGCATATATCATGGAAGACAAGATTGAATTTTGCAGCAAATTCAGGAATTCATTTTTGATTGAGAGATATTTTTCCGGGTTTTTTTTGTTTTTTTTTTCAATATCCCTAAAATGTCTAAATGGATCTTGATGAAATTTTTTTGAGAAGTAAAGCAGGTATATATAATCACATTCTGGGGCAAATCCAGAGAGTCATTTGTGATTGAAAGATATTTTTTCCATTTTTTTTTTAATTTTTATATTCGCTCATCTGATCACGCAATTTCTCCAAAAGGTTTCAATGAGTTTCAATGAAAATTTTTGGGATAGCAAGATACTTAGTGAGTGAGATGTGATAAAATTTGGAGGAAGATCAATGAATTCATTTTTGATTGAGAGAATTTTTGCATTTTTGGGGGTATATTTCTATATTTGTCCCTGTCTGTTCACACAATATCTCAAAAGTTCTCAATGAATTTCAATGGAACACAGCGTGAAAGTGGGCAATATGCTATGGGAGACATGAAAAAAAATTTTGATTTTCAAAATAGCCACCCTCAAGCATAGAAAAACTGGCAATAATTTTCATTCTTAATCTGAATGCTTTTTTCGATATGATTCAATCTTGTAACCAAGATCCCAACCAGCCAGCCCAAATGATAGCTTCCACGCTCCAATAGACTGGTAACTTGTCATTACTCTAACCTTTACTTTCAAAATGAGCCAATGAAAACTTTTAAAATCTCATGGATGTTGTTTCCAAACACAAAAAAGTAGTAAACAACCACAGAGCCAATAGAAACGTAACAGCTTTCCAACTGAAAACAAAGATCATTGGTAGTTGGCAACATGGATATTTTTTACTTGTCTGTGATCACATATCCTCCTGATAGTCACTTATGGAGCTGAAACATGGAACCTAACTGAGAGACAGACCAACAAACTGAGAACCATGCAACGTGCACATGAAAGAATTATGCTCAACCTCACATAGAGAGACCACAATATAGCACAATACATGCGGGAGAAGACAGGAGTCAGGGACATCATAGACTCCATTAAAAATCTCGAATGGCAATGGGCTGGCCATGTTGCATGAATGGCTGACAACGGATGAACAGACTCACGACATGGATCCTCAACCCAGGCCAGCAGAGTATTAGATAGAGAGACAAGCTAGACAAATTCAAAAAGTACTGGCTCTGCAACAACCATGATAGAGAAGAGTAGCAAATCCTGGGAAGGTCTATGTCCAACGACGGACGTTGAAAAAATGATGATGATGATGGTGAGATAATATAGATATATTAAACATTACAGTGAGACAGAAAATTTTTAGGTAAGCGTGAATGCTGCTTGACACAAATAAGAGTCCAATTTAGCATCAATATACATTCTAAATTGACCCATGCCACAAAAAACTTTTTTGAGGGAGGGGTGAGAGAATTTCAAAAAATCAACTAGCTAAAAATCCTCTCCAGGATACCATTAAAGACCACAGAAAATTAGGTGGCTATAGTTCTGGAAGTTCATATGTTCAGTTAATGCAGACAGACATTTGGGGAATCATAAGAAAATAATTATTTGCAAATAGATAAATAGGAAAACTACTCAATAATAAGAAATCTTCTGAAAATTGGGAAAGAAAGACCCCCCCCAATTTTGGCCTCCGAAAAAAGTTTCCCTTACTTTCAATCCTTAAGAGAAAAAAAAATGTTCCCCTCACTTTTGATCACTGAGAGTGAAAGAAAAAAATCACTGTTCAGACCTCTGAAATGGAAAAAATGTTCCTCTCACATTCGACCCCTGAAAAGGAAAAAAAAAATGTTGATCCCAGTTTTGATAACTAAAAGATTAAACTTTCACCATCACTTCTGACCTCTAAAAAAATATTAACCTAATACAACTATTTGATGATGCTATAAATGTTCCATTTTGACATAATCAATGTATACGAAATGAACTTTTTGAATGCCATTTTAATTGTCTCCATTTTTCAGATGACTTATCTATTTCCATTTTTTTGTGCAACTCCACTCTTTTCCTTTTTGATGGGATAACAGGGGGTCACATACATAGATTATAGCCTCCTAATTAATAGAGGAAGAATGAATAACATATTCATAATAATCTTTTAATCAACAAATGTATGTCTGTCTGTGGATGCCAAATTTTTTGTCAATGTCAATAGGACTCAGGAGCACACTTTTAGTGAGCTAATTTTTAACCCCCACATGTGGAATTGGTCCCCTCATTGGCAACTAGCAGCATTCATGCTTACCTAAAAATTTTCTAAAATCAAAAAAAACGTAAGCATAATAGTGTAGATGCTGTGTTCATGTTCACTCTAGTAATAATTATCTGTTTTTCATATTTATCCATACAACTAAAAAGGTCAGATTTTGTTTGATTGAATATGACTTATAAGTAGCCAAAATTGATTCTTATCAATTTTCAGTGTTTTTTCTGAAGTCATATGCTAGCGCACAGAAAGCATTTGTCTTTTACAAATTTCTGTACATGAAGTGGAGGATCGGTTTTCTACTATTAATTATCAAACTGATCCTTCCATCATTGATAAATCAGCATAAGATGTCACTGGACTGAAGATGGGGATAAGTTTATTATTGGCATCAAGTGACACGGTGACCCACCTATGATTTATGCATCCTTATATATTTCTTTGGTCTATAGACCTCATACACATTTTACCTCAATAGGAAGAGTGATTCTATGTTAAAATGGCTACCTTATCAATCGCAGATTTCTTTAATCGGTTATTCTATTGACACTGTACAGACGAGGTGAATTATTCTCTGCGCAATAGCAAAAAATCATTTCAAGTAGTGTTTCAAATAATATAATGCATTCATAATTGTTCTGTCTGATTATATCATCATCATCAGTCTTTTAGCATCCATTGTCTGACATAGACCTTCCTCAGGATTTGCCAGACCTCTCTTCTATGGGCATTGCAGTGCCAATACTTTCTAAACTTGTCCAGTTCATTACACCATCTTATATTTTGCCAGCCACAGTTCCCTATATGATAACAGGTGAGTCATGATGTCCATCAATTGTCTGCTATTCTTGCTAGTGATCAGCCCATTGCCATATGAGTTTTCTAATAAATTCTATGATTCCTGTTCGTCACTTACTCTATATATATTGAATGAAAATGAACAAAAAAAATTAATCAGGGCTGCTTTTACATACACATATACACACACACACATACTCTCCCTTTGTAAGTGAAGATAACAACATCAGGTTTATTAAAGATATACCATCAGGTGACCAGAACCATATAGAATATAGATGAGATGGGGGGAGAAATCTATCTACATAAAAAAATATAAGTTGAATGGACACAACCTAGAGTTTTACAAAAAAAATAGTTTGTTTCAAACTATTAATTTAAGTACCAAAATTCCCTCAGGCAAGTTGGATTATATAATCATTTCTTTCCATATTTTTTCTACATAACTCAAAATTATGTCTGTTGTCTTTTACTGAGGAGTTGTAACTTACACACATACAAGCATGCACACTCATAGACATTGTTTTAAAAGCTCCCTGGTGTTCCTCCCCACAGCTTACAACTGAATATACTGGTATACCCATCATGCTTCTGAGAAATCTAGATCATCTTGAGTTGAGCAACGGACCTTGCTGAGCTATCAAGCAGTTTCTCCAACATGTTATTGAGGCCACTATCCTGATCAAGATCCCCTAATATAATGACAGACTTGCCCTCTTAATTTTTGTTGGCCTCAACTTGATTTCTACAAGCTTGGTCAGCTTCATCTTGGTTGTTCAAGGGTTGATCTCTTAACCTTTTCATACTGGTACCCAATTGGAGAAGTGTGAATATTGTCTACGTGGAAGCCTTGTCAGATGAAGGGAGTAATTCATTTGTTTTGAGCATCACATCATTTTTCAGCGAAAAGTATTTCAGCGAAAGTATTTATATAGATAGATAGATAGCGCAAAACATCTTTTATTTATTTGCAGTGTTCTGTAGGAATGAATATATCAAAGAAAATATTTACTACAGTTCAGTCTAAATTACAATTACTGCCACACAGGCAATGCAAAGTATCCCTACCAGCGTACACATGTACAAGATACCATAAAGACAATAAATGTTTCCTTATTTCTAACTTTATGTTTTATATACTTCCAAACCTTATGAGCTGCAAAGTTGTGTACAAGTGTACCTTCACCCCAGGGTGAACATAAGATAGGTGGTGCTGACATCTGGTGATCTCAAAAGGTCAATTAAGGATCAAGTCTATAGAATCAGATAAATTTCAGTATTTTCAGATCTACTGGAGATGGATGAACAGGATAGGTGGCAATGACCCTCAAGGTCAATTTAGGATCAGGTCATTAGGGCAAGGTCAATTATGGTATTTTCAAGTCTAAGGGTGGCCGCTGGCTGCACCGTATGGGCTGAACATTAGTGTACAATGATAACTTGACCACAAAGTGAACATAGGGAAGGTGAAGCTGTCCTCTGGTAACCTTTAAAATCAATTAAGGGTCAAGCCAATCTACGGGAAACAAATCATTTGTCAATATTGTCATTTTCTAAATCTAGGGGAGACAAGTAATATTCCATGGAATTCACATGAAAGAAGGCACGATGAAATGATTAATTTTCTGAGATCTCTATGAAATCTAATTTGCTTTGTTGTGTAGTTATACCTTGATTCTTTGGGGAGCAAGCAGACCTAATTAATTTTCTGAAATCTCTATTTAGTATAGTTTGCTTTCCAGCGTTTTATTTGAAGTTTTTTTGAATAGCCCAGAAAGTGTATTTATATATATATATGTTTATATATACAAGAGTGTATGCATGCGTGTGAGGGTGCACAAGTATGTATGTGTGTGTATGCATGTGTGTGTGCATATAAGTATATGTACAAACATAACCTGACACCAGGGTTAAGAAAATTTAATGGTCAATTTTGAAGGAGGTCAGTTAAGAGCCAAATGGTATACGGAGATTTACACAAACAAAAAAGGAGACTATTCGAGATCACTCATGTTTGTGAGTACGCACATGCTCGAATATATAGAAAACTGGGTATCTATCCACACACCTTGTATAATATGCTCTTTCTTTCCAGAATAAATATCTCGTACTTTAAACTTAGTGTACTGTAAAAACAATACAGGAGTTTTTTTTAATGTTATATTCACTACAATGTCAAGCACATTTTAGTCTGCTTCACTGTTGTCCATACCAATGGTAGATGTCATGATAGCTTCATTGTCAGCGTAGTAGATGACTTGGTCATCTTCAATGTCATCATCCACAGAGCCATCTTCTCGTTCCACAAAAGTGCCATCTTCACCACCATTCAATACATTTGTGATGCAGCACTTTTTAAAGGGCCTGGACATGGTGGTTTCATGAATGATCTACCAGGCATCCATGTACAGGCACAGGAGTTCTTGGTCAGTGAATGTGGCTTGTCTGAGTGATGGAATCATGCAATTCTACCAGCCACTGGTTCCACTCAGGGTGAATACACACAACTTGAATGGCTTATCAATATTGACATCCAGTGTTTGCGGAACATTGACCATGCCACTAGGAATGATGGCAAAATTGGTTCCAATTGACTTCAGTCGCCATTTTACATCAAGCTGTTTCAAAACAATGCGAATTATATAACATCATATTTTTAGTTGAACAAAGGTCAAATTTAGCTGCTACAAATTTTGAAAAGTCAGTACGTATTATATAAAAGATGCTTTTTCTCCCAGGATTTCTGAACCCCGAATTAGGGATGCATATCACACATGAGCAAATTATACATGATTAATTATGGTATATTTCTATCTACCTATGTATGACTGTGTGTATGTGTATCTTTTCTAATCCACATCTCCATGTTCTTTCATTTTTTTGTGCATGCTGGCCCATGGGTAGGAGAGGCACATCAGATGGGGAGTTACGTGTTAGCACAACCTCCCCTTCCCCCAAAATAATTTTTCAATACCTCTATAAAATATGATTTGCTTTCCTGTATTGTTATATTTGAAGTTTTATTCAAATGTATAAAGGCCTTTTAGGGGAGGGAACGAAAGTCCAAGGTGTGTGTGCAGGGTTGGTGGTAGATACAATAAGATAAAATATCATTTGCTTTCCTGCAAATTATACTTGGAGTTTTTTAGGGTGTGTGTGCAGGCCCGATGGTGAATAAAGGATGGGCAATGAGCACTTTCCTCCCATCTTGAGTAATTTACAAATACACGTTTTTTTCACCTTGGAACACTACACATACATACATACATACATATATATATATATATATATATATATATATATATATATATATATATATATATATATATATATATACATACATATATATATATGCAGGGAGAGTTTGTTCATCAGTCCTCTATAGACTTTAAAACAGTTAGATATAAAGCTACAAAATTTTGCATGCATATTTATTTAACTCATGGGGAAGGTTCAACGTAAATTATGAGATTGATCTTCACTAAAAGAATTTCCAGTCTGACAGAAACAAAATTTACCAGCTTACCATCAGCACTAAGATTCCCTTTTACCATTGTATGAAGCTGCAATCCATGTCTTGACCTCTTATTTTTAGTGAGACATTTGATTTACAATGAAAGTATAATGCTAAAATGGATCATCACTTTGTGTCCACCTTCTATTTGTTATCATAGGGTCTGCGTTCACGTTTACACTGATAATAATGATCTAATTCGCATCTACCTATCTATCAATACTTTTTACCACTCACCTGCAAAAGATAGGTACTTCATCTAGTAAATTATAACTCATAAATTATAATAAAAATAAGTAATGAAAAAGTAGAACTATAATTCATGCGGTTGATATTCATGCATCAATCATTAAAAAATGATAAAAAGCATATTCAAAATCCATTGAAGAGGAATTATTTCCATATCAAGTGGGGAACATGTTAATGCAATCTGCTTTGATAAAAGATAAATGGTGTGAAAAAACATCTAACGATTTGAAAGTCAGAAAATTACAATAAAACAAAACTCAAAAGAAAACTTTAACCAAATATCAAGTAAATTTAGAAGCAACATAAAAAGTCTCTTTGAAAAACTGAATGGATTAAAAATGAAAAAGTAAAAAATCTTATTCTTGTTAAATATCTACAAAATGTATCTTTACATTCATTCATACATACTGAGAGGAAAGAATGGTTTATTGATTGGAAATTCAATCTGAAACTATAAATATCATTTCTTTTGTTTGTTTGTTTTTCTCTTGATAAAACATTCCCATTGCAAATATGTAAGCCTAGACTTGAATCATGACAATTTGATCTTGGGAAAAATAACAATTCAGACCTCATCATTCTTTTGCTAATACATAAGAAAGCCACATGTATATATGGATCTGGTAATTAGTCGAATTCATTAATGCTATTAATATTTCAGGGGGAAAAAATCATTTTGTGTGAAATTTTTTGTTTGGGAAAATAGAAATGCTCATTAATATGGGTTAGTCAAATGGAGGAGTGGCTTGAGTAGGATATAATAGTGCTCTAAATGAAACTTATTGATAAGAATTTCTGAATGATACACTATCAATTGATAGAAGAGTCTGTGTCTGTGTGTGTATTTGAGTTGGGATGTATATCATTCACATATATATATATATATATATATATATATATATAAGGAGAGAGAGAGAGATTGATAGATAGATAGATAGATATAGATCATGAATTGAGTTATATTATATAGAAAATAATTTTGAAAAATGTTATCCTCTATTTACATGGTTAACATACCACTCAATTGAGACAACGTAAATAGAATAAACAATTAAAGAAAATGGGGGTACTGCAGGAATCAAACCTGCCACCAATAAGGTACCCTCTTCAACATAGAGCTGAAATATCATTGAGCTAAAAAGACGGCAGTATCACAAAAGCCCAAATAACTACTGTCAACCCAATGTCTCTCTCATTTATTCTCAGTTTATTCACCTCTTTCAATTAAAGAAAATGGGGCTGTCTCACCAAATTTGTCCATTTCTTATTAACTATATAATATATATACATTATATATACATATTATTCATATGATTTATTAACCTAGCACAGTTTGGTATCAGCCTCTCAATATTGGGAGATCGAATGAGGATCAAACACACTAACAATGATCAGAAAGATTAGTTTGCTGCTCATTATCATAGGGTAGAGGTCTTCATCCAATTTCATTTCATACAATTTAGTAGATTGAAACCTACTCACTTATATGCATGGATTGAGATAGGTTTGGGTTTTTTTTAGAAAAAAAATACTGAATTCGTTTACTGAAAACAACGCATAGTTTGAAATGGTGGGTAGGCAGTATTTTCATCAGCAAAATTGTTACCCCTGAATGGAAGAATCAAGTGTTACAGACAGCAAACAAAAAAAATGATTATGAACATTATTAGACTAGATCTAAAAATGTCTAAAGAATAAACCTTCTTCCTCTTCTTTTTCTGTGCTGCTTGCTAACAAATCCTGGAATGAATGTCAGTTGTGGAAAGAAGAAACAGGAATAAACTGGAACAAATACTAGTCAAAATTAATTATTAATAACGCCTTATTGAATAAATTCAAATTAAAAATTTACAAATTATCCTGCCTAAATGAAGGAGAATTGTTCTTCTTTCCTCTCTTTGACACACATGCACTGTATGAAATATTTACAGATGCTTGAATTTAAGACTATAGCATTGCAGTGACAAATGACGGTTTATATCAATGTTTTCACAGATGTATGCATAAGAATGACAGTATGTTACAAGTTATTCATGTTTGTGCTTGTATATAGCTATTTCCAAAGCTAAGTTTAGTCAGGCCAAAAATCAAATTACCAGTAAGATCTGACTTCCTAACTTCTCAATATATACATATAAATATACATATATATGTATATATATATATATATATATATATATATATATATATATATATATATATATATATATATATATATATATATATATATATATATATATATACAGATAGGTATACATACTACAAGTTTCACCAATATCCTCTGGGAACTCAAATAAATACTCTACAGATTAGGGTCGCAACTAACGACTATATTAATTTTTGATTAATCATTGATTATATTGAAAATTAGTCATCAACTATTTTAATCACAAAATTACTTATCATAAAATTATTTAATGTCTCTTATTGAGCAATCAGGTCTTAAATTTAGCTTCAGATTTTTAGGCATGTGCTTACAATAAAGATAAATACTTCGTCCAAAAACATGTCTTTTACTAAGAAAGACCTAATAGTCATTAAAAGCACTCTCAGAGATGGTAGGGGTTTTCAAACTATAGAAAAAGCTCTCGGTACAGGAAAAAAGCAAATAACTAGTGTGTTTGAAGACAATGGAGACCTAACAAAGGATAGAGACTGACTTGTTGAATCTGCCCAAGAATTCTACAAAAAACAGTATTCCTCCAAATGAGAGACACAAGACAATAAGATATACAAGTTACAAGTAACCAGTTTGAAAATTTCCCAGAAGTTACTCCATGAGAGGTGAAACAAGCCATCAATCAATTGAAAAAAAGGGAAAAGCCCTTGGATCAGATATCATAACCATTGAATTATTCAAAACAGCAGCTAAAGTTCTCACTAGGAACTAGCCATCCTATTTCAGTTATGCCAAGAAGATTGGAACACTGCAATCATAATGCTATCACATAAGGAAGAGAATCCAAAAGATCTAAACATCTACAGGCCAATATGCCTACTGGACTGTATCTTCAGACTTTTCACCAAAATGATCACCAACTGAATCACCAAAACACTAGATGAAATCCAACCAGGCTGGATTCAGAAAAAAACACTCAACCACTGACAATCCTTATTCAATAAATCAACTAAAAGAGAAAGCAGCAGAATATAAAATGCCCATCAGTGTAGCATTTGTCTACTTAGAGAAGGACATCAACTCACTGGAAATCCCCAACGTCATCAATGCTATCATACAACAAGGCATATACCTTATATATGTCAGTTTTGCAACATATATATAGACATAGCAGTTCATTCATTAGGCTACATAAAGACAAAAAAGCACAAAATTATTCAGCACAAAAAGGTGATAAGGTGATACCAGCTCACCCAAACTCTTCACAGCCTGCCTCGAGATGATCCTGCAAAAGCTAGACTGGAAAAATAAAGGTATCAGAATAGACAGCAAATACCTAAGTAACCTCAGACTTGTTGACAACTGTCCTTTTTGTAAAAAACCTTCACAAAGAGAGCAAGAAGGTTGGTCTTCACATGAACTTGAATAAAACAAATGTCATGTACAACAAACATGTTGAGGTCAAAAACACCAAAATCCATATAAAAAATGCAGACCACTACACATACCTAGGACAGCAAATCTCCATGAAGTCCATGATAAGATAAGAAATCAAGGGCAAGCAAAGTGCTGACATAAAATATACATATAGGAGGTGATGTTTGATCAAGACTGCAGGGAGCCATATCAATGTAACTGTTTTGTTTCATAATCTCTGAAATGATTACATGGTAAACAACTGATGATCCCAACAAGAAAAAATTACTTACAGAACCATAAAATCGAAGTCTGTGTAAAATATAAAAAATACTACATAACAGATATAAGGAAATAAGTGACTGAAATGACAGTAAAAATTTTTGAAAATATGTTTCTTTTTAATATTCAGTATTCAAAGCTGTAAAGCTTTCCAGACTTCATATACATAAGTAAAAAAACCTAACCCAAGGAATTAAAAATCACATAAACAAAAAAGCATGTATGTACTGTTTAAATTAAAAGTCCCCTTTAATTATACAGATACTTGTAAAATCTAAATGACTTGAAGGTCAACTGAAACAAATTTCAGTATGTATTTTTATTTCTTTGTTACCTAAAAACCACATTTTGAACCCTAAATTATTTCAAAACCAACTGATTTCCAAGAGAAAAAAAGTACCTTTCAGTTTAAAATTAAAGCTGAAAGGTTGAAAGAAAGGGGGTCAAAAAGCATGTCATTTTTTGTGAATTTAGTGTTGTGACAAGGTTAGATAGACTTTGTTGGCTTTCTGAGATCAAAGGGCGCTGACATCCAATTGAGGCGGGTGAGATGATGATCGAGTTGGAGGTAAGGTAGTCTAGAGTGAGAGAAAGAGGGAGACAACAGTACTCTACAATATTAGGGATTGTCAGGGAAGGGAGAGTCGTCTAGGTTCTTATTTCTTTCCTGCCCTTTACTATAGCTTGTTCCAAATCGATTCTTGAAAAAACTATAACATACAAGAACAAAAGTACTGACAGCTGGTTGTGGGGAAGCAAAGCAGAAAAGAGAGTACAAGAGAGGGGAATAAAATAAAGGGTAAAGAATTTTCATCTCCACTTTCTGATCAGCAAGTTCAGCTCCACGGGGTTAGAAACACGTGTGGTGACAACATCAACAAACTGTTGACATTGAAATTTGTTGTTGATTAATTTTGTCACTGATTTTTGGCAACTGTCAATTAATCATTGCACCCCTACCACAAACAAAACCAAATCATCCTGTTTCCCTCTCTGATGATTCCATGACACCAGGAAAATTGGTAGAACACCTCAAAAGCTAACATCTAAAAGATGTATAAAAACCACTTGGGTATTTCAAACACCTCAAAAGAGAGAGGTTGAAAACAAAACAGAAGTCATTTTTTGCAATGTTGAAGTAACAGACCAGCATGAATAAACTAATTTTCTCATCACAAAATCTTGATCGTACAATGATGGTATATAGTTGCTGGAACTGAGATATATCTCAGGACAATGCAAGACAATGAAAGAGCCATCCAAGAACTTGCCACCTCACATCTCAGCAATGGCACTCTTCATTGTCAACTGAGATGGAATCTCCAGAATACTAAATTTTTTTCTAGTCCTTGATGAAACAAAGGTCCATTATAATGAAGCCTTATTTATTGCCAATGCAAGGTTACAGCACAACTCAAAAATTCATGGAGGAAATGTTATTTTGCAAGTCATTCAAAATCCTCTTCACTTTGCAAGATATTTCTAACATCCTAAGGAAGTACCTGACAGATAATGAAGTTCCAATAAGTAACATTGTATCAACAACAGCTGTAGATGGTGCACCAACAGTGATGGGACAACAAAAGGGCATACTGATACTTCTGAAGGGTGATAATGCTCAAATGATGATTGTTTAGAGTATTGTTCACACAGAGAGAGTTTTGTGGTTTCTAGGCTTAGTCCTACTTTGGATAAATTAACGAAGAAGCTAATAAAAGTGGTAAATCTGATGAAAGCCTGTCTAAAAACTAAGAGTGTTAAAAAGGATTCTGTGAAGACATGACTGAAGACTTTTCCCTCCATTTCCATAGATGATGACTATCAAAAAGCAGCCATCTGGAAAGATTAATTGCCCTGTATGATACTTTTTAGTGTTTTGGTACAGATCTTAAGGATTTCCAGTTCATGAATTCCAGAGAAGCCAAAGCCTTGATTTCATATCTTCTTGATGTTCTTGTAAATAAATGCATCAAATAAGGAACTGCAAGATGAACTGAAGATGCTTATGGATTGCAAAACAAAAATGTTTGGTTTCATCAGAAAATTTGTTTTTTTTGAAAGCCCAGATCTCGAGAAATAACCATTCCCACTTCACATATCACAGTAATGTGATCCCTCATAAAATGTCACACAAATAATCTCAGAAAACTTTTTCAACCTCTATTATGACCTGAGTTACTCGTTCATTGATCTGAAGTAGATGAACTTCCCTTCATGGATTACTCAGCCATTTCTCTTCAACTGGGAAAACAATGACTACCAGCTTGAAATGGTAACTGATCAGTTCAATGAGCTAGGGGACATGAAAAATGATGACAGCATGAAACCAGTCCATGCTTCAAAACAATACTTCACGAGGGTGGATCTTCAACTTGCAGCCAAATACGTCAAAAATGGACACAGAGACTTACCAAATGCTTTGCCTTTCCCAACAACACACTGGATGAATGTGCCTTTAATGCTTTGATGGAGATGTTGACTAAAATAAAGGACGTCTTTAACATTTGTGAGTGTTGTGACCTTCAAGTGAAACTAACTGGATTTATTCCTCAGTTTTCTTGTTTAGTTGGCCCAAAGGCCTAAATGGGCATTAAACAAATGGAAGGTTTGTGTTGCAAGGATTCTGTCAATACCCTTTTTTTCTTTTAATGACACTTAAAGCGCTTTTGGCCTTCCAAACAGAATTTGGGCATTATATAAAATGGAAACTTTATGATCAATTAAAATTAGGATTTCATCTGATTGCAATTAATAAAGTAATTGAGTTTCATAAATAGTTTCAATATCAGTAATAGTAAGACAGTGAAAAATGACAATTTTTGGAGGAATCAAGAAATGTGACCCAGGTCTCAGAGAATCACTGGCCTGCACCAATGCCCTTAGAGGGCTAGAAATCCAAACATTAAATCCTTATTACGTCAACAGAAACCTTCTTTTCTTTTTCAACCCCCAACCCCCCAGGTTCTTCAAGGTAGGTTCAGTTTACAATGTAGGTTCAGGTTGAACTGCTCCTTTATTTTGAGAACAGCAGTGTTCACATTTGTTTTTGAAAATTCAGAATTTTTAATGATCTCTGCCCAAGAAAAGGCAAGAAGTAATTCATTCATTGATCACCCTTTTTCCAATTAATAACCCCAAACATAGCATGCTGCTTAGTGAGTAACCAATCAAAACTGATATCTTTCGTATTAAGAAAGGTAAAAATAAGAATAAATGATTCGTGCAGTTAATGGAAAAGGTACTATAAACTATTAAACAAGTCAAAAGTGGTTTGCTAAGATCCATGCTAAAAATATCTAGTTGAATGAAGCTCCTGAGTTGGCTGAACTAGATGACGATAGCAATCAAATCACTCTACTCTAGGATAATCATCATGATATGACACGAGGAACAGCCAACGTGCTCAAAATATCCAAGCATTGGAAATCATTTACACCAACTTGGTTATGTTAGTTCTTCTAATCTGTGACTTCCACAAAACTTAAGCACAAAAAAAGCAATTCAGTATTTTTTTAAACGAATTGGGATGAGTGATGAAAATTGGCTATTTTACAACAACTGATTTCAAAGAATTCTCTTAATGAAAATAATTTTGATTCCTAGCAGACTGCAAAAGGCATCTAGAGCAGTTCTGAGAGACACAAAAAGTTCTGAGAACTTGCCTGAAATTGCCTGAAAGATGGTAGGAGACAGAGGAACAGAACAGTATATATATTTTTCAGAAAAGTTCATTTCAAAAATAAAAAAAATGTTTCTCTTATTCCTACATGATAAACTTGAGAAATTTTCTGGATATTCAATAAGAGCTAAATTTTTAAAATGCCTAACACTTAATGCAACGAAGACAATATAAGTTGAAATTAATTTCATAATCATGAAACTGCATTTATGTAAGCTACTTTGATATACTATATATACTATACACATATATATATATATATATATATATATATATATATATATATATATATATATATATATATATATATATACTGTCACAATAATTTCTGAAAAGTCAATGAGAACTGATGGCATAAAAACTTACAAGAAAGGAAGGAATAGAACTAGTTTTGATCTGACAATTGATAATTCAGTGATTAAAAAATAATATATTTTATGTTAATTTTAATGAAAGGTTGGGAAGATTATGCAGAGGAAGATGTAATTCATGTTTTCAGTTCCCAACAGGTGTAAACCAGAAGAATGTGAGTGTTTGCTTCATGGAATGTGAATTATTGCTTGGATTGAACAATTTTACATCATTATAATATATCTGCAATTCAGATGTATTTCAAGATCTGCATGGACTTGGTGATACATAAGGAGATAATGAACTGTACATTTTTTTCAAACCAGCTAACTGGAGTAGGTAAATATATAGGATCATAGCAGAGTGAGAAAACTTATATTCAGTTCTGAATAGTGACTTGATTTCAATTCTACAAATCAGATGTCAGGATAGGGCCAATGGTGACCATCTTGAGAGTATTCATCAAGTTTTGAAAAATGAACATAAATATTGATATTGAGAGCAATATTAAAAGCACAGCATTAAATTTCCAAGAAAGAAAATTGTTTGAATTTAGAAACTTTGATCATACTCATCAATATGGTTTCATCAGCAGTTCCATGCATAGAACTATGTATTGGGTTCTGTCAAGATTTTCCATGAGAGCAAAGGCTTTTTGCTGCTACTGTATAGACATGTGATATAATTATTGGAGACAGATTTTCCCAAATGCCCTTTCACCTCCTCTCTTTCAAAAAAGTGGTCAATTTGTCTATCAAAGGGAGAAGTACAAAATGGAAATGAATAGTTTCAGCTGGAATTCAAACTTGGTTTGCCAATCCTATTTTTCATAACGATTACAATACTTGGAGGCTCGTGTATGTATGTATATATATATATATATATATATATATATATATATATATATATATATATATATATATATATATCTCATTGTGTCATCCACAGACAGCTGTTTCCATGTATTTAATCTCTTCAGTATGGCTATAGACTTTCCATTGTCCCATCCAGTGCTGCAAGGCAGGATTGAAACCTTCACTTCGGACCCGGAGGCCGATTACCTACCTCTGGACTATGGAACTGGACGGTCAGTAAGGCTGAATTCAAGCGATATATTTATTTATGCAGAAATTCCTCATCCACCAGGATGCTGTATTTCTATGGAAGAGCATTGCATATATATATATATATATATATATATATATTTTGTACATAAAGCACTCATCAGCAACTGGCAATATTTTCTGAATTGAGTTTTTCAATTATCCATTCAGGTCTAATAATGTATATTTAATCAGTACTCAATATTGATACATAGATATATATATAGATAGAGAGAAAGAGATATAAATGAATGAATTTGAGTGATGAAAGTAACACCTAAATAGTTGTTTTTCAGCTAATTAGAATTGATTGATAAACAAGAAACATGATTGATTTTGCCAATTATATCAATGTTTATTCCTTTCCTTAAAACTTTCTTAGTTGTTCTGAAATGATGTGTTTCATACCTTGGTATATTTTAATTTAGTGTTCAATACGGCAAACGTAGTCTAATACTGACAATTCTCTTGAAAACAGATCACATTAAAGTCTGATATGGACCTATCAAGATCTTCCAAAATGTTGGGGTAAGGATTTCTAAATTATGTCACATTATCCACTTTTCTCTCCCTCTTTCTATGTTTATGATCACATGTCTCTCATATCTTTCTGATGATCACTGAGCTTTACATTTTAGGTGGGTCTTATTTTTTTTCAACCCAAGAAAAATAGCCAAAAATTTAAAATCAAGTGTTCAGTAAACAGGTAATTATTATACATTCACACAATAGGATGCTTGAACAATCCCCAAACTCATAATACAGAAACAAAACAAATATTGTTGGAGAGAGCACTTTTTGCGAAATATTCTGATACTGAACTGGAGATAATCTTTACATTAGAATACATGGAAATTTCAGATCAAAGTTTTCAAATCAATTTTTTTAGATGTTTTGACAGGGTAAATCTGCTTGAATTTTATATAAACTTGAAGATGAATTATTCTACTATCTCCAGTTGGTTCGATTGCAATATTTATTGGGGTAGTAACCCCCTGCCCCAGACATTTTTTTTAAAGTATTCAATTCCAAGCACAGAGAAAATAGTCAGAATGGGATTTAGCCAATGTATAAACATTGAATTGAAAATTCACTGTAAAATTCATCTCAGGTCAACTGACAAAAAAGACACAAACAGATTCAGAATTGCATATTCTTTTTGTGGCATGCATCAAAGCCAACAACATCAGTTGGGCACATCCCTGCTTTTTTGCAATACCAAATTTTTTTTTCATGTAAGGACTTTATAAATGACTTCAAGTCCATCTCTATGGTCATATCCGTGAAAAAAATGAAAGAAAACAAGTAGAATAGTCGTCTTACAAAACATTATACCTATTTCTTTATCATGAATCAAGAATTCTGCACGAATTCAAGAATTTGATAGGTTACCACGTGCAAATGAATCCATGATTGTTCATAGTTTGAATATCAACAATGGATGGGCTCAATTAGAAAGGTAATGTCTTTTTTTGATGTCCAGGAATATTCCAACTCATTAACAATGAAAAGAAATTGATAGCTTTCTCGTGATTGAATAGAAATATCACATAATTCTCAGCCTGTGGCACACCCTGTTCTTTAGAAATTCTTCGTACAATCAAAAATTGATTTTTCTACAAAATATTCAGTTTCAGCATTCAAGTAAATTGTTTCTACTCTGGCGTTATTTCGAAATCTGGTGATCCAGTTGAAATGGAGAATACCAAGGCTCAAATAAAAAGACAAGAAGAAAGGAGATACTTCATTGAAGTTATGGAATGTGCACAAGTTTCTTCATAGACAAAGGTAGGTTTTTCAAGGAGATACATCAGAAGACATCAACTTTACCTAGTGTATGAAATTACATGCAAAGCATGATTCAAATACTCATCCAGATCAAAACTATTTGTTGACAATCATGGCAAACCAAGTTTTTTTTCAAAATGGTTGTTGATTTAGAGAAGAAAATTTCTAAGATAATATATTGCAAACAAGGAGCTATTTTCCTTATGTATTCACTGTTACCAAGTCCCTTTGTGTCTAAGGTTTTTAGTAACAGACTGATGTAAAAAGTGACACAATAGTTTCTACAATAAAAGATATGGTGATTCAAATGCATTTATCTTTGTCCAACAGCACCCAAATTCCAACTATCCAGCCAAGAGTCTTGGTTAACCATAGCCATTGGCATTCCCTAAGTTTATTAGTAAAAGACATCACACCTGAAAGTTAAATCCAGGCTAATACAGCTGTAGATGAAGTATGTGTTAAGTTCTCTCAAAATGAGAAAAATGGTTGGTTCCTTCCAAGAAAACATGCACACAACAAGGTGTGCACGCTAGACAAGCTTTGTGTAATACGATGGACGGTTCACACATCACGTTTTAAGAAAATACTTGTTAATCATATTCAACTGTTGAATTTGTGGGAGATATGTCTTCTTAAGAAATTGAGAGTGTACGCAAGGGCAAGAATTGTGGGTGCAATTAGTGAATGCAGATATTTTCATTTTATTTTAGCCTTTCAATTGAAGAGAGGTTGAATTAATCAAGAAACAACTTGTCCCAAACTAAGCAAAGTGGGAAAATGGCAACTATTAATTGAAAATGACTTGCTAACCTGACTGTTCATTCAAACATTCGAAGGGATGTGAAATGATGCTTCCTTCAAATTGTTCTTTGAAACTGAAGTTGTGAAATTAAAACAAAACCCAGATTAAACACCAGATTATTTAATGATGGGACTCATTCATGGCTGGGAGGGTGCTTCTGCTTGCCATCCTGCGAATGTTGAAGATCACAACAAAAGATTCAACTTTGAAGCTATAGATACAACAGTTTGTTTGATTAAGGTAAGTTTCCAAATTTTTCCAATGTTGAAAAATTTTCTTCTTGATGCCATTCATAGCAAGCAAAGTGGTGGTGAAATGAAACACTGACAAGAAATCTATGGAAACAAAATCAATTGCAATGTTTTGGTAACAGAATTTACAAGCTGAAAAACAATATTTCAAGGCGTCCAGACAGTTTGTTTCGATTACATCAACGAGCAGTTGAAAGAGCTACATTCTGATACATATAAACTACAACTCATCAATTCTGCCATGACTGCAAGTGGAAAATAAATAGTTTTCAATGACAATTTCAGCATCCATGGAATTCAAAATTAACCTAGGGAGCACGACTGTGGACACCTCCTCCAGCTTGGTGCTAGATGATGAAGTCCCCTCATCGATTAAATTCTGGTGACACTCCTGGTCATGAAGCACACTCAGATGTATGCATTAATCAGACCCTGCTAAGAATATACTTCATGTACATGGACCCTACACCTAGAATAAAACATCAAAGCCATTGAGAGGGTAGAATGCCATGCCACGATTACTCCCTAATCTTCACAGTCTATCCTACACTCATCATCATCATCAGTCTTTTAACGTCCGTTGTCGGAGATAGACCTTCCCCAGGATTTGCCACAATTCTCTATCATGGGCGTCACAGAGCCAGTATTTCCTGATTCTGTCCAGTTCATCTCTCCATCTTGTGTTCTGTTGGCCTCGGTTTCTTATGTGATCTCTGGGGATCCATGTTGCGAGACATGATGTCCATCAGTCGTCTTTCATTCTTGCAACATGGCCTGCCAATTGCCATTTGAGTTTGTTAATAGTTTCTAGGATGTCACGGACACTTGTTTTCTCCCTTATATATTGTGCTGTCTTGTGATCTCTCATGCGCATGTTGCATACTTTTGAGTTTGCAGGTCTGTCTCTAGGTTAGGTTTTATGTTTCAGCTCCATAAGTGACTATCGGGAGAATGCATTGGTTGTATACTCTTCTTTTTAGGATTATCAGGATCATCTGGTTCTTGAAAGTTGAGCTTGCTCTGCCAAAGGTTTGCCATCCCAAAGTGAGTCTTTGTTTGATTTCCTCCTCTTTTGAGGGTCTCATGGAGATTTGTTGTCCTAGATAGATGTAGTAGTCTACCTTGCCAAGTTTTGCATCTTCTATCTTGACAGTTATGTTCTTATTCTCAACATGATTATTGCACATGATTTTCATTTTACTGAAGTTCATGTGTAGGCCGACTTTTTTGCTTTCTTTGTTTAGATCATCTAGCATTAGTTGGAGGTTGTGTAGGTTCTCTGCGAAAAGGACGATGTCGTCTGCAAATCTAAGGTTGCTCAAGTATTCGCCGTCTATTTTGATTCCTCTATTTTCCCAGTCCATGTTCTGGTAGATCATCTCAAGGCAGGCTGTAAAGAGTTTGGGTGAGCTAGTATCACCTTGTTTTACTCCTTCTTGGAGCTGAAACGGTTCAGAGTTTTTATGTAGCCTAATGAATGAGTTGCTGTTGTTGTATATCCTATACTGAAAGGCTACAAAAACTGAACTGAGGGACTGTACACTACTGACAATTGAGGGCAGATTTATTGGAAATATACAGGCTCATTTATACCATTACCACACCACTGGACTTCAAGAGTCACCTCATAAAATGTCCATCAAACGTAATGCTCTCCATATTACTCAGCACTGCAACAAAAGGACATAGCAAGATGCTTTAGGCACAAGAATCAACAGGAGTTTGTCACCACTTTTCCTCCGGAATTAGAAAATCTATGGAACCTATATATTCAGTTATTAATCATCTCAAAATTTACTAACAAACCAACAACTAAAAAATATCACCAGCAAGCAAAAGAATCCTCTTTGCTGACTGATAACTGTTTTTGCTGGGTTTATATGAAGTAGATATAAAGGTAATTACATGCATGTCTGAAAAACCTCACTTGATTTAAATTGAAATTTGGAACATTTTTTCTTTACTTGATATTCATTTCCCAGGCAAGCTGGCTCTAACACCCTACAAAAAGGGTTACTTAGCTCTGATTATAAATACACTTCCTGTCGGCAAAAATCCTGCCAGGAATTATGGCAGAGCATAATATGTCTAAGTTGTCCTGACATATCGTGGGAAGATAATTACCGACTAAGAAAATCACTTAACGAAGAAAGGAAATTGTAGAGAAATTAGTCTTTTAGGTTTCTTTCCATTATTTACTTTTTTATTCAGTGTTGTTATTAGGACAGTTTTTTGAAAATGTAATTTTATTCGTACTTATAACCTTTAACAGCTGCTTTGGGCAAAGTTGACAGAAGATTGTTCCAGTTAGACCTAAAATTACACATACTTCATTTGTTATTATTTATATTTTTGTTTTAGTAAGAAAATAAGAATGATACCTAAATAGATTCATTTTTTTTCTTTACATATAGATAGGATAAAATATTTGATCAAGAAAAAAAAACAGCATGAACAATTTTTCATAAGAATGAATTAGATATACTGATTAAAAGATCATGAAAATGAGTCAATAATCAAGTGAACATTGTAGAAAATATCATCAGCTATCAGGCAATAGACAAGGGGCTTAAGCATGGTTATAGATATTTGTATTTGAAAACACTTACAAACAGATATACAATATATGAAGGAAAATTCACTGAAACATTTACACACATGAAATATGTGCATGTTTGTAAATATGTGTGTGGTAGAGTAGGCACACATAGCTATACAAAAGTGGATGCCTGTTACTGTATGAACTTGTTTGCACCTTTTTATTTTCATGATAATCGATGAAGACATAAACAACATTTCTATTGCTTAGCTCCTCTTTTAAGCTTACCCACTTTTGTGTAAGTATTATGTTTCCCCCTCTCTTACATTATATTAATTGGATAATGCAGGTTTCAAGAGTAGAAAATCAAAGAGCGTTCAAGTATAAAAGACTTGAGGATCTTTTAAGAATTCAAAATTAAACTAGGTAAATTATTTTCCTATAAAAATATTTGTCATATCAATCATCTTCATCCTCTATGGAATGTAAGGCTTCAATGAACTTGATCCTTGGTGGCATGTTGTCCCAATGAAAAGTTCATCCTTTCCATCTCCCATGGAACAGTTCTGCACCAGCTGGTCTTGGGTCTATCAGGTTTCTTTCTGTCTGTATAAAAAACATACATATACACACACACATACATGATATATATATATTCACAGACACACACACATATACACATATAAACATACATACATACATACCTACCAGCACACATACATATATACATACACATACATATACAAACGCAAATACATGTACACACACACACACATACACACACTCACACACACACACACACACATATATATAAGTTCATAACAATAAACTTATAGTTATCTATTCATATTTGAAAGCAGAAATTCCAGAAAGATGAGCATACATAAGGAGGAAACAAAATGACAATTTTTTCACTAAATGTAAAAAAGGAAACCCTATCAGCACAAAAGGAAATTGGACCTGTCAATAGAAGATTTATGTAGGCTTTGGTGTACCAGAAAATGACATTTAATTTTTTCATTTTTTATTGGATGTAATTTCTGGGTAAAATACTCATGAATATTAAAGAGTAAATTACACGTATATTTCACAAGCCAGATCATTTGCAGGTGGGGAAAAGTAGCAGTCTTTTCGGATAACAGTATCAAAGGCCGGAGACAAATAAAACAATTGGAAGTTTGTTGATTTTAATAAAACGTGCTGTAAAACCCAGAAACTCCCTAAGTGAAAAGCAAAAACCATTAAATGTCCACAGCAATGTCTACTCTGATATAATAACAATAATGTTATATCACTGTATCATGATACTATCATTTCATGTGGATGGATTTTTCAAAAAAATTTCATTTACATTCGAATTACTTGTTCTAAAAGAAATCTCCACACAGATCAAAATATAAATTTTCGATGGGGTAGAAAAAAGCAAAAGTACACAAAAGAATTTACATTTTGAAATAGCGTAAAAATCTAAAAAAATAGGGCTGCTGCATGAATTGAACCTGAAATCAATGGAGTAGCTGCTTCAAGATAACATTACTCCTTTCTTTGAGGTAAACAGTTGCCAGTATAGAGAAATAAAAAAAAAAACAACTCTCATTCCAAATTCTTATCTCTTTAGTTCTCCATCTATTAGTCTATTCCAACGCAACAGCAATATATTTAGCCATGAATGTATAAAATCCAACTTAACAATAACAAATAAAGTTATATCATATAAAGAATATATATATATATACACACATAAGAATACACATATATATACACGTAGATATGTGCATACATATTTACATATACATACATATAAATAAATATACATTTTCTCTCTCTCTCTCTCTCTCTCTCATTCACTCTCTCTATATATATATACATACATACATAAATATACATACTTATATACAAATATATATATAAACTATTACATATATCCACATGAATATATATATATACATATATGTAAAGATATATATATATATATATATATATATACATAAAAATTCATATATATGTATACATAACATATATATATATACATATACATATCTATATATATCTATCTAAATATATATATATATACACAAATATTCATACATATGAATACATATAAAAATACATGCACATACATACATTACTTATATATGTACAAAAATATTCATTTATACATATAAATATACATATATATACACATGTAAATATATATGTACAAAATTTATACATTTATATACATATACACACATATAGACAAGCATGTACATATATATGTATACACATATATACTTATACATATATGCATATAAATATGCAAATATATATATTCACATATAAATACATATATATAGACGTATTTATACACACTATATATATACATACATATATACACATATATGGATACATACACTCTATTATATATATATGAATATATATGGAAACACAAATCTGTACATAAACATATGTATACATGTATGTATAGATATATACAAAACATATATATATATACATATATATACATACATATTTATGTATATATATATATATATATACATATATATACATACATATTTATATATATATATATATATACATACATATACATACATATTTATATATATATATATATATACATATATATACATACATATTTATATATATATATATATATACATATATATACATACATATTTATATATATATATATATATATATACATATATATACATACATATTTATATATATATATATATATATACATATATATACATACATATTTATATATATATATATATATACATATATATACATACATATTTATATATATATATATATATACATATATATACATACATATTTATATATATATATATATATATATATATATATTTATATATATATATATCTATATATATATATATATATATATATATACATATATATATTCACACATTCACAAGCACTACCACAAAAGAGAGTTACCACATATATCACAAACACTACCACAAAAGAGAGTTACCACATATATCACAATACCAACGGCCGCAGTAAGAACACTATATACCTTCTAAAGTGCAATAGATTTAAGTTACAATACATAGGCAAGTCCAAGTGGCAATTCGATATTAGACTCAACAATTACAGACATAGGATTAAGTCACAAAATAATCGTAGCCCACTTCCCGTAGAACTACACTTTCACACACCTGACCACAATTTTGCCACGGACGCTAGCTTTACCATCATAGAAAGAATAGAAAAAACTACTCCAATTGACATAACTAAAGTTCTAGAGAGACATGAAGATATGTTGATCAATAAACTCAAAATCCTATATCCTCATGGATTAAACACTAGACTGAACAACCTTCATCACGCAAAACCGTAATACACAAAACTCCTATCAATAATATCCTCGCACCCGCATCTAAGATACATTCAATAATGGAAGCCTCAAAGTCACCCAGACCCATAGGAAAAATTCACCTTTGCCAGTTATACCTCTTGTCCAAATCATAGCCAACACATTTTCGATAACTTATAAGGTTGAAACCTATGTAGCTCCTTGACCAAAAAATTTAACTCCACATCACTCCCCCCAACCCTGACACACCCTGCCCTCCCCAAGACCAACTGCTGCTGCTTAACCAAAGACCTGATACCCAACTGGACATTCTCCCACTCAGCAGGAGGCCTCCAGCAGCCCTTACAACACAATCTACCCACAATGCATAGCTCCTGATAGTAGACTCTGGTTCCACATGGGAACTTCAAACACATGCTCACACAGCACACACCACTGAAGATGGGAAGAATCCAAAAACATGTCTGGACCATTTACATCTAAAGATTGATAAACCTTACCTCTAAACATTTTACTGCTAAGTCTGTCTCACTCTTTACAGTACACACATATATATATATATATATATATATATGTACATATTTATACATATATATATATATATATATATATGTACATATTTATACATATATATATATATATATATGTACATATTTATACATATATATATATATATATATATATGTACATATTTATACATATATATATATATATGTACATATTTATACATATATATATATATATATATATACACATACACATATATATGTGCATATACGTAAATATATATTTACACAAAATTATATATACATAGGAATATATATGAATATATATATATATATATATATTTATATATATATATATATATATATATATATTAGAAATCAATCAAATTTCACTTCATTACTTCAAAAATGGTGCCTTTTATTTCTGTTCTCAAATAATTATACTACTTATGAAATTGGTTTTTACAAAAAAAAAAATTTAGAAAGTTCTGGTATTCAGAACTATATGATAACTATAACAATCACAATGTTATTCTTAGAAATATATTCTAATAATGATTTATGGCAATAATTTCAAGGAGTTGACATTTTAAAAATCAAAGTTTGAATCATTACTCTACCCACAGTTCTCTTGTTATTGGATTCTAACTTAATTCCAGAATCAAGCCCATCAAGGAAAATTTACTTTATCAACTGTATTTGTAACAAGGTTTAAACAGCCATTTCCAAAAACAGAACAGAATTTTCACTTGTTTCATGCAGGTAGATTTGACATTACAACTTAAAATGTGCTCAATAGCACTTTTATTTGTTCACGGCTAAGCATACATATTCATCATTCCAGAAAAACGTACTCGCATAATAAAATTAACCATCTCATTCTAATCCTCTTTATCCTCATGCAGTTTCTACAGTTATTACTATATAGCAGGTACCATGGTCTATGCTTATATGTGCTTAAAACTTGAGTGTAATAAATGAAATTAAGTAGGCATTAGTCAATTCTTCAAGGTGACTGGTCTAATATTCATTCAATTATATGATTATCCTTGGTAGTATAATGGTATCCCTCCCAGTTACATAAGAGACAAAGGTTCAATTCCCAACAGAAGTGACCCAGTAAATTTCATGCCCTTATTATTCATGCACAAATTGATTTTTGAAATATGATAATGTAAATTGTCTACAGTCAGGTTTAAAACATCTTTTCCCTGTAATCTTCACCTCAAAAATGAATTTGTCAGAAGAGAAACAGGCATTAGATTTCATAACACATATGGAATTTTGTACTGAATTTGAATAAGAATCCTTTGTGGCTAAATGAACTTTTGATAGCAAATGCCACTAATTAAGCATGGATTATAAATTATATAGAAATACAACACAAGAGGAAAAATTATTACTCTAATGAAGACCATTCAACAAAAAGCCATAAGTTCTACTGTCATCCAATTGCACTTAATTTGTTATTGATGTCTCATCTAAAGCAGACCAAGAAACCTAAATCCAAGTCACTCAAGATGAATGTAGATGCCACATGTCAAAGACAAAAATAAATCACCTAAACTTAAATACTTGTGGATATTTTAATTGCCCTCGCAAGTTTTATGAGGCTACAACTGGGAATGGCATGAATTTATCTAAGTGTTTCACAATGCCCACTGGTGGCCTGGAATTGTGCACAGGATAAGCATGCAGTTCAGAAATCTTTTACTTGCTCAAATGCCTCCTTGTTTTCCTTTTACCTTCTATGAGCCAGAAGCAAATGAAAAGGCAAAGTAAGATTCAGAATAAAGAGCATTTTATATACTTGTGGATCATTATATTTTACAGACTCAGTCAGAAGGATTAGAAAGGGCATTTTCAACCTAGAATCCTACAGCAAAAGCAAAAATAAGATACTTCTTGAACATAGCAGTTGAGACTATTCTAACAATCAAGATTTTAAACAGAAGATTCAAAAGCCAGTATGAATAATAATTAAAAAGGTTTTGATAGCATTTCAAACATATCAGAAATCAATTCTCATCATTGTAGAGTACCTTGTGAGGATCAAACTTATTGACAATCTCTTGTGAGATTCATATAGCAAACACCAAGCCATACTGAAAATATTTATTATCTCATCTTCACAACATTGTGAATATATATCTAGAAGAGGAACAGACAACATTTTTCAAAACAAATATGATTGACTACACAGATATCAATGGGGGGCAAGCAACAAAGACTGAGGCATCAGGACAAAATACAGTGAATGATACTCCTAAAAATGTCTTTAGGCAAGATACAAAGATAAATTACTAACCCAAGGCCCAAGTCATGACATATGGATAACTAGCTTTTCAAGGGAAATCATGAATAACCACCAGTCATACATGCTGTTTCTTACCTCAATGAAATTAAGCAGTGGTGGTGATGATAAAATAAAGTTTCCTTGATGAAAATACTACCACTATAGTGAAAAACAAAACAGGTCTGGTTAGGCACTTGATGGGGTGATCAATTAAAAGAATGGAAAAAGGTGTGATTTATGAATAAGTTACTTTTCTTACCTTTTATTGGGTTGTGATCTCTAAAAAGAACAAATTTAAAAAACAAAACAAGTGTGAATGCTGACGGACATAAACTAAGGGATCACTTTGGCATATATTTTCACTGTACATCAAACCCCCAATGAAAACTTATCTAGCAGAAGTAATTTTGGAACTTTTTCAGGATAGTTTTCTGATTTTACTTCTGTATAAACTGAGAGGGTTAAATCATTATTATATTATTATTGATTGTTTGAAATATTATTAGAGGTAAATCAGTTTTTTAGCCAGCCCTATTCAAACAAAAATATTCCTTCTGATCCTGAACGTTTCCTTTTGATAGGACAGTTCACAAAGTTTTAAAATTACCAAAGGATCTGAAGGTTGACCTCTGAGTAAAGATCTAAAGCTGTGCACTTAACAGAACTTTCAATATTCAACACATTAATAACACTTTCATTTCAGTTCATTGAGGGAATCGTCTAATATGTGTTCCAGCAAGAGAAGTAACTTAGTATATCTCTGAATTTTTGAGATGAGGTATTATTATTATTATTTCTATTATTATTCGGACTATCTTCATTTTGGTTGTTTTCCATACAACGTTTCAGCCATTGTACTCTACAGCCTTCATCAGGTATCATCAGGTAGGTGTGGGGAAGTAATGAACTGAACCCTTTATCTAACCGACGGGGTTATATTGATTGCACTCCCCTCTTAGCATTAGTAGTATTATTATCGTCTCACACTGGGATTGAATCTAGAACCATCAATTTACTTGCAGTAATTTTGTCAGATTGTTTGATTACAGAATCAGTAATAGAAATTATAGAAGTAACTTATTCATGACAATTATATATACGTTTTCATTTATGTGTTTGGACTTGGCTTAGCTCTAACCGCTCAGAGTAGAAAACCCCAAAATCTGCACGCACACACTTTCCTCAATGAGTAGTGAAAATGTTTTTTTAGCCCCCACCATACCTAGTTTTCTGTGGAGACTTTAATTAACAATCTAAGTTTATGCTAGATTTATATGATGAAAATGATTACATATCGATGACAGTGATTCATAATTTCTCTTAGAATGCTACTTTTACTTATCTCACTTTTCATGAATTTTGACTCATGGTCATATGGTATCTTTAGTCCAAAAAAATTGAAATTAAATTTTTGGCAACTTTTCTTGTTTTATTAAATTCTTCAAAATGGATATTTCACTTTTACCATAAGGAAAAAGAATTCTGCTTTGCAACAAATCAACCAGTATTCTTTTTTTCTTTCACTTATAGTATATTCCTTAATTCTATTGTACTGAAATTAAATCCGAATTAATTTTCTAAAAAGGTCAATGATGGTTGCCATTTCAACTAATGTCTCATGATTTGCTTCACTATAAATATTCAATGAAATATGGGGTCAGATATTCTCAAAATAAATACTGATTATCCATTTTCATGTGTAGGCTGACTTTCTTGCTCTCTTCATTTAGTTCATCTATCATTAGTTGGAAGTCGTGAAAGTTCTCTGCGAAAAAGGCAATGTCGTCTCCAAATCTGAGGTTGCTTAGATATTCGCCGTCTATTCTGATTCCTTTACTCTCCCAGTCAAATTTTCTGAAGATCATCTCGAGGCAGGCTGTGAAGAGTTTGGGGGAGCTGGTATCACCTCGTCTTACTCCTTTCTGGAGCTGGAAGGGGTCCCAGTCTTTATGTAACCTTATAAAGGAGCTGCTGTGATTGTATATATGTTTCAGCACTCCAGCATATACTGGTTCTACACCTTGTTGAGTGATTGTCTCCATGACCTTAGGGATTTCTACTGAGTCAAACGCTTTTTTGAAGTCGATAAATGCTATGGCGAGTGGTAGATTATACTCAGCTGCTTTTTCTTTCAGCTGATTCATTGAATGTAGGTGGTCCATGGTTGAGTAGCTTCTTCTAAAGCCAGCTTGTTCACGTGGCTGGTTTTCATCGAGTGTTTTTAAGATTCGGTTGATGATGATCTTTGTGAAAAGTTCATATACATTGTTGAGTAGGCTTATAGGCCTGTAGTTGTTAAGGTCTTATGGGTTTTCTTTTTTTTCTATATAAAAGCATTATGATGGCAGTGTTCCAATCGTCTGGGACTTTACTGTGTTTTAGACACAAGTTGAAGAGGACGGCCAGTTTCCTAGTGATGATTTTACCTGCTTTTCAGAGTAGGTCGATGGTGATGTTGTCTGGTCCAGGAGCAATTCCTTTCTTCGTCTGTTTAATGGCTTGTTTCACCTCCCTTGGGGTTACTTCTGGGAAGTCCTCGAGTTGATTGCTCGCGTCTTGTGTATTCAGTTCATTGTTTTGTAGTCCTAGTTTGGACAAATAAAGTTTTTGGTAAAATTCTTTGGCACATTCAACAATCCTGTCTCTGTCTGTGGTTAGGTTTCCATTTTCCTCAAGTATGCGTGTTATTTGTTTTCATCCTGAGTTGAAGAACTTTGAAGCCCCTATTTCTTTCAAGAGTTGATTTGATGACTGCTGTCGTGTATCTTCTTCTGTTTCCCCTTTGTTTTTTCTTGATTAATCTATTAATTATGGTGTCTTCAATTTTCTCTCTCGTCATTGTCAGTTTCTGCATTTTTGCATGAAATTTCTGGTTTCATCTGAGATTTTACTAATGGGTTGTGTGCTCTTTGGTTTGAATATAGTGGTGACTTTCTATTATAGATGCTGTCATTTTGTTGTTTAGTTTGTTGATGTAAGCGGCGTCTTGTTCAGTAATAATTCTAAATCTGTTTTTCAGTTTGAGTTTGAAAGATCGAGCGTGCTCTTTCGGTATGTTTAGAGGTTGTAGTTTGGTAAGGAATTGATGCTCAATTTTCAGTTCTAATACAAACTAAATGATCAATCATGCATACACTTACATTGCAAAATAACCCCCCCCCTCCTACCTTGGAAGCCTAATATGAAAAAAAAATTTATTGTCTACATATGGTAAGTCTGCAAGAAGCCAGAGGTGCTTAATGTGCAATCCTCCACGTATCCTCCACCATGTAGTTTTTCTGATTCGTATATGTCTGTAGTTTATGGTTTGGATAGTTATTTAGAAATATTCATGGTTGAACTATGATTTTAGTGGGTACTGTTGCCAGAAAAATTAAGGAATTGAAAATACTGATTAATTTGAGATGTTTCTTTTGACATAAAATTGTGCCATTATCAGGGGCAGTGCTGGAAATTTGAGGCTTGTAGTGCTTGACTCCTTGTAGGCCTATCCTTCCAAAATTTAGTGCAATATTTCCCAATGTTGGGGCAACAGACCCCTGATTCTCCACAATGTTATTAATGAGGCTCTATGGGGAGACCATTCAAAAGCCTGAGGCGTTTGTGAAGTTTGGCAAACTTTTATCCAGCCTGGGGCATTCGTGAAATTAGACAGACCTTTCAGAAGTCTGGGGTGTCTGTAAAGGGTAGACCATTCAAAGGTTTTTCTAATAGGGACATGTCTGTAGTTTATGATTCACTCAAAAATATTTTGAGATGACCTATGATTTTAGGGGGCATTATTAGGGGGTACTGTTGTCTCAAAAATTGAGGAATCAAAAATACTGATCATTTGGGAATATTCCTTTTTACAGAAAAATACTGCACTAGATTTTGGAGGGAGGGTCTCCCAGTGTTAAAGAAAATAAATAACTGTAATTTTGTTTTTATTCTCATGCACTTTTTTGAGTAATCTCAAAACAAATTCATAGTTGGACTTGATAATGAACATCACACAAAAAAATGAATTCCAACATAGATAGTCATCGTAAAGGAAATATTTGTTTCCTATGTAAAATTCGAAATTTTCTATTCCTACGCAACAAAAGTATGCAAAAAAATTCTTGGTCAATGTGATTTTTTGCACTGAACTTCATTGACTAATGCCTTATAGTTAAAAACAAACAATCAAGATACTCATCAGTAAGACAAAATTTGTATGATTCATAGTTGAAAATAATGATTTGCAAAGTTTAGTAGATTTGAAAAGCTCAATGTCATTCTGCAGTTCTAAAATCTCAAGTTCCAGATCCTTTGTTTTTACTTGAGTCCCTCAATGACAGGCTATGCCTGATATATTTACATGGCAAGTGAATGGATTTAATAAAATTGTGATCATTGGTTCCATGTTATTAAAACATTGAAATCTTTTTTAAACTGCTCCTGAAGCAAGAGAAGGTGGATTACAAACAGTGACAGGTTAAAATCACTGTCATCTATTACTGATCTCAACTACCTACAATAGACCAGTTTAAACATTGTTGCTGGGTTTAGGTTTTTCATGTGTTCTAACATTTACACATATCTATATATCTGGACTTTACCAAGCCGTAACCGTTCAATTCAATTGTGTGACTAACCAGGCCTGTTTTTTTTTGTTTTTTCTACATCATAAATTTATTATTCAATCTGTGCTGGTGGTATTTTCATCAAAGTAACCACTACCACTGCTTAATTTACAAGGTAATAAAAAGTATATATGTGTGGCGATGATTCATAAATGTGTGAAAGACTTTATCTTCAGATGAGAAATCCATAATATGAGTTTTACTTTATATGAAATCATAGAGCCTATCATTATAGCTATACGTTTGTCTTTTTCCTGAAGCTCCAAGTTTAAACAATTTAATTTTTCTCTGATATCTGTGAGAAAACCTAAATTTGTCAACCAGCAAGAGTTGTGTAGATAATCAAAGTTTTGATTTCTGGATTGGAGCAAATTTTTATCTTTTTGGTTAAGCTTACAAATATTGTCAGAATTTGCTTTTTACTGAATCAGCGTTCTTCTGTATTCAAGATAGGGTCTGATTGTTCATTTTCAGAATCTTCTGATAAGGCTTTGAAGAGATGATGTGGCAAAGACACTGCTCTAAAAAAGTTTATTATTTTAATAACTATTCATTATGAGTGCAAACAGAACTTCTTGGTGGAAACTATAATGGTACAATATAAAATTTATCTTTATTGCAGGGGGCTGAAATCTTTTGTTACTACCAATCATTGCTGGTGCTCTATCAGTGGTGATTGTAGATAGCTTGTCAAAAAATATCTATTGACTTTCCATCTGTTTCGAATATGTTGAAGATATCTTCACCCATTGGTCGACCTTTCATGAGCAATGATTTCAGTAGCTCTTCTTTCAGGAGAGTTGAAATATGTAATTGTAAAATTTAAAAAGTTGAAAACCTCGATGGTATCATTAAAAAATTTGAATAAAAACACTTATAGTAGCCAGTCTGTTGTGGGCACAAGTAAAAGGGTTGGTAGACACTCTGGTATTCATGGGCATAAGATTTAGGACTTCTGTTATAGACCAATTTGTATCAGTGAAAGCAAGAAAGATGCTGTTGTGATTTTGATGTGATAGCGTAATTTAATTTTGAATGAGCTGCACTTGTATTTTTTGAGCTGATATTATAGTGAGGTAATCTTAAAGATGGATGTCAGATGTTTGGACGGGGATGCAATCACAGTGCTTACCATAGGCGCTATTTTCTGTATGATATAGCTAATCAAAATCCTACCTTTCCATCAATGACCCTGACCAATGTCCTTATCTTTTTTGCTTTTATTACAATGTTTTATCTACTGTAGTCATCCGCCTTCCAAGAGTGTATGTTGAATCCAGTGTTACCTGAATGCTGTTCAATGTTTCATTTTAATTCCTGTGTTAATGAAGAACTTTCATGTTCAAATCTGTGCAATGTTCATAATCAATAACAAACAAGGAAGCTATTGTTTCCATGGGCAAAACATTTTTGTTTTGGCCATGTTGCAAGATGGACATCACGACTTACGACATGGATCCCCCGAGATCAAATGCGCAACCAAGGCTGGCAGAATATTAGATGGAGAGATGAGCTAGACAAATTCAGAAACTACTAGCTTGTAACGCCCATGAGAGAGAAGTGTGGCAAATCCTGGGGAAGGTCTATATCCATCGATGGACGTTGAAAGACTAATAATAATGATGATGATGATGACATGTAGAAAGATTTTTTAATCAGCCCATAAAAAAAATTGAAATATTAATTCCTCATTACATCTACAAAGATTTTTAATCAGCCCATAAAAAAAGAGTTTTCTAGAAGTCGGTGAGTCAATTGGCAATCTACGTTCATACAGAAGGTCCTGGTTCAATTTCCTTGGCATGAGCAAAGAGTATGGAAAATTCTTTATTAGGACAAATTTCCCTGAGTGATTAGGGAAGAGATATCCCTCCCATAATGCACTTAGATCAGAATATTGCATGAACACCACCTCTCCAAAATTATGCTTAACTGATCCCTTGATATGCCCTTGGCAGCGTTCACAATTGTTTTTTGAAAATTAAGACATTTTTTGGAGATCACTGCCCAACCAAAGGCTAAGAAAAGTAACTTATTCATTCAGCACCCCCTCAAATTTTTAACTGATCACCCCCAACATGGCATGCTGCCAAAAGACATTAGTCATATGACAGTTTTTATTGAGTGACTACCCAGACTTCTTAGTTTTGTTCTTAGTTTATTTGAAGTAGTTTTGTAGTGTATATTCTGCTTATGATTTTACTTAACAACTACTTGTTATACTGGAAATCATGTTCATTATTAAGTAAAACTAGAAATTTGCCTTGATTTGTTTTCCATAATAATGTAAGAAATTTCTAAAAACTTACTGTTTCACATGAACATGTTATGTGTATTATTTTAAAAAGGAAATGAATATCATTATGTGTGATTTATGTTATTAAGTCCAGATATAAATTTGATAAATAGTGCCAATCACATAATTTATAGTCATGAAAGTGCTCTTTTGTGGCTCCAGGCCCATGAACTGCTAAAAGTCAGCATATTCAGTCTTTTTACTGTTTCTTATACTCATATATTTTGCTAGAATTTTAACTCTAGATCTCTCCCTGTCTTCTCTCTCTCTTCCTCTCTCTTCCCTACCTGATGAGATCAGCAAGACTAGAACTGAAATTCCTTATTGCTTATCACTGTAAATTTGAAACAAAACAAAACAAAACAAAACAAAGCAAAGGTACAGGAAATCGAGCTAATATATAAATGCCCCCTCCACTTTCCAGCAGAAAAGATTTTAGCGATAGACTCTTAAGATCAAGCAATAGAAAAAAAAAAGAAAAGAGAAGTCCTCAGACATCAAAGTAAGATTGAAAACAGAGTGAGACTCCTTGACAAAGTAAAAAATGGCTGAATTCTAAAAACTTCGCACTGTGACTGTCCTATGGAAAATCACTCAACTCTCAATCCAAAAGCCTAGTCTAACCACAGATGAGTAGCATTTGATCTCAATTTTATTTCAAATTATATATAATTTTAACTCTAGATTCCATTGGTGAAAATCTCTTCCTGTCTTCTCTCTTTCTCCCTTACCTGAAGAGATCACTAAGGCTAAAACTGAATTTTTTTCAAAAATTGAACCCAGGGACTTTAACTAAGTTAAAAAACTTAAACTTCAAAAAATAAGGGAGACTTATGATAAGCAAACAATTTTTTTCTTCTTTTTTTTTTTTTGCAGCGTTGTGAACACCCATTCCTACCTTACAAGTATAGATGGGAAGGATGTTAAAAGCCGGTGGAGCTCTAAGGCCACTGACCCACATCAGCAGTGGACAATCCACCAGACTCCCTGCAAACACATCATGGGCCAGCGTGGCAGAGCATGGCCAAATACTCCCCATGGTTTGCATACTGAAAATTATACCGGCCGTTCCTGCAAAAGGCCCAGCCACATCACTGGGGGTGATGTGCTCCAAGAGTGGCTACCCAAACAGAACACTATCAACTGACATGCACCTAATTGATCCAGAAAGTGAAATCAAAATGGTCAAATGGGACATCATAGGCATTAGCGAGATAAGAAGACCCAGAGAAGGACTAATCGAACTGAGGAGCCGACATTTCCTTTACAGCTCCGGAAAAGGGGAAGTAAAACAAAGTTGAGTAGGACCTCAAAGACAATGTCACCATACAACTTTCAAAGAGGTACAAGCTGAATATCATCCAAATCTACGCTCCCACTATGCAATCAACCCTAGAGGAAATAGGCAACTTCTATGATGACTTGAATTCCCTACTCCAAGACACTAGAAAATACTTCAATCACACCAAGGGAGACTTCAACATTCAGGTCGGACAAGGAAATGAAGATTGCATCGGCTGATTCAGATACAAAATACAAAAGAGAGGAGAAGATCTTGTAAATTTGGCAACGGCTAATGGATTCAAAATCATGAACACCTTCTTCAAGAAGGGACCCAATAGGAAATGGACTTGGAAGAGCCCCAATCACGAAACAAAGAACAAAATAGACTACATCCTAATGGACAAAAGCGATATTGTCAAAGACATCCAAGTCCTGAATCAAGTCAATGTAGGAAGCGACCACAGAATGGTAAGATTTAAAATGCACGTAAACACCAACAAAGAATGCAGAAGATTGTTCCACACCAAACCACAACCTCTAAACATACCAAAAGAGCACGCTTTAAGATTTAGAATTATTACTGAACGAGACGATAACAGCATCAACGAACTAAACAAAATGACAGCATCTATAATAGAAATCGTCACTATATTCAAACCAATGAGCACACAAACCATTGGTAAAATCTCAGATGAAACCAGGAATCTCATGGAAAAACGCAGTAACCTCAAGCCACCCAGAAGAGAAAATTGAAGAAACCGAACTTGATAAATTAATCAGAAAAAACAAAGGGAAGACAGAAGATACGTGATGGGTTTTGTTTACTTCAAAATTTAAAGAAATGTACATTATCCATACATTAATGTTTCTTAATTCTTTATCACTTAAATCTGTAGAGTTGCAAACATCTGTATTTTGTCAAATTCATTTCCCTTCATGTTATAAAGCAAACAACCGGTCATCAATTCTGTTTTTTGATTTTCAACTGAAGACCCTTAAGTTTTATGGTTTTTTTTACTTTCCTGGATTTTTCCATATTTCCTTCTCCTTCCAGCCACCCCCTTCTATCTCTTTCTGATAAATAAACTCTTATTCCAATGAGTGCTGCTTGCTGCTCAGCCACCTTCTTGAGACATGATTATAAGAACCTTGTTTGGTAGATTAGTGTCGGGGGCACCAGATTTAGGGCTGCTAGATATATCAGCCCCCTAAAACTTAAATTACCAGAATTGATCTAAGGAGATGAATCCTGGTAAGTAGCGTGTTTATTGCTTAAGCAGAAAAACAAGGTTAGTACACAGTTGGATTGTCAACAAAATGAAGAAATAAGAACAAACAAAGAAGTAAACAACAATGCCAGGTTTAATTCATGAGTGAATTAAAATTAGCAAGGACCGGGGTTTCTGCTGACACGAATATGTGGAGGGATCTACCAGGATAGGATGTAGAGATGAGAAGGGAAAGGAATGTCACTGAGTAAATGTGAGATAGAGTCTATAGAATGTCCGTCAGTTTGGTCATCCTAGTTGTAGCCACTAAGAAGTTATCTCAGGAAGTCTGACCTAACTACGATGAGAGTGCTTAACTTGGATAGGACGTGTTCTTGAGATGAATATGTGATGATGCGTATGTAAGAACAAAGTGTTTGTAAAAACTATACTAACTATCTTAACTAAAGAGAGAGAGAAGAGATGTCAAGGCTGTCAGAACAGAGAGAGAGAGATTTACCGCCAAAGTTTAAATATCATACAGATAACCATAGGCTATCTGATTGGCAGTTCTGTGTGACGTCAAAAGGGGAACAAGGAATTTACCATTTCTACAGAGATGTAGGGGCTAGAAGTAGATCCTTTCCAAAGGGTAGATAATTCCGAATATGTATGATTTTCTTCAGCTAGAAAAGGTGGGCACTACAGTAGTATATCACTATTGATGTACTATAAGTTAGTATTCATATCTATTTACTATAAAGATTGTTATAGCATATTTATCATAAATGCACTCTATGGGAAAAAATGCAGACAAGAACAGTTTAATCTACTTTCTCATTGTAACTGAGTCTTTGTGATCATATTCAAATATAGTAAAAAAAATGAGTTGCAAACCATTATGATCTTAGTCTTCATTGAGCGCTTTAAAAGTTTGATTAATCCAATGAAGACGGTTTTTTTTCAAACATCATTTGTCGATTTAGAAAATAAACTTAAATAGTAGAATACTTCAATTTTCATATCTTTTATATCTATACTGAGACAAAAAATCAATGCAAATGCATTACAAGTTTCCAATAGCTGACCTGCTTTTTGCTGGTCAGTGATACAAGACAAGAGCTTTTTGGACTTGGTTTAATGTCTTTTCTTTTTGAGAAGTGACACCTGAAGTAGTCAGAAGTGTCAAGTGTTTGGTCTCTGTTATTGACACCCAGAAAACTAGTCCAGTTTTCTCATTTATTTTGCAGAAAGATCTCATTTTTTTACATTGTTTTTCATATGTTTGTGGCAGATCAAGCACTAATTTACAAATATAAAAAGTTTTCCTTTTTTTTTCAGTGTAAAATAATTTTGATCAAGCCAAAGTATGAAAAATTCAAGTTTTTATTATTTTATGGTGAGATAAATTTGTCTGAATATTTCCATTTTTTTCAGTAAAATGTGAACATAAAAGCAGAATTTATAAAATGATTTTGTCAAGTTCAGATGAAACCAAATACAATCTTGAAATTTGCTGTATATGTAAAGGATGCTTACCTTTATCTTTATATACGTGTATACGTAGCTATTAATAAATATCATAGAATAATTCTTTATTTTGAATATTTTCTTATTCTAACAGAATGCCAAGTACCAAAGAATATTCTGAATTAATTTAGACCACTGATTATTCAGACAATTTTTTCCTTAATATTAGAATAATGAAATGTATGATTAATACTGGTCTTGAGTTCAAATTTGATTTACATTTTACACCTTGTATTTCTGACTAAGATGAGAAAGGGAGATGATTTTTAAGTAAAATATATAAGACCAGCTGTTCCTGTAACCCATGATATCATAGTTGGGATTTCTTTTAAATGTACGTCAAAACGCATCCACTATAATAATTACATGTATAGTGACACAGCAAATTTCCATGGCAGATGGAAAAACATAGAACCATCCCATTTATATTTGAGTGTTGACTGCATTTGAAGGCAGTATATGTGCCAAGTTTTGACTTTTCTCATCACTACCCTCCAACTTCTCCACTCAATTGTGCTTCATTCCTTTTCAGTACTAAGAATCTGTAGTCGTAGGAGAAGCCATTTCAGGATTATGCACCCAATATTTGACTTGAAAGGTGTTTCAGCACTCTAAATTGATAGCATATGTACTAGCACTGTGTAAGTAGATGTCATGGCAACCTTTGGTAATCATTGATAAAAGCCATGATTGCAGGCATGTGCAATGATGCTTGTGCCCAACACCTAAACATTGGCAATGTCATCTTACAATTGATATTCTACCTTTTGTGAACTTCTTGTTGGAATAAATTCATTCCTGCAATCATATAAGCGTCTAAAGTTATTCCTTTTGTGTCAATCACATCTCCCATATTACACATGGAAAAATAACTGGAACACTTTGAAAACTTAACGAGTACAACAACATTACATAGACGAAGTTGATCATTAACCTAGATTTTTTCATAGTAAAACAGTCAATCCATCAATAATCAATTTTATCAGAATATAAACAAATAAAAAAATTGAGATAGACTGTGCCAAAATGTTAGAAGGAAATAGGTTTGATGAAAATACATATACACGCGCACATACATACATACACACACACACACACACACACACACACACACACACACACACATATACATATATATGATATTTTAAAGGTGAAAAAAGGAAAAAAATAAGGGAAAAAAAAGAAGAGATAAAAGTTGAAATTTACCATCTTGATAGGATGTAGAGAAATATCAACTCTCAATCTTGTAATCACTACTACGTTTAGGTAATATAAAGTAATATTCTATACTAAGTATTCAATCTTGAAATCTCACTTCCAAACAAAAATCACAGATCAATATCTTTATTACCTCAATGTACATAAAAACATTTCTCCATTTAGAACAATACATGGATGTCATTTTCTGGATGCATATATCTTTCTGGAATTGTTTGAAAATTCAATTTCTTCCATCTTCGCAAGAGAAAATTATCAAGCATTCTGATACTACATACACCTGCCAACCTAACTCTCAGAAAAAACTGAATGAAAGTCAGTCCACAAATTGTAAGGGAGGTAACTGTGAAAAAGATCCTGGTTCTACCCTATAATTTAACCAGCTCACCCTTAGCCAACCTTTCAGCAAAATTTAATTGGAATTAACTGAGATTGTAGCATGCAGACACAAAACTATGATATTTGATCTATGGTGTAGATATATGACTATGACGTAGGGGAGGAGAAAATTCCCTTGTCTGTTCCAAAATTCAATAACTTCTTATGTAGCCCTTTATCAAAAACTCCCACAAAATATCATTGAAATTCATTACGAACTTGCTTCATAAGCCAACTCGTCCACAAAATGTTGATGAAATTTATTGAGAATGTTTGGAAATATCCCGTGGACGAACAAACAGAAGGAATGAACTGCAAAAACATATACCTCTTCCAGCCTTGATGGAAAAAGTAAATCTGCACAAATTAAAAAACGTAATCAGGGTTTGGAGGTGAGCAAAATTGGATTCATGGTTATTATGGCCACGGCATGGTGTCCTAACCACCAGACTGTCCCACTGAAATTGGTTTGCTTTACTTCCCTTCTAAAGACAATTTAATTTAAATTCATTTGGAACTCTTACAGATATTGTGTGATGGGGATATATAGCCATGATATGGGGGAAGAAAAATTTATGGCTCTGCTCTGAAATTCAATCACTAATTATGGGGATATAGCTAGGTGCGGATATATAACTATGACGTTAGGGAGGTAACTTCAGATGGATCTTCTCTAAAATTCAATCACTTCTTCCATAGCCCATTGCCACTCTAGCTGCAAACAGACACAAAGAGAGAGACCTAACTTATAGAGATACTTTGTAATATGGACAAATAGATATGATGTTAGGGAGGTAACTTCAGAAGGATCAGCTCCAAAATTCAATCACTCCTTTTTTTCTATATTGCCCACCCTTCTACAACATTTCACTGAAATTCATAAAGAATTTTTGGAGATATTATGTGGGAAAACAAATGGAAAGGGGTATATACAAATACTTCCTTCATATCCATTAGCAGAAGTAAATAAACGAAAAAGTAACAAGGAAAAGAAAATGGTAAAAAAGAATGTAGAATGAAAAGGAAAACAGGTTTGTTTATGACAAAAGGAAATCAAGAGAAAGGTTAGTGGGTGAATAAAAATAAAGGAATAGCAGAAAAAGAAAAACAAATTTTTAAGTTCAATGCAAAAATAGAATCAGTTGTTGGCAAGTCACATAATTGTTTCCATGAAATACAGTAAAAGGAAATACAGTTAATGAAAGACACTTCTCTGGGTGCATGCGTGCACGTGTGATTACAATTTCAACAGATATTTTTTTAAATCCATCCATCCAAATTAAAAGCTAATAAATAAAATTTGTCAAAAGTGCTCTAAGTCTCCTCATTAGAAGGTCTTCATTCATTGTGCCTCAATCAAGATCATGCGTGATAAGCTACATAGATGCATTTCATTAGTAAATGAAATTTATCTGAATATGAACTGATACTATTTTCAATATTTGATACTGGCATGAATGACAGGTTCATTCTGACCAAATATGTTTTATAATTGCACTTTCATCTTAGATACCATATTGATTTTGGAGGAGATGGATGTAATTGAGAGAATAATAAGGAGTTTGGAAGTAATCTTCTGTTGTTGTTTTCAAAGTTGTTGATATTATCATCTATTAATTATGAATGGTAACAGAGCATAGTTGAAGTGAAAGACTTGGAATTACCAACTTTGTTGCTGGAAAATTATTGTAAATGGTAAGAAGAAATGGCTCGATATGTGGCAGCACCAAAAATTCAAAAATATAAAATGGTTCCATCGGTTTTTTTTCCTCGACTGGACGGGCAGGGTAGAAGAAGTAATTTTGGAAATGAATCTAGTGGATCCATGCACAGATGATGGGTTAGCGAAACTATACAAGTGATGGGACCCACTTTTTGTTGTGGATTTTGTTGAAAATGCTGAGGCTTTAAGAGCTGCCAACAAGAAAAAAAAGATGCTGAAGAAGTGATGCTAAGGCAATCATTGACAATGCCGAGGAGAAGAAAAAGAAGAAAATTATTACAGAGCGTAAAATAGAAAATACAAACATAAGTAAGGGAAGTCAAAATGGAGGGAAAAGAAACTATATGAGAAAAATGATCAGTATACAATTGATATGAACAGTGAATTAGAAAAAAAAAGTAAAATAATATCATCTGAAATGTAATCCAGTAGTCATTGTACAAATCATCTAAGAAACCAATACAGTTGAAGATGCTCTCAACAGATGAACAGACAATGAGTTCGCGACTGGATTAAGATGAAATTGTCTTTTTGAAGAAAGCATAAGAGGCAATCAGTTCCACAAGATTTTGGTTACACTTGCCTGAAGGTTGGAGGTATCATGTTATTGAAAGACAGAACAGACAATCCATAGAAAAATATGTTAATTGTTTTTAGGAATTTGGTCGGACACAAGAAAATATTTTTGTGACTATGGAGTTATCTCTCTTGAACTGAAGAGTGCATATTGTTTACTTTTGAAAGAAGAGGGATTTTGGAGGAGATAGGAGACAGTTGTCAAGACAATGTATTAAGGAGAATTATTGTTCTTTTTTCAAGTTGTTGATTCTGTCATTCATTAATTAACATTAGGAACAAAAATACTGTAGGGCCCCAGATACAAAGAACTATTTTAAGTCCTAGAAACCCAAATATATGTTTATGTATATAGGGAAAAGCCCCTGGATCAGATAATATCACCATCAATCTATTCAAAAAAGCTGGTAAGATTGTCAACAAAAACTAGCTATTCTATTCAACTTGTGTCTAGAACAGAGTAAAGTCTCAAAAGACTGGAACACAGCTATCATAATGCTTCTGCACAAAAAATGGAAGACCTCAACAACTACAGGCCTATAAGCCTACTAAACTCCATCTATAAACTTTTCACAAAAAGTAACCAGTAAAGGTCAATTTTGAGTCAGGTCAACTTCAGCAAGCATTTTCTAATCTAACAGAGATGGCTGCTGCACCCTATATCCAACAAATTTGTGTACAACTGTTACTTAACCCAGGATGAATGTAGGATATGTGGTGAAGACCACTGGGGTTCTGTAAAGGTCATTTCTGGCTTTTTCAAATTTGACTAAGGTAGTTGCACCCAGTGGGCTGCAAATCTGTGTACAAGGGTAACCTGATGATAAACATTGGTTTAGATGGTGTTGGTCTCAGGTGATCTTTCGAGTTCAATTCGATGACAGGTCACTTTCAACATTTTCAAAAAAGGTTGATTTTGGCATTTCACACCCAACTGAAGGGTTGAGATCCCTACTTTGAAAAACCCTGTAATAGAATTTACTACATAATCTTCGAGTATTGCTTACTTTTTTCCACAGGCAACAGTAGCCTAGCTAGTGAATATAAGATAATATGTGCATGTGTAAAATAACATACTATCATAAAATGGTGACATAACAGAGTGCATGGTATATAGTTAGCAAACTAGTCTATGGGACCATAACTAGTGGGTTTGATACTTAATAGTCAACAAAATATTCTGGCTTTATGTCAGAGAAATCAAAACTTTCTAAATGCCTTCTTTGGTGGTATGATAATATAGTCCTGACATCAACAATGTTGGCAGCAGAGCAAACAAGGATAGTGAACATTATAGAATAAACAATCTCTAAATCCATTCTGCTTACTGTGCATTTTGTGAATAATGTAACACTGATAAGTATCAAACAAGCAAGTAATTGCTTTAAGAATGAATTGATACAGCTGACCAAAGCATAAGAATTAACACCCATCAAAAAAAGATCCTCTGAGTTCCATTCAAAATCAAAAGATTTTCACTAGGGAATGTCAGTGGCACACAAACAGAGGTGATACCAAAATGACAGCCTAAAAATTTTTTATACAGTTTATTGACAATTTTCATTTCAAATGAAACATTCCAGTACTTATAACAAACATAATAACATTATACTTCAACTTGAAAACTGGGAATAGACTTAGATACAGAGTTGTAAAGAGCAGGAACAGGGGCGATGATTAGACAAATCACCTCATGCTGCTTTTGTCAGCAAATTTCTTCCCTTCTTGAGGTAATTCATAAAAGAAATCTCGTAAATTTTTAAAGGCATCTTTGAAAGGGATGGGATTTATGTATACATTTACAGGCCATGTTCAATTCCTTAACCTTTTCTTCAGGTTTGTTTCAAAATTCAAATCACTTGACAATTATTTTTACCTCTGCCAAAGAAGTCTTTCTGTTTTTCCGCCTATCTATAATGTCTAACTTAGAAAGTGGAGTACAGAAGAGTTGGGTAAAATTTTGGGCAGATCCAGGACTTTTTTTTGATTGAGAGATATTTCTCCTTTTTTTTTCTCATTTGTTTATGTATATGCTCATGACTCTCCATGTGATATTTCCGAAAGATCTCAATAAACTCCTTTGACTTTCCAGGGAGTGTGGGAATCAGGCTTTAAAAGAAGTGTATGGGGATCGATGATTAATGAACTCACCTACATTGTTGTCATATATATGCATCAAAAGAAATCGCCTAAATTACATAAACATCCATAAACACAAATTTTCAATAAATTTCAATCAATCTCAGTGGAAGGATGGGAAGTAGGTTATGAGAGTGATTTAATTTCTTTGTTCATATCTGCCAAAACGATACCTCCAAAAGTTCTCAATGAATTTTCAAGAAGGGCAGGCAAGAGTGTTCAAGAGGAGTGATTGGGTTTTAATGGAATTTCGTGGTAGGGTGGAAAATAGAGGATAGAAGAAGTGCTCGAGTATTATGGTAGATTCATAGATAAATACCACCCCTAAGCCATAGTCCTCACCATGTAACATCACATAATTTCATGGCTGTCTGCACAATATCTCCAAAAGCTCTCAATGAACTTCAATGAAATTTTCTGGAAGTGTGGGCAATGGGCCATGGAAGATGTGATCAAACTTTGGAGTGGATCCATACACAACAACTTCCCTTCATAATGCTGTTGGCAGAGCTAAGTACTCTAGTTAGAGATAGATATTTTTCCGTTCTTCTCATACATTCATGAATATACTCAAGTCTGTCCACACAACATTTTCAAAGGTTCTAAATAAATTCTAATGAAATTTTGAGGGTGAACAATTACTGATGTAATGCAGAATTACCACCTATACATTGTAGTTATATATTCATACCACATAAAACTGCCATAACATCATGCTCAGAGTAATATATTTTCTGAATGATTTGAACTATGAATTTATAATATTTTCAATTTTTTTAAAAATCATTTTATATACCTTACATTATAAGTTTTTCTATGATATTCATGAGTTTGGTTAGAATAAATTTGTTCAAACATGAGAGTTTATTTAAAATATGTTCATTCAATCAACATGGCAGACCGGATACATGAAATATATATAAAAAAAGAAATACAGAGGAATTATGAGAAAAATATCTAGTAACTAAATTATCAAAGATCTCTAATATCATAGAAAAGGAACATCAAAAGGAATCATCTATAGGCTCATTTGGAAGTAGAGATAGGTGTATAATTGCCCCCAGTACCTGTATGTTGCTACATATATCATAAAACCCAACAAATATGGCAATCATGTTTCTAAATAAGTACTCTAACATATGTATCAAAATCAAATTCTTTAATTTCTTTCAGAAGATAATAGGAAAATCAGAATATAAAATGCATGAATTAAGCTCCTGCAATGTTCACTATGAAAACTTTTTCTCTACATTTCAAATAGATGATATGATGGTCTTTACCAGAGACCAATGATTGAGGAACTTAGCATCTCAACAATTTCAGAAACAACCAAAACAATTATTCAATTGTCAAATGGTAAAACACCAGTTGAAGATTACATTCTGCAAGTACACAAATGTGGTTGCTGCTGAGCTTACCTAGCTCTACAGACATTTGTGGGTGAAAGAAGTTGTCACGCTGAATTTCAAAGACATGATAATCATCCATTTACATTAGAATGAAAACAACTGGTAGGTATGCAACAATCATCATGGTATCGCTCTTCAAGATCACTGATAAGATCTTTGTCAGAGTAATCACCAATTATGTCTTCCTCCATGACAGTACCTTCCAAAAAATTCATATCTTGCAGACACACCACTGACATGATGTTTGTAGTCAGGCAGATCCAAGAAAAATGTAGATAACAAAATCTTCATCCCTACATGATACTTGATCTCACCAAAGCATTTGATTCAGTCAGTCACGAAGGACTCAGGAGGCTCCACATGAAGATATGATGTCTATCAAGGGCACTCAAGATAATCAGCTCATTCCACGACAGCATGATAGTAATACTCTATGATGACTCCAAGAACAGCAAAAAGGGTGTCATGATCAAAGGCGCGGTTGAAGGTCACATTTCTGCTTTTGCAGGAATTCAATCTCTTCATTTTGATGACTTACTCCCAGGAAAATCAACAGAGCATTGTTAATGACTTATACAGAGCAGCCATTTGCTATGGTCTCATCATCAGTATTAGGAAGATGGAAGAGATGTTCGTGCCAAAACAGGACCTGCTAGGGAGATTTAGTATCACGTTTAGAAGACTGCACTACAGACTTGTGTTAAACCATAGAATCCATTCCAGTACAAAGATTGCAGTCTTACAGACAATCGTTCTTACCACCCTCCTGTTCAGTAGCAAAATGGTAGTGATCCTCAGGAGAGATACCATGATGATCAGGCAACAACAGTGTAACAAGTAACTTGACCATCATGCTAATTACAGAAAGTATTGGGGAATGATAGACTTACCCAAAATTGGATACCTGCCTACAGGTACAAGCAAGAATGATCAATATACAAACATATAATAGAGAGCCAGTCTTCATGGAGAAAGGAACCTAAAAGACCATACCAAATGAGATACATGTATGCATACACTTGTGTTTATAATTACCAAATACGCAATATGAAAATTATTAATTTAATTATATTCATTTTCATTAATCAATTACTTGAGAAATTTCTTCTCCATTCCCAAAAGTAGAAACATTCTTTTCTCCTCTTGGCTCTCCTTCTTTCCTGAATCAACATAATTTCTCTCTCTTTTAAGACTGTTCTCTATTATTCTTTGACTAGTTTACCCATGTTTACTCATTTTATATGACAGTATTTATTTAATAATATTATTGCATTGTACTTGGAATATATTACAGACATTATGTTGCTTTGCATTTTCTTGTTTATTTTCAACCAGAATAAACATGGTTGTTTTTAGAAATTTGCAAAAAATAATAATGATAATAATAACAATAATAAGAGACATTTCTCTGTGATTACATTTGACGGTTATCTCCCTTGACTAATGTTAAAGACAGAAAATGTAGCCAATTACATGGGATGTTATAAAAGTAGATCTCAGTTTTTCCTCCTTGAAATACAATTTCTACCAAAGAATTCTGATGAAGTCAGGCTACATAAAAAATTATCAATAAAACTTCTTCCCCTTTACTGATTAAAAAAAGTGTGAGAGATGATCAGTGAAACTTTTGTTTTGTATACATGATGAATAAATAAATTATAAAAATATTTTCATATTTTGTATCAATGTATTTATCAGAATGAAATAAGCACCTTGCATATGTCTGATGATTTTTTGTAATTATCTAAAACTTGTCAATAAAATAGCCAGCTGGCAATCTGTAGGTTGAGAATTCAAATCACAGTTTTGGATGTGAATTTTATGTATCGGTTTACAGCCGTAATTTTAGGGAAGAGTTTTAGTCATGATAAAAAAAATGAAGTGAACTGCAGTTTGGGAATTTGACAATAAGAATGTTGAAAAAACTCACATAACATTTATCTAGCATTCAAAAATTTGATTGTAATCCTGTGCCTATAACAGATTTTATTCATATTAATCAACACTAAAGAAATGACAAAAGGGAAAGGGATTTTTTGGTTTCAAGGTATAATTCTTCAATTCTAAAGGTATCATTATTGCATAAAAAGTATGATATTCAAGATAGAAAGACAGTTCTCTACTTTTTGTTCAGGTCTAATTTGCAAAACCTCCCTGCTGAATTTTGACATACTATTTATCTATTCATTAGAATTTCCTTTCATCAACACTTATTATAAATGTTGATTTTCATGAATGGGTTATAATGGGAGTTATATCATTTATGAATTCTGCAAGGATCAGTCATAAAAAATGGTTGTCCTTCCCCAGAAGTTTTTAGTTTTGTTTCTCATATGCTAACTTTTGTTTGATATGGATTTTCCAAGAGCATTTCAGGAGATATCTACTTTTTGTGGCATGTGTTTGGGGGCAGGGTTCTTAATAATCAATAATTTAAACTGAATCACCATAATGTTAGCTCGAAAAATATTTCTCTTTCAGTGTTTTGTCACTCAGTGGAAACGGTCATGTGACCAACATCTTATGGCAGCATGTCATATTGTGGGAGATCAAATAAAAAAATTGGAAGAAGAAGTGATCAATGGATCTTACTTCTCTCGCCGTTGAATCGGTAGTAAAAAGAAAGTCACTAAAAAGTCTGAATTATCAAAAAATAAGCATGAACATAACTAATTACAATTCAAGGGACCAATTTAGAATATACAAAACAGACTTTTCTAGACAGATAGATAGCCAGAATAAACTGAGAACTGAAGTTGACAGTGTTGGTTGATGGTTTCTGAAAATGACTAAATCTAATTTGAGGCTTTTAAGGCAGCCAGAATAAAAGGTTTTCCAGTCAGCCAAAATAACATGAAGGGACAAAGACGTAAACTTTGTAAAACATTATCACAAAAACAGGATGATGTTTTTATTATATGACATCATGGTATGGAGGATAAAAGATTTGCTTTCTTTCTTTGTGAACTATTTCTAAAAAAAGTCACTGCAACAAGAGAATGCAATTTTTTTTCTCATAATAGTACAGGAGAGAGTTTGTAGAAGGAAACAGGAAAATTCATAAGCAAAGAATGTAATTAAAAGTTGGGCAATTAATTTGTAATTTGATAACAATAAAAAGCAGCGGTATTTTCTTGTCAGCCTTACGACCAAATAGTTGATCAATTTTCACCAGTTTCCAATTATAAAATTCACTTCTAATTTCCTGCCCAATAACTTACTTTCTCCTATAAAATGCATACCAGCAGAAAATTTCTTGAGGTATCTCATTATATATCTACTTTATTTTTTCACAAATTATCTTTGTTGAATATGACTTTGGATATATGAATTATTTGATTTAAAATCTTTATTATTTACTAACAGTATGTCTAAATTTAGTTATACATTAAGATTTAAATTTCTCTTAGATTGTTAATTTGAACATAAAATTTATTTAGATTGTATCAAAGTTCAGATTTTAAGGCTGAACTTTATGATGGTTAAAAGTAGAAAAGATTTGGAAAAATTTTAGCTAGAAGACTTTAGGTCTATATATTTTGGTCGTAAGTTCGTGATCTGAAAGAGGACCTCTAATTATTTACTTGATCAGAAATGATTTTTAATAAATATTTGATAGCATCTAGTTTATTGCCTTGAAAACTATTTTTCTGAATACTTCTGACTCAGCCTTATTTTTTTGTTATACATTATGTATGGGGTGTGGGTTTTCAATGAAGTGGCATTGGCAATAAGAGTAATTGTAGTTTTGGTGGAAAATAAAATGAATAGTACTTAAAAATAATCAAGCCAGGTCAATACATTCAATACATATGCATTTAGAATTGGTGACATGTTTTACTAATTTCTGGCAGCAAGCAGTAAGTAACTTGGTAGTTGAGGTTAACTACAATAATGATTTGTAATAATTGGTGCAAAAATAATTGAGGTTTTCATTATTTTTAACTTTGATGCTTATTTTGAAATAAACCAACATTCAGCTGTGTTTATGGAATATACCATTATAAAATGTGAATTTTTTCCATTTATTTAAGCTGAAACATTTTCTTTTTACTGTATATCATTTATTTGATGATATCGAATCAGGAATAGAAATAATGCAAATCCGAGGGAATGTGTTGTATGAGTTCAATAAAGGACATAAAGTAGTGGAAACTGCTTGCAATATCAGCAAAGTATTTGGTCATGTGACTGTCAAAGAATGTAGAGCTCAAAATTGGTTCCCAAGTTTTGAAATAGAAACAAAAGCCTTGAAGATGACAGTCATAGACGTACTTTTGTGATTGACAACATTCAATTGAGGGCCATCATTGAGGTGGACACATGCAAAACAACTCAAGAGGTTGCAGAGGAACTTCATGCTGACCATTCAACAGTTGTTCAACATTTGCACAGAATGATCCATTTCTTGATCGCATCATGACACATGGAAAAAAATGGATTCTGTATAATCAATTTTGTTCTGTGCATTGGCTGGACAGATGTAAAGCACCAAGACACTTCCCCAAATCAAACCTGCATCAAAAAAACTATGGTCACTGTTCGCTGGTTGGCAGATGGAATCAACCACTACAGTGTCTTGAATCCTAGCATCACAGCAAAGAGGTATTGCCAGGAAATCAACAAAATGCATGAAAAACTGCAATGTTTACATCCGATGTTGGTCAACCGAGAAAGACCATTTTTTCTCTATGACCTTGCAAAAACTGAATGAACTAAGCTATGAAAGTCTACCCCAACCAGCTTACTCACCAGTGCTCTCTCCTATCAAATACCACTTTTTCAAACATTTTGACCACTTTCTGCAAGGGAGGGGCTTTAACAATTAGCAGCTGCTAAAAACACCTCCATACAATTCATTGTTTCCAGAATAAATGGACTTGTTTATAGTCGGCAAAAATGCGTAGATTCTGAATGGCTTTTGAAACCCTATTCTAAAATCATAATTAAAATTAAATTTTGTTCTTAATTTTTCCCCTATTTTTGCTAGTAAGAGAGACCAAATATTTGTCAAAAAAAAGAAAAACAAATTTTCATAGATAATAACATAGAATTATTGTTTTACTTCGTTGATTTAAAAAAAAATTTTGAAATATCAAAAATGGGTGTTGACAGCTTATTGACTAAGGGAAGATCAAAACCAAGGCAAAAATAGCAATTGAAACCATAATTAAACTTGAACTTGAATTTGAACTTCAACTGATGAAACCATGACTAATAAAGACTTGAAATAGGGGCTTCATCCAAATCATCTCTAGAATCACTCTTTCAATTAGAAAAATTTAACAAAATAAAACAAAAACAGCAGAGTCTTTGAGATGATTTCTGCTTTCCACACTTACAAAAAAGCTTTTATTGAGAAAAAAATACTTTTCCGCATTATTCTTTTTTCAATGATTATATTTGATTAAACAACATCATTACTATATACTTGACAAAATCTCAGAGTTGTGCAAACAGTCAAACAATAAAAGAAAAGACAAAAATAATCAAATAAAAAAAATTTTTTTAAATCTCTTCAGATTTTTTACTTTTTACCCACAGAGCTCAAAATTTCAAGTCAACAAATAGAAAAAAAGTTGCCATAAAAAGAAATATTCTACTTCATTTTTCATTTTTTTCACTTCCCAAGCGAGGCGTCTCTATAGAACTTCCCAGACATCTCATATTTTTCCACAATCTTTCTTCTTACTAATGACACAAAGATTATTACGATGAAATCAAATCATAAATGATATTGATGCGGTTTGCTGAACAAGGAATCCATATGCGGCAAGTGTGTCAGCGAAGTCTATGTTGATGCCTCAAACATTCTTTGCAGGTAAAAAAGAAAAAAAATATGCTTATTGAATGATTTACCTGTCTTTTTTTAAAGTGTTTTTTGTGCAATTGTAAAGAAAAATCTAGAGTTTTCTCAAAGTTGCTGATTGATTGTTCTCTCAAGGGAACCAAATAAAAACTGTGGTTGTGGGGGTAAAAGAATTGAAAAAAGACACAACCTCGCAAAAGTGGTCCCCATTGGAATTCTGAATGTGAACATTTCACATCTGTGCACAGTTGATGTTGAAGATGGTGCATAAATAAAGAAAAATAAGAGAATTTATGAAAGAAAAACAGAAGTAAATGCTTAAATTATAATATTGTTTTGAGTAAATTGAATTGTTTTGCCTTGCATCATAAATTTCAAACTGATCACATTTCAAGTGAAGTCAGTTGAATTCCAATCAGTGCCACCTTTGCTAAGTTGTTAAGGAATAATGAAAGGAATAAAAACTTAAATAAATGTCCCCGAAGGTACCATGCCGAAGTATTTTAAGCCAAAGCTGTTGGTCTATGCATTACAAGGACCAGTGACCTGAGAAATTTGAGTGACTTCAGGAGGTTGGTTCTATAGTTCCAGTGATATATTCTGAGTGGACCACACCCATTGTTTAAAACTTGACAATTTTCCAATTCTGGAAACGGAAAAATAACTAGCCAAAACTTCAAGAGGTCAGAAGTTCACAAATCTGAACAAATCATGCCTATCATCAATTATTGTTTGATGAAGAGAGTTGAGCAACAGATCATAAGCCCTTGATAAGGATTGTTTGGTGATAACCAGACCATCTCATTATAAACATCAGGGTTGCATACGAAGATGTGTACTGATACTGTTGGCCATTGAATATGTACAGCATTACAGGATGCACAGGGTAGATGAAAAAGATGCATACAACACCTGCCCCAGTCCCAGGAGAATTACTCATGTTGGTTGAAAAATTTGAGTCATTACTAACAGATGCAAGAAACATTGAATGTTGGGCCGACTGGGATTCAATATCATCAAAGTTACTGTCATTTGTCCTGTCTGGATGGCCAGAGAGAATGTGCAATGACACAGTCAAATCTTGACATGTAAAGATGAAATAACCAAGCATGATAGTCTGCTAAGGGGATAAGGTGTCATAGTTCCACAGCTAGGTGGACGAATGATACTGGAGAAATTACATAATATGCACCCAGGTGTTTGTAGGCATTTGCTAGGAGTTTCATGAGGTGGCCTGTGATAGTTGCAGTCATTAAGAACAGTTTTTGAGGCAGCCCTGTGTGTCAGACAGACTGCCAGGTGCTTGCTGTGGCTCTATTACATCCCGAGAAATTTCCTCAGAAATCATCGTCCCATTTGGATTATGATGGATGGACCTTACTAAGGAGATATATTCCTTATTACTATGGATGCATTTTCCAAATGGTTGGATGCATATCCCTTGAATACATCAAGTGCCATAAATTGTAAGTTACATCACACATTTGCAGAAAATGGGTTACATGATATCAGGAATCATTAATTATTAAAGGCATTTAAAGACATCACATTATCCCCATACCATCTTGAGATGAATGGTCAAGCAGGAAGGGCAGTAGAAACCTTTAAAGAAACATTGAAAGAGATAATAAATGGAGACATGGAAACATGCCTTCGCAGAATACTCCTTCAATACTGTATCACTCCTCATACAACCACAGTATTATCACCAGTTGAATTACTGATTAAAGGACTACAAGACTGAGTTTAGTCCATCTGAATCTTACAACAGTGCATGTATGATAAACAAAATGCTGCAAAATGAAGACATGACAAACAATTTTTTATGAAAGAAAATTCGTTTTTGCGCACAAAATGCTCGAGGGAAATGGACTCCAGGAGTAGTACTCAAAAAGACAGGACCAGTCTCCATATATATAAGATCGCTCCATGAGATTATCTGACATGTAGACAATGTTTGTAAAGGTTAGAAAGCTGTATCGATCACAAGTAGTCAGCAACAAAATGGGGTGTCCACTGGCACTATAGAGTAGCCGCTGGAAGACACACCAAGTCAGATTACGAGTTCAGTGACAGGCAATGGACCACTCACATCAGAATAGTCAGCATTGGAGGAGGGGGGAAGAAAGATAACCCTACACGAAGCGTACAAAATCCCCATACTCAAAAAACTATGTTGTGTCTATAAAAATATTCAATGTATAGTATTAACTAGAGGGAGGAGATATGTGGTACATGATTAAGGGATAGAATTAATGTACGTTTCCATTTATTACAATTAAGAGTTGCTTCCCTTGTAACTCGAGAGTGTTCCTATGTATTGTAACCATCGCCATGTTTTAAAATAAACACTCATTGAGCTCAAGGCTCTTCTTTATATAAAGTAGAAGTTACAATACACTACAATTCATGCAAAATTTCAAACATCTTAACTTTACTCAGGGTCAGGTCACTCTGGCTTCAGTTAGGGTATTAATCTTGTCAGCTGTTTGTTGGCATGTTGGGTCAGGATGTAACAACAATAAATATTTTTCGGGTTGGTGCTGCTAGGCAACATGTGATTGAAAACAAACTGAATAAAACATGTTCAACACCACATTTACCATTAGAAATCAATAGGCCATAAAGTCAAAAATGAATAACACTGCACAGTTTTGAGTTTAAGACCTGCATTTGCTATTGCAATTACCCTAAACAACAACAATGCCATTTGCAGCAAGTATGGATTTGTAGTTGGTATAGTACACAATTTACACTTGGTAAGTTTGAGTATGGAAGACATTATATTTATTTAAACATTGATTAAAGAAATGTCACATCAACATTTTTGGTTTGCATTCCACTTGCACAAGCAAAGGAGAGCTAATAAAGTAGCTTTCTAAAATCATAAACTGTCTTTGTTGGACACATAAGTCTTTCTTTCCAAAGAAGAGAAAAAAAGAGAAATTAAGCATGAAAAGCTATAGTACAATAGAATTAGTAAGAATTCATACATTGACCTTGAACAAATTGACATGAAGATGAATCTTGGTCAATTAAAATGTTATCAATAATCTTATCAAAAGTAATCAGAAATCAAAATAGATTTTTGAGAAAATTAAGCTTCTTTCGTCATATTCTTAAGTTATAAATTATAATACGAAGTAGAAAGCACGCAGAGGGCACATAATGCCATTGTCAGGGGAAGTAACTGTGCATCAATCTGCCCAAAAAATTTAATCACCTCTTCCATAGCCCATTACCCAATTTCCACAGAAGTTCATTGAAATTCATTGAGAACCTTTGGAGATATGTGGACAGAAATGACTATGTACATAAATGTATAAAAAACAGAAAAATATCTATCAATCAAAAAAAGAATTCCTGGCTCCACCCCAAAATTTAGTCAGTTCTTCCGAAGCCTATTGTCCTCCATTTCTACTCTTTCATAAGAACTTTTGGAGATATTGTGTGAACAAACATGAAATTTTGGCTATGATATGGTATGTAATTATAACTACAACATAGGGGATGTATTTGTGCATGGATCTTGCCCAAAATTTGAGAACTTCCCCTATGGTCTATTGCCTGCCCTTTCACCAAAAGTCATTTAAATTCATTGAGATCTTTTGGGGATATTGTGTGTAGAGATGAACTTTTGGGAATATTGTATGATGTTGACGTATGACTATGACATTAGGGAAGAAATTGTGCATGAATCCAGCCAAAAATTCAATCACTTCTTTCGTGGACTATTGACCAACCCTCCATAAACATTTATCAAAATTTATGGAGAACTCTGAGATATCATCCAAACAGATATGAACATTTGCATAAATGTATGGGAAAATAACAGAAAGAAATCTCTCTCAATCCCCCCCCCCCAATCTTGGATCTGCCCTATTTCTCCAGTAACATAGAGAACTTCTGGAATATTTAGTTTGCCAACATTCTACAAGGATGAATAATTTTGCATGGATCCGCTCCAAAATCTCCCCAGTTCTCTGAAAGGCCATTGCTCACCCTTCCAAGAAACTTAATTGAAATCAATAGATACCCTCTGGAGATACCTAGTGGATAGACGGAGAACTTCAAGAGATATTGAATAGCAGTAGCAATTGTGACCAGACATTCACGTACATCAGAACGCCGACTTCTCGGAGCATGATCAAAGGGCGCAACGATAACGTTGGGTGCAAGTCAACCGAGTGCATTACAGCACAAATAGTAACAACAAAAACAAACTATGGAATCAAAACAATTTATTAATTGATAATAAATAAAAATTGAGTTGAATTATTTGAGAGAAATAATTTACTCCTTTCTGTAGTTAGATTTGATAATTCATATTTTGCAGGAACAAACTTCGCGAAAAAGGACGCAGCAGCATGGTTGATGAATGAGTTCGTTTGTAAAAAAGACAAAACTGTTCATTGAAAAATTAAAATCGTATTCCACTTGGCATGGATGAATGGTATAAAACATTTTAGTTATATCTCATAGCGTAATGGGTTTGTAAACAAACAAACAATAAAATTGTAATTACAAGCAATTAAAATTATTTTTATTACTTTGCAGTGCATATTATAGCGGAATGGGTTGGTAAACCAACTAGAGTTCAGGGTTAAAACAATTTGTAACAAAAATTGAAATTTCATGTGTTACTGCTCGCAGGTACAGTCTGTACATTTGGCAATTCCTTAGACGGCGTTGGGTAAAACTATCCATCACAGATGATGAGTGGCCGCCGTTTGCCTCCCTTTCCAACCAATTTGATGGCTACGCTCGAGATCAAACAACGGCTCTTGAAATCTTCCGATATTTGTTTTTCATTTTAATAAATATACTATTTAAAAAAGCCAAAAGTTTCAACAATAATTATCACAGCCTTCCTATGCATTTAACATTGATTGGTACGCTCAAAATTCATTCTAAGGTAACAATGAATGATGAAAATAAAAAGTAAAATTCTTATGATCTTTAAATGACATATCTTTCTACTCTAAATTCAAAATTAATCAATTATTAGAGCTTCCGTCTGATTTTTCGAGTGTGTTTAACATTAGTCTGAAATTTGCACAATAATGAAAATAAATAACCCAACAAATAAAAAATATCAACTGAAACCATTATTGAATGAAAATAAAAGCCGGTAATTTGTTGTTTTTTACTTTTCATTCGTAATCAATAACGAATGAATCTGATATCAATGCTATTAAGACTAACTGGCTTATATTTCTAATCAACAACATAATGTGTTGTTTTTTTTAAATCTAGCTATTTTAGCTAACAATGGAGGAAATTTTTTTATATATTTATGGCGGCTTATAATTAACATCCGTGCAAGTTTTACCCAACCTAAAGTACAAGTTGCCAGCATCAACCAACTTGAAAAACTAACGCTGTCTGCGATTAATACAAATTGCCGAGTAGCTCCGTACACAAAAGTTAATTTTAATTTTCGCAAAAACTTGTCTCAGCTCGAAGCTCAACAGTTTGTAAACGAACTCAACCAGCCACAAAATTGAACACCGTAAAATAAAAAATATCTTAATAAATTATTTTATAGTTTACATGATTGCCAGATAGTTGGAGACGTTTCTAAAACACCAGTCCAAAATGGCTAAATGCCAACATTCTCTGAGAGCAATTATTTCATCAAGTTTTTTTTTTAAATTACACTATTTAACTTAATCATAATTTCCATTCTTTTATCGCAACTTTGCGATGACAGTCGTCCTGAGAAGAAAGAGATTCGATTAAAAGCAACTGAAAAATTAAGATGAAGATATACAGCAGTATGAAAAATAATTAATAATAATCTGATCATACATTAAAAATGACAATATTAAAGTATATCAAAAAGAGAATTTTTCAAAAATACTAAAGCAACGAAGGCAAAAATGCTAAAATTTGAATATGGCCAAACCGAGTTCATGGCCAAAAATTCTTTTCAAAAAGATCAGATTTGTCAAATTTGGCCATAATATGGTCTAAATGGTAACCCAGATATCTTGTTTACGAAGCCATTCCGCCATAAAATGTAGTACGTAATGCGAAACAAAAGGTAATGTTTTTAGAAGTAGTTTTATATTGTTTGCAAACTCATTCGGCAATAAAATGTACTACTGCGGGGTAAAAAAACATTTTTTTTTAAATTTTAATGAATAGTTTTATAGTTTGTTAAATTCATTTCCATTATTTCAATTTTAATTTGGTAATAAAATTGTTCCAACCTGACATAATTTGGAGTTCGCAGGAACAAACTGTCAAATTGAACTACAGAAGTAAATTAATTCCCAGAAATGATTGAATTCTAAATTATTTCAAATTCTTTTACCACAATGAATTGTTTCAACTCCATAGTTTGTTTTTGCGTTGAGATGCGCTCAGTTGACGTGCGCTGAGTTATCCTCGGGTTCAGCGGTCGTGCGCCGAGAAATCGGCGTTCAGGTGTCGGCGCCGGAAAGACTTGCGCAGAGATGTCGGTGTATCCGCTAATTTTTCATTTTTTCATTGGTTTGAAAAAAGATGCAGCATCTCAAAAAATTGAAAGCAAAGAATGTAATTGCTGGCTTTTGTCTTAAGTCTCAAGAAACATTTAATGTTTCAGGCAAAATCAGCGAAAAGAAGAAAAGGTCTTTAAAACCGATTTTTGCAAACATTTTTTTTCTCAAAAATACAATTTATTTGAATCGAAAATACTTTACAAAGAAATTTCGGAGCAAAATAGGGAAGATAGTCTCGATTGGAATTCAACTGACCTCATGTACATGTAGACATGTGACATTAAAAATTTATTTAGCGAGGCAAAACAATTCAATTAAATTTATTCAAAGCAATAACAGCATAATTTATCTTTTAACTTCCGTTTATCTTTCATGAATGTACTATTTTTTAAATTTTTGTGCCGTTTTTAGCATCGAGTGTGAGAGGGTGTGAAATTATCACCCAGAATTGCAATCGGGGCCACCTTTCCTATGTTGTGCAGACATCCGTAATGTTTCCAACGACGTCAAATAAATAAGCAGACTAAGTTTGCTCTTTCTTTTTTCTTTTAAATTATCAGGTTGTGGAATAGCTTTTCATTTTTTCTCAGAAGAGAAAGACAAGAAAATTGTCAGGTAATTTATACAATGCCAATTTTAATCAAAGATTAAGCCTTTTTCCGGGAAAGCATCTTCCGAAACATTTTTTCTGGTTTGATATTTTGAATTTATGGCATGAAGTTGAATTTTTTTTCTCAGAGAACCTTTCAATCTGATGTTAGAGGCATTGGTCATTTTTATAGATTTCTAAGAAATGGCTGGTACCCATACGACTTCCAGGGACGAATTGGCAATATCGACGTTTAGACCTCTTTCTTCATTCACACAATAATTACGCAATGTAGCAGTGCACTTTGAACCTTTTACTGGAAAATAACAATATCGGGTAAGTTTAGGATTTACAGATGGTTGACTTCGCTTAGCTGGTTTACATACTTTTTTTCACTCATGGGCGTACGAACCTGGCGACTGACCCCAACCCGAACTTCGTGCAAAACATAGTACTTCGGGCAAGACTATTTTCGGGTGCATCGAGCCCTTCACCTCCCTTAAGAAAAGAGTTACCATACTACTCATTAGTTACTGAGGTGCACCGAAGGAAAATACTCGTAGTTCCAGTAGTCTTCCCTTTGTAAAATTCTGATGATTTTTAAGAACTTTATCACTTAATAATTATCAAAATGCTTCAAGTTATTTTCACTAAAAATGCTAGAGTGCAGAATATGTAACTTTATCGAGAAAAATTGATCCTAGTCTAGTCTTCTAACAGGTGAAATACATTGTTTTTTTAGGGGAAATGGAAACCTAAATCCCGAATTTCACTTTACCTCGTGCGTTGACAAGTTGACAAGACGAATTACTATTTTCCCTGATGTTGATTTGCTTGAAAAAGACTATTCGAGTAACTGTACAGGACTTCCTCTCATACTAATATCATCAGTTACCTTTTTTTTAAAATTAGTGCAATGGGGGGAGGCTGTTTACGATTTACGAAAAAAAAAACATCTATTGTAAATCTAGTTCTTACTAACGATTTCTTATTTACAGTATATATACATAGATTGAGGGGGGCAAGCAAAATCACGAATTTGACTTTCCCGAACACGGTTATCCCGAAGGTTGAACAGCCGACTTTTCCCCAAAATTTATTTGCTTGTAAAACAGAAGAAAATAATCTGAATAAACCTCTCTTTTATGCTTTATCATTTACAAAAACACCGGTAAACTTCTTTCTTTATATATAAAATTGATGCAATGAGGATATATTTACGATTCTTGAGAAAAAAATATTATTGTAAATGTAATACTTATTTACAATAAGATTTAGTATTTACAATATACATTGTATCTAAGATTTATGAAAAAACGATTTTACGTAGGATCCCTGGTTTAAGATTTTTTAAAAGAGATTAATTATTGTCGATCTTTACAATAAAATGACATTTATTTTCATTTAATTTCAGGTATTTGAAAAATCAACTAAATCTTTCTCGCAAGTATTCTTTTTGCGCTTCCAACCCATAAGACCTTTCCCCTTCCTCGAGGAATTAGTTTGAAAAAACTTGATTTTCCAAGGTTTATAGGATTTTTTTTTAGGCAGGACCTTCGTACATCAGAAGCCAAAACAACACTTTCTGGTATTTGGATTAACGTATAATTGTAATCAAAAAATTTGAAATCTTTAAAAGAAAATTATTTCTCACTAAATTAGCTTTATTTGAACGGGTTTTTAAAAATTGAAAAAATGCATGTAATTGCTGTGCTTTCATCGACTCTTTTTTCACACCTGCAGCCACTCGATATTAAAAACGGCGAAACGTCGAAATGAGTAAGAGAACTCATCGAAGAAAAACAGAAGTAGTATTAATGCTTCACTTCATAAATGTTCGCCAGAGTATGTTGAAATGATCTACACAGTCCAAAGAAAAACGAATTCACGCGGATAAACCACATAAGTACTTATGTTAATCCAAACATCTGAAATAAAATGGAAATTAAATTCATTTTATAGTAAATACTCAATCGACAACTCAAAATCCCCTTTTTCATGAATCGTAACCTTACAATCCTCCACAAAATAACTTTTTTTTTCATGTACTCGTGAATACGAAATCTGATCGTAGATAAATACTACATTAACAATAGACGCTCTTCTGAACATGAATCTTGAACATATCCCCATGGCATTGATTAAGAGAAAAGGGGTGACCGATGTTTTGGTAAATCATGAAGGATTGAAGAGAGCCTGTTCAGTAACTCAATTTGTCTTGTTTTAATTTCAAGCAAATAAACATTAGGGAAAATAAAAAGTGGGCCAACTGATAATTTGGCCAGTCAACGTTCAGGATAACCGTGTTCGGGAAAGTGAAATTCGGGATTTTGAACCAGACACGTTTTTGGTCGTCATTTTTGAAGATATGTAAATTTATTCCATCTTTTCTTGTAAAACACCGAACACATTAAAATCGATTTTTTCAATTCTTATTATTCCACATATCATAATAACTAAAAGCAAGCATCTACACCCATGATTTTTTCAATCGTCTTCCTTAAATTCTAAAATAGGTTGAGATATATTCAAAATTTGACTGTTCAGGGTTCACAGAAAAAATATTAACACGCAAAACAACTGAATAAAAATAGAAGAAGCAATATCTCTCACAAACGAAAGAGAAGGGGATGGATACTCGGTTGTTATGCAATCAATTGATTTATCATCAGAACATTCAAAGATTTTTTCAGGCAATTTCCTTCTCTTAAGATATTCAATGCAATTTTACATGATTCCTACCAGAGGAAATACTTTGCAGTCAAAAAATGTAATGATGGATAAATCTTAGTTTAGCAGTATGAAATCAGAAATTGGTTGACGTGGTAGTCAATCTGTGTAAAATGGTATTTATACACATAATATGATAGTGACTGATCACTTCGTCTAAATCCAGATTGTCAACACCAAAATTATCGATACCCAGATCGATAAGCTATTATAGCAAATACTAAGTCTAATTTTGCCAACGATTTTGTGTAAAAATATTGGAAATTGCAAAATCAATAAGATATTTTTTTCAAATACTCAGGATATTATCATTTTCTAATTCTTATATTTTATATTAAGACACGAGAATCATAGAATCAATAAAATCATTTTTTGTAAAAATATCAAGTGAAATTATTTTTCTTAATTCTGATAAGTTTATATTGAACCGCTGTTAAAATAAAAAATAATATATTTCAGGGCAGAAATTATAGAAAATCATCACATGCCAAATTAAAGTCATTATAATGTTAATTGTTTATGGATGGACAGCTTTTCATTCTGCAATCTTTTGGATGTTAAGGGCTTTTTTTTGTTTCGCGTACCGATTACTTCAGTTTTAAGTTAATGGCCATGGAGCTTACCGAGGTGAGGCACCAGAGAAAAAAGGCACGAACATATAAAAGATTATTTTACATTGTCAGAATATTTGTCATCAAGAAGAAAGATTGGGGGGAAAAATTATGTAATCTTTCTATGCGAAAACAGTGTAGAATCGGAGGTATACAGATAATAATCAGCATGAAAAGCTGTCCATTTGTAAACATTAAAATGAATTAAATTTGGCATACGAAGATTTTCTAAAACTTCTGCTCTGAAAAATATTGTTTTTATGATAACAGTGCTTTGGAATTATCAGAATTGAAAGAAAAAATAATTCCACTGGGTATGTATTTTTTTTTTTTACTAAAAATCTATTTAATCGATTCAGTGATTTCCAATGTCTTAGCCTCAAAAAATAATTGAAAAATAATGATATCAAGGATATTACAAAGAATTCTTTTTGATCTTGCGATTTCTAATATTTTCACATAAAATCGTTGGCAAAAGTACTTAGTTCAGGCAATCTTGGTTTCGACAATCAGGTTTTAGACAAACTGCACCTGGAATCGATGTGATCATTCGGAAAATTTTGTGGGCTGTAACGATGATGGAATTTACACGAACTGTTGAGAATTACGACGATAATTCAACACACTTGAGATCTATTTCCATCACATGAATGAATTACAAAATTATCACAATAACGAAAAAACACTTTATCATTTTTGTTCATTTTATTTTAGCAGTTAAAAGTCAAAACGTGAATTAAAATACACATTAGTTAGATTTCTTTTAATACAAATATTTACTATTTATTTCACGTCACTGAACTGTAGGATTGGCAATGTAGTAAAAACAATACGTGAAAATTGTTCATTAGTAATTAATTGTAAACAGTCCGAGTATGAAAAACTGACGTACCGGAGTTACGGTCAAATTGCGTTATTGCCTTTCTGGGCCATCGTAACAATAAGTATGTCACTTTGTCTCCTGCTTTGAGACTAATGATTCTTTTATTTGTTTTGAAACAATAATATTTGCAACAAGTTTTTTGAAATATAAACCTAGCAACAGAAATAATTGAATTGATCACGAGGTTTTAATGAATTTGAAAAATACAGTGGGGGTGAAAAAGATACCTTGTTTTGTTTTGTAGTTTAAACCAATTTCCTTCCCTTGGGTAAGTGCTTACTCTTTATATTAGTAATAATTAACACATGTCCGAAAGGCTGAGCCGATCTTTGGTACTGGCAAGTGGCATCACAGGCAGACGCCCAATGCGCTAAATACTAGGGGCGCCTGTCATGTGTCTGAGATAGTAGGGCTTTCCAAATATTATACAAATGGTAAGCTAAATAAATTTCACACAATAAAAACAGACAAAATTAGAAAATTCTCTGATCTGTTCAGGAAAATAACATGATGTTTTATAAAGAGTACCGAAGTTTGGCTTGCTTGGGGCACCAGAAACCCTACGGACCGGTTGTGCTGAAAGGTAAATTCGAACAAAAGTTTCGGACAACAGTAGAACATTGAGCTATGCACCAAATATAAGTGAATAATTCTTTTTATTTACACATACACAACTGCCGAAGAAAATAATGCAGGTGTTGTGGTCACTCAAGTTTCAAGTTGAATAAACTAAACAAAAGCATGGTCATCGCGTTTTTGATTTGTTTTTCTTTATACTCCTTCCAAGTTCCAACCACTTTTTGATTAATTTACTCTACACCACACGCCAAATTATTCCACGGATGATGATATTATTCGAATTGATAGTTTTCCTTGACATTGCATTGAACCATCAACAGGACACGCTGAAAAGTTTTAGATGAAAACATTCTCGAACATCAAACAAATAAAAACTATAGTCACCTTCACCTAGTATATTTCAATTCTACTTTCTTAACGCTTTTTTTCATGATTTTATGAATTTCAGTTGAATGTGCGGTTTAAGCGCTGGTTCAGGGTTGCAAACAGTGTACCACCAATTGCTATAAGGAGAGAATGCCACCAGGCCTAGATTATTTAAAAAAAGGAAAAAAATTATCAACATCGTACACGCCTTCCCTGTGATCTGTTTTGAAAGAAGAAAAGAAAAACAACCCATGGTATTGGTAATCATCAGCAATACTTCTTATAATTCTTTGCTCAACAACATTTTCATTGATTTTTTGTTAAATAAAATTTATGAGGCCATACTAAGTTCAAAATTCTGCATGGCCCCATTTTCTGATTTTCGATAACTAAACATAAACGTTAACAACAACAGCGAAACACCTCAAGTTGATACCTACACACGCACGTGCAGGCTGAAAACGAACACATAACAATGACAAATTTTTGTAAGTTACGCACACGCACACAAAACGAGAAAATATACTTCGAAAAAAAAGGGGGGTGCTTCAACACCGATGGGTCCAGAAGATTGAAAATCGTCTTCTAACGCCGATTTTCCAATTCTTTCTGCTCATAAAAAGTGCAGGGGTGCAAGATGGAAATATTGAAAATAAAGACAAATTTAAAACCTTTTTCCCGAGGTGTGTTCAGAAAATCAGAGGAGCCTAATGACAAAGAATCCCCACTATTTTTTTTTTTTCTGGCAAGTTAACTTTTCTCTTTCTCTCCTCAACTATCACAACAATAATAATTTAATAATTTTGAGTATCTCTCTCGCAACTACAGCGATACACCGCATGGGGGGGGTGTATTATTCGTTCGTTCGTTCGTTCCTTCACTCTCGACCGTTTCTGTCCTTCCTAAGTTTTCGATTCCTCTCAAATAATCACTTTTTATGCATACAACCAAGCCGACGCAATGGGTCGTAAAAAGAAAAAAAAGTCAATAGTATTGTGTTTTTCCTTTGAAAAAAGTTAGTGATTTTTTTTACTCACAGTTGTTGCGGAGTTTCACGACAACAGGCGTATAAAGAATAAAACTAAGTGTCACTGTCAAAAACCTTGTAGATCATTTACAGGTAGGTTGGTTGGTACAATAAGTCAAAATAATGATAAAAAAAATTAGCTTACAAGAAAGGAGGAGAAAAAAGTTGACGTTACCATGGTAACACACAATCCAAGTCGTTGCCAAAGGTAAAGGCAGGAACGAGAAGGAAAATAAAAGGGAAAAGAAAGAATCCTCACTGGCCGACAGGCCACCATTGCTAGAGGAAGAAGAAGAAAGAAGTGAAGTTGTTTTTGGCTTGGCACACTGTTGCCATAACACGCTCTCTTTCTCCCTCTCTCAACAGTCATTTCTTTCTCTTGCCAGCCTGCCCCCCCCCGCCGGTTTCTGTGTCTGTTTCTTTCTCTCTCTCTCTCTCTCTCTCTCTCTTTACCACTTGTTTCTGTTTCCCTTTTCTCCCATCCATTTATCTCACGTCAAATTTCTTATTTGAAATCTGTTTTCATATCCTCTCACCCTCACCTTCTGTCCTCATTGTTTTCTTTTCGTCAAACTCACATCATTAACATCAGTTTTTTTAAAGCCACCCCTTCCATATCTCTCAACCGTTGGCTTCTTTCCTCTTTCATTAATTATTGTTTTATTTTTTACCAAGCACTCGTCTGTCTTTCATGAAGCGCCTATTAACACTATTTCTTTTTTTTTTCTTTTCGTTATCTTCCTCAGGCTATTTTGCATAACACATTACATACCTGTGGAAAGAGATCAAAATACATGTTTTGAAACTTTCAGAACACTTTTTTTCATATTCGTTGGAAGTTTTCTACTGAAATTCATGTCCAATAAAAACCAAACTAAAACTAATGTTGGTATGACTTTCATCTCGTGAGTGCGCAATTAATGGGACATCACATGACGTCATGCTGTTTTCATCTTTATCCCCCCCTCTCTTCTTCTTCTTCTTCTTCTTCTTCTTCTTCCCTTCAAACAAAAACTTATCGTCCTTTGATCAAGTTGTGTAGTCCGTTGGTTTGGTAGGCATCCATTGAGTTTGTTCTGGTTCAATGTGAGAGAGCGTGCATTCGAGATTAAGATGGATTTTTTTAGTCGTAACTTGACAGTGACACTTGCAATATGGAAAGATACATTCAATTGTTTGATCAAAAGTCTTCGCTACCATCGAATGATTTTAATGGAAGGCGATTTTAATTGTTTTCGCCATATAAGTCATTAAAAAAAAACAACTACAAATAATTTTACTCTTTCTTACATTACATTTGTATATCCACCCTCTATCATTTTACTCACCCCCCTGCCTATTTTTATCATAATAATTGACATTATCATTCTTTTATACCCGCCTGTTTTTTTCTTTCTTTCACTCTCTCTTGTGTTCATTCATCTCTACCTACTGCTCCTCTCGACACCCTCTGTACCTTCCTTTTTATTCTTTTAATATTAAGCGTTGCCTCATTTTATCTACTTCAAAACCACGCCCAAGTCATTACATTTGTTCCACATTTCTTCCCACATTGTTTCTTTTATCTCCTTCTTTCAAATTCATTTCAGCGTTTTACATATATCACCAGAATACCCGTTCACTTATTTCTCCCCTTTACTAATTCCCCCTCTCTCCCTGTCCTCCTTTCATTCGTTGTCTGCCAACAACCTCAGACGTGCACAGACAACAATCTGTATAAAAATCAATTAGTCTCTCTCTCTCTCTACCTATAAAAATATTTACACAAATACCACACATATTTCTTTTTTTCCGATATGGAGATGGCGCGAGAGGGAAGGAATCGTTTGTTTTCACAGTGCACTTCTCCTTTCCAACTGATAAGGACAGGAAGTGATAAAAAAATGAAAAACATGTTCGTTTGTTTTTTAAAATAAGCCTTTTTTCTAAGAACACAAGGAAAGACTTCGACTTTCTTCAAGTAGCTCCAACTGATGATTGGGTTAACTTTCTTTACGACGATGACGTCTTGGAAAATAGAAACGAAAAAAGGAAAAAATTACAAAACATAGAGGTACTTAAGATTCTGCTATCGAATATCTTGGACTTTAAAACTAAAAGACAAACAAGTCAATCATAAAATAGCGCATATTAACACTCGAAGCTCATACTAGACTTTCCAACCCCGAATTGGAATTATTTTTTTTACTGATTTTCAAAAACTCTTTCATTAAAACCTTTGGGAAAATAAAACATGCACTGCGAGGTCAAAAAATATGAGAATGTTATGGTGATCGAACAAATATTTAGGTAAACAGATGAACAAATAAGCAAATAAATAAATATAATATAAGATGGTATCCGACTAGCATTTCACAGCGTTGACCAAAGATGAAAAGAATACCTCTGAATCTTCCCGTAACAACTCTAAAAGTAAAGAAATTAATAAATGAAATAAGATAAACCTAAATCTATTTCCCAAAACTTGAACTTGAGAATTCCATCATCTGAGGAAAATCGTTAAAAGACGAGGAGGACTATTTCTTCCACTAACGAGATCGCCAAAGATAAACTAAGGACCACCTGCTGTTAACGTGGACGATACCAGACAAAAAAAATCAAATCAATTGGAATTAGATGTTGATTTCCAAGCAAAAACCGGAAAGACGCCCGATTCAATTATGAATCCGATCTATTGGAACTCAAGTGTTTTACACCCCCCACACACACACATTCACCCATTCTAATGGAAGAAACCCAGACAGAGAAGTTTTTGTCATTTCTCGTGCTTTCTTTTTTACCTGCAAAAATGAAAGACAATATTTCTATACACCAGCTTGAAAGACTTCTACCTATAGCATTACCCTTAGGAAAGACTTGAATCTTCCAAAAAATCAAGTCCTACGAACAACTCAAGACATTTGTACATTAGCTTCACTTCGAAACACCATCTCTTCGCAGTTTCTCTTGTAACGACGAATAAAGTATTCGTTATTGCTGTAATTGCCTTTTCGTCATTTATTTATGTTACTCTGAAATTAACAAAAGCTATTATCGAGGGAGTTACTTGCTGCTACAAGAATTTCTATCATCATCATCATCATCATCATCGTCAACATCGTCAACATCCGAGAGAAGAGAGGTAGGCAGTACTTAGTGGCTCCCTCTTCACTACATCAACAGAGTGAAAGTAAATAAACCATTTTTCTTCGGAGCGTAGTCTGTGACGAGCGACACAAGAAAGCCTTTATCAACAGGCGTCTATGCTAATTTGGACTCTTTTGAAGAGTCAGCAGATTTTAAGAAGAGTTCGATTAGCATAACCGCCGTGAATATTCTGATCTTCTTTTCAACAGAGTGAATTTAGCCAATAACAGGTCTGGTTAGTTACTCTATAGAAACTGCCACGTGACCAACGCCTATTGGCAGTATACCTTGTGCGCTGATCATTTTTTTTTAATTGGAATAGGGTTGATTGATCATCCCTTTTTCGAGTGACATCTTTCGCGTTTTGGTGGATCGCTAAAAAGTTTTAATTAAAAAAAATAAAAACAAGCGTGAACGTAGCCTGACACAAACTAGGGACCAATTCAGCAAAAATGTACATTGTAAACTGACCTCCCACCTAAACCCTATTTTAGGGGATGTCAAAAAACAAAAGAAAATGTTTTTCCTAGACATAATTAGGGGTATTGTTTATTTTTCAGCCCTCGAGATGCATTGGTACAGAAGGTACTCATGATATCCCGAAGAAACCTTTGTTGAAAGTTTTAGCTGACTATTTCTAATATTGGCACTTATGATCAACATTGTCGGCCAATACGTATGTTAACAGATCGTGACGTGAAATAAAATCCAACTACAATTGAAGAAGTTACTATCAGTATGTCTGCGGTGCAGACATACTGACCACAGTACGAAGTTGACACTTGCCAGATATATTGGTCAGCACACAAGATAAATTGTCAAGTTTGGAGATTTTTTCATCAGCGGCTCTCGAAGAATAATAGAAAATTAAATATAAAGATTATTGATTTTTCTCCTCAAAATATCTCCTTTGATATGTATCCCATCTCCCCCTCTACTCTCACGTTGACTTGACAATTAGTGCATTTGCTATTGAGCGATGGTTAGTCTGCTGAACTAGTCACACGCCAGTCATTGTTGGTGAGTTCTATCCTCAAAGTTGGTCCATTATCATGGCCTTATTTCAAGCTAATCCGGCAAGCGATTACTTGTGAGTTTCACCTCCATTAAGTGTTCGACTTTGGTGACCTTGCACCATTCACATTTCATACAACTGAAAAAAATCATGTCAAAGCGGACCAAAGGATTTAAATTCTGCCAATTATCTATTGTTGTATTCGGATTTGGATCAAGGTTATCGCTTTTGCTCTGACAAAATATGTTTTATTGTCAGTTTAGGGTTAGATTTTTAAACAGATTCTGCCGAATCGGAATCAGCAGTGATAGAAGGAGAAATTCACGACCATGGTCACTTATGACGAATGGAAAGTGAGGGTGCAGTTTAGCATTGTAGCTACATCGTATATAGACCCCCATCCTTCGATAAAATCTTCAAAAATACCTTTTTCTCAAAACTGACAGTTTAAAGATCCAATTAATTGAAAGTATATGGAACTGAAAGGAAAAAAAGAAAAATTTTCTCCAAAGGATCTAAAGTCAATCCGCCGATCGTATTTACTGCTTTTCTCAACACTGATGTATTGCTGCTCTCCGATTTCTTCAGCGTAAGATTTAGTATTTATTATGTGAATGTGAATAAAGTACGCCCCCTAAAAACCGACAGTTTATCTTCTATCAAATTCGACCTCGATATGTGTGTTGTTTGTAAATTGTGATCTGCTGATTTCGAATGTTACTTCATTCTTCCTCTGTGATACAGCACACATTTCAAGGCAGACACGCACAGGCCAGCGCACAACGTTACACAAACTGGCATAAACACTGAGAGGAAGAGAAATTTACATTTATGGTCACTTATACCGAATAAAAATCAAGTTTGCAGTTAAGCATTATTGCAACATTGTAAATAAATACCTACTTATGAAAACTTGACATATTTCCTTTCTCAAATCTGACAAATTTCCAGAAAGTTTGATGGTCTAATAAATTGAAAGTGCGTGTAATTGAAAAGAGAAAAAAGAATACTTTATATAGTACAGGCACATCCAAAATTACATTGGCACTGGTTATGAAGAAGAGCTTTCTCTGTCTGAGTTTGAACTCAGTCTGTCTATATTATTTCCCGAGGCGTCACTCATTCGGCAACTGAACCGCCATGACTGTGAATCTATAAATTACAGTTTTTGAAAGAAAAAAAAACTCGAGTACGCCAGTGTTTTCTGAGAGCATGAACGCAAACCCCATGAAAGCACTGAAAAAAAACAACAACCTTAAAATGTGTGTTGCAAGCAAACTATGATCTGCTGAATTCGGATATTTCAATTCTATTTTCTGAGTCTCTAACAACTTGGCAATTAAACTGCAGTGACTCCGAACCTAAGAATTACTGTCTATTTAGAAAATATAGAACATTATGTGAGTAGGTTAAAAAAAATATGAAAAAACATGTTGATGCTAATTCAAAATATACATATAGTTTGATATCACAGATGTGACTTAAATAGTTTCTCTGGAGATCCTAAATGAAAAAACTCAAGTGAAAAAATATTTTTAGACTGACTTGTATTCTGATAATGTGAACGGGGACCCCATAAAATCGACTATTTTCTCCTTATAAAATTTGACCTAAATATGTGTTTCATAGGTAATTGTAGATCTGCTGATTTCAGACATGTCTTTGTTTCTGTTCTGTGACGCGTAGTTCTCAACACCATGAAGTACAAACACACACAGACGTTAGTACTTCATAACGTAGATGTATACGTAGGCGAATTGTTTGATTGAAATTCTGAAACCCTTATGTCTTTTCTAGAGAATAAAGGCTAACTGTTCTCTTGATTGATAAAAATCTGCAGTATGTTCTCAATAAATACATGTTCAAAATGAAAATTATGTCTTGCAGCAGACGCACAAAAGGCCTGGAACATCGAGGTATCTATAATTTAATTAGTTAATACCCATGATAGAATTAGCTAATAAACTAGAATTTCTGAGACAATTTTTTGAGAAAAAACTATAGTGGATTTGTTTTAATTGGAGAACCCATAGTTTGAGATGATGGGTGGGAAGTTTTTTTATAAGCAAAATTTCTGCCTTGGAGAGGAAGAGTCCAGTATTACAGACAGGAAAAAACAAAAGGGTCACACTGTCCGTTATATAAGAACAAGAAAATATATTAGAATTTGTATCAGATGATTTTTTGATAAAATAATCTACTGGAATCATTTCCAGTTTGGTATCAGACCATTTGCAGTGAGAGATTCAATGAAGATCGAACCCACTAACAACAGCCAGAAAGATTACCTTGCTTATCTTTACTAAACGACATGAGCCATAATCCGTTAAATTAGCGCACACACACACACACACACACACACACACATATATATATATATATATATATATATATATATATATATATATATATATATATATATGAACTATTAAGATGAAAAAGATATTAATTATATACGATGTGGCATTATACAAAAAATGTGAGAGAAAAACACGTGTACCTTTTTCAATCATTTATCAAGAGTGTTGAATAATTTTTGATTTCAGTTTTGAAAATAAAGTTGATATCATTTGTTAATTAGAATTAGATTAAAATCAGTATATTGTTTAGATGTTAAATAAATAAACAAGTAAATTATTATTAAACATGAATATAAAGACTAAATATCATTATACAATAGATTTAATATAGTAATTAGAATATTTCTATAACAGATTTTACTAGTACCTAAATGCTGCGTTACACTAATATTAGTAATATCATACAAGTGAGATAGACAAATAAATAGATAAATAAATAGATTTAGTGATTATTCTTCTTTGATGTCTGTATTGGTTTAAATTGAATTTTTCAACATGACAGCATGTAGAGAACACTTCACTCCTTTGACCTGGCAAATTCTATTTGTCCTTAAGTAATAGAATTTTTATTTTTCTTCCAGACATAATTAATCCGACATTTAAACTGTTAGGGGGTCTGGAGCGGCTTAGTATTAACGTATGGGATTAGGTCCTTCTTGTTTCTGGTTCCAAGGGAATTTCGAAAGTGCAGTGTCGTTTTTTGTTCTCAAATAGAAAACATTTTTGTGGTTGTAATACCTAGATTCCCAACTACCCATAGATACTCCTAAATATTTTTATATATATATATATATATATATATATATATATATATATATATATATATATATATATATAGTTGTAGATATTGTGGCTAGGTCTATATCGTTTTCAGTCGTACAATGATTGTCTAGAGGACTTGTATCTTTGTTTTTACAATTACAGTCTTTTTTGTTTGTTGTGTCCGTTAATGATTTTGTCGATGTTATTCCTGCAGCTGTAACTAGTTGTGATGGTATTTCTATTGCGTATTTTGAATAGAGGGCCATTAATTGGGAAATATTCATCAATTAGTTGCAGAAAACGTTTTCCTATATTTATGTTGACTAATTTACAAAACGAGGGTCGAATCATGTAATTTTCCTGTTTCTGTTTTTGCTTTTTCCTATTTTCAATAAAATTTAATTTACTCTTTTCAGAACATCCTTATAAACATTTTCATTTTCATCACAGATTTTCTGTCCGGAAAATTATCATTTATGATAATGGTGACAGAATTCAGTATCTGTTTTAAAATGGTGGGGGGGTATTTGAATTAATATCATATAGATAGGTGTATGGTTATTTTTTCAAAATGGCTTGTATGTATTATTATTCAAATTGAATGTGATGTCCAAAGATTCACTATTTTTCATTTTATGTTGATATTTACTTTGAACCCAACATTTTTCGATGCTCTATGTTTTTTGTAGTTTGTTTTTTGGAGGGCCATTGCAATCTCTAACTATTGGTAATCAGTCATCTCTGTATAAAGCTACATCAATTTCTTAATCAATGTATCTAGAATATATTGTGCTAATCCGTTGGCTGTTTTCACTTGATTTCTTTATGTTGTAAATGTTTTGCAAAATATGTTTACTCAAAAAGTAATTAGGTAAAAACTGAAAATATCCACCAATCTTGAACCAAGAAACACGTGTCCGATTATTTCTCTCCGAATTTTAGTATACATATGAACTGGGGTTCGTTTTGTTGGAAAAGTCTGTAGTCTCAAATGGTAGTTAGGAGGTTTTTTTTATCTGCAGAATTCTTACGTTCAAGTTTATTGTTATCGACAGATAATAAAAGAAATCACACTGTTCATTAACTTAGTATGATTTGATATCAGACCCTGTATACTGGAAGATCCGATGATGATTGAACCCACTAACCACGACCAGGAAGATTAGCTTGCTGGTTATTGCTATACGACATGCGTCTTGATCTTTTTTATATGATTACTTACCATAGTTTGATATTAGACCACCAGTAGTGGAATATCCAATGAAACCACCCGGCCAAAAGTCTACCTGGAAAAAAAAACCCCACGTCGGAGAAAGCTCACATGGAAAATAATTTTTGTTACGTTTAGATAAGGAATCACATAAATTCAGATTGATATTCCTGAATCCCAAAGCTCTGTTTACAATACTATTCTCTTCATGTAGTCATTTTGACAAATATGTTTAACCATTTTGATGTGTTTTAATAGAAGGGAAATAAATCGTTTTTTTTGAGAACGGTTCCAAGAAAGATGCTAGCACGATAAGAGCGCACACCAAAATTATTTTTCCATCTATACTTTTCTACTAAAAAGTATGATTAAACAAAATATTCATCAAAAATTCAATCATTAAAAAAATTAAATGCTTCAGTTTTGTTCTTTATTGCATGGTGCACCATGACCCCATCATGGTTGGCGATCTGTAAAGGAACAAAAGGCAGACGCCTAATTTCATTTGCGTTCATTTCTGGTGAATATTTTGTTTAATTATACTTTTGAATAAAAAAAATATACTTTTTGAAGCCTTTGTGTGTATTCGGAATTTCTATATCTTTTACCTACGTATCTTCTACGTTTCTTGTGTACATAAAAGCATTACATTTAATAGGTTCTTTCTGACGTGCATAAAAAGTTTATAGTACCTATATATATATATATATATATATATATATATATATATATAAACTACGCAGAGAAATTAAATCACTTAAAATCATATTGGAAACCTTTATAGAAAATGATTTGAATCGGGGAAATATTAGGCGATGAAAGTAAAATATCTTTTTTTGTTTATAAAGTTTGTAAATGCCTTTTTTGAAATTATGAATGATATATATCATAATATTGAAGATAGTGCAAGTAAAAAAAAATGCTCAAAAAGTAATTTTAAAGATTTTTGAAAAAGTTTTTAGAAATTTAGAAAATTTTGAATAATTACGAAACGTTGTTATTAGATAAAACTGTGCATTATCCACCGAGAAATGTAAAGTTTTATTGGCGACATGAGGACCCGAAGTACACCTACAACTTGTCACATTGAGCAATAAGGAAACATGCTAGGCAGGATAACTCATTAAATGAAGTTGACCTTGATATAGGGTAAAATCACCCTAATCAAGTATAAAGATTGACTATCGTTTTGAATCTATCTTCCTTATGAATAGAAGAATGGGAAAATATATTTGCCCAAATATATATGGAAAAAGATTATCGGGCTTTTTCCTGTGCGCATTTATGATCTTGGGCTTTTTTCCGTGGGGAATCGGGCTTTTATAATGTGATCATTTTTCATAGAACCATTTTTTCATATTATTTTCTAACATAGCAGTTTTGTATCAGATCAAACTATCAATAGTGTGAGCATCGACCCCACGATAAGGGGCTGATATGTCCAGCTTGCTGATCATTGCTATGCGACGTGCGTCAAGACCCCGGAGGAAAAAGTTCGCATATATATCCCGATTGTGATTCTTTTGGGCATTTTGGTAGAAAAATATTGAATTTGTTTACCGGCAAGAGTGCAAATTTTGAAGCGGTTGGTGGGGAGAATTTTCTCCAATAAGAGAGTCAATTGTTAACGGAGAACGGACGGAGAAAATCAGTGTTAATGTTAGAGTAGATATTAGCTTAACATGAACTGGTATCAGACCAACAGAGATTGATCCAATGTGGACAGAACCCACTAACGACGACCGGGAAGTTCAGCTTGCTGATAATTTCCACACGACGTGTATCGTAATCTATGACGTGTATCTATTTTTTTTTTTTTCATATTATGTACTCGTTAATACCAGTTGGAAAAAATCACGGATATATTTAGATTGAGATGGTTTTTTCTAATACTGAATTTGTTTACATGGAAGGGTACAGAATTTGGAATAGAGGGTAGGGAGAAATGTTTTCAGCAAAATTTTATCCCCCCCCCCCACCTCCAATAAGAGAGTCGAGTATTATGGAATGGAAACCAAGAAAATCACATTGTTCATTATTTGAGTAGTTATCAACTTATCACGAGATGGTATCGAATCATCTGCACTAGGAGATCCAATGAGGATTGGACCAGCCAACTCTGGCAAGCAAGATTAGTTTACTGATCATTGCTATACGACGTGCATCCATTTTATTCTCATATCATCTATTAGTTTTCGTTTCAAACACAGGCGTCCTAATCAGGGTCAAATTTAAACTTTGGGGACATAGAGCGCTTCAGAAACTCTTTCGAAACATGTAACGTAAATAAATGCGATCCATTTCCCAGGCTTTCCAAATTTATTGACAATGTGTTTCCATATTGTCAATTACCCCTTATAAAAAATGCAAGGTATTTGGGGTAGAATTCTTTTTACACTGGATGTTATTCTACGGTGCTGATTCCGAATCTTCTGTATAACATTCTGTATTTTTTGTTTTTAGCCCCAGACAGTCTATTTTAGCATCGTTTAACAGTAAGTCGTGGACATTTGAAGAGAAGACGACCTATGTCATTATTAAGGAAGGAGATAGTGTGAGAATTTTTTATGAAATCATCTATGAATGAATCATGATATTAGAAACTCTGTTTCGAAATGATCTACTGTTATTACGCGCAGTATGTGTCACTTGCACCAGACAGCGTAAATAGAATAAACAATCATAGAAAATAGAACAGCAGCAGTAGTCGAACCGGTGACCGAAAGGTAGCTGCTTTAACGTAGCGTCGCTCTTTCCATTGAGCTAAACAGTCCGGAAAGGCGAACGCATAACTCCTTTATCCCCACATTCGGTTGGATTATGTATCCATTTTTTAATAATCTAAAAATTATTCGTGCAAACAATATGAAACCGAATATATCGGCGTATTGTACCAATTTGCATTAGTAAATTTTAGGCGAAACACACACAGATTTAAAATCCCCCCCCCCAATTATTTAATGATCAAATTTCAATAAAACTATCGTCAAAAGTAGTAATAGACACCCATGTGTCTACTCAGTTGAGATGAAAAATATATAAATCATGCTACTACTATTTTATGCAAACATATTTTAGGGTTAAAGGAGGAGCGACTGGCGTAGCGGTAACAACGCAGACAATGAAATCGGCGACTTGTGTTCGAATTCTGGTCGGGGCTGTTTATATTCACTTAGCACTAATGCCCTTATATATACAAGGCAAGGCAAAATCCGTAGGACTGATGAGGTAGAAGGATCCATAAAGATGGCATTCTGTGACCCTGACCGGATGAGACCATTAGGGGAGAATGACCTACCTGGTTTAGCCGACAAACCAACAACAAAGCTCAACAAAGAACCACCCTGAAAAGAGATTGAATTGGCGTTGAAATATGCAAGAGCAGTTTCTGATCCTAGTGGCAGCAGTATTCCCTAGAAGGTGCACAAAAATGTCTTAAACTCCCTCAGTGTCTGTGGAAACTAACTCGGGAGATTCGGTTAAAAGGTGCAAATCCATCAGGCTGGAGAAGAGCGGAGGATAGTTTTGTCCCTGAAGAAGCAGCCTCATCTTGTAAAAGTCAGCTCAGAACTATCTCCCCCTTAAGAGTAACAGGAAAGATCTTTTACTGTGTTGGCCAAGAGGTTGACACATTACATGACAGGAAATAGATATGCAAACATTTATATCGAAATAAGTGAGATTCGAGGATTCTCAGGATGCCTAGAACACACTGGTGTTCTTAGCCAACTAATCAGTGAAGCTAAGCAAAGCAAAGGCAACCTCAAAGTGGTCTGGCCCAACTTAGTCGATGCTTACGGCTCAATCCTGCACAGCCTGATTCAGGCAGCAATGAATTACTACCACATCCCAACCCAAGTCAAGAATATAATCACAAGTTACTTCAGTATTATCTGGTCGGGATTCAAAATCCCTCAATTTCATAACAGAGTGGCAGTCATTGGAAAAAGAATTACAGCAGGGTGCTTCATCTCTCCCATTTTGCGTCTAATGGGGATGAATCTGATAATCACAGCAGCTGGAAACGAAATGAAGAGACCAAAAACCTCTTCAGGGAGCTAACAATCAGCTATCAGTTGATCCATGGATGACTCAACCTTCTTCACTCAAACACATGTCCAAGCAAGATGGGTTTTGGTATAACTTGACAGAATGGCAACGCGAATGAGAGTAACTTTCAAGACTAGCAAATCGATGAGTTTAGTGATCTGACAAAGGAAAATGTCTTTCAGGTTCATGCTGCATGCTTAAAGCAAAATAATCCCACCAATCAAGTGCCCGGGGAAATGGTTCGATAAAACTCTCTCTGAATAACAGCATTGTCAACACCGGGAAAAATCAGAGGATTGGTTGAAAAAAATCAAGAAATGCCATTCGCCTAGAATGTTTAAGGCATGGCTTCACCAGCATGGCCTCTTACCAAGGTTAATATGGCTGCTGTCAGTGTATGACATATCATTAACAGGAATGAAGAGAAAGATAAATAGATACCCCTTAAATGATTGGGAATCCCCCGTAGCTTCACATCAGTAGGCCTGTACATAGATTCTGGACAGCTACAGCTCCTCCAATCATCGCAGGTTGAGTAGTTCAAAGTAGCTGAGTGCAAGATCACCATTACCCACTAGGATTCAAGGAACGAAAATCTCGAGGATGCTGATATTACAACTAGGTCTAAGTAGAAATGGACAGCCAGCATCGTCATACAACAGGGAGGCTGCTCACTCAGAATAAGGGGCATAACTGGAAAATTGCATTGGAAGGCCTAGGGACATTCCACTTCCAGCAGTGGGCAAAGGTAAGTCCTAAGGAGATAAAAATCGTGATTCAGGCTAAAGTGAAGAATATGGACGAAGATGGGAGAGCAAGATGGGGCCTTCCACCGAAAAAAATACTTCGACCTATCTGTGGAGAATGAGCCATTCCGTTAACTTCTTGTTGAGGGCTGTCCACGACACTTCCTCTGTGAGCCTTCACAGATAGGTTATGCATGAGGACCCACTGTTCGGGTTGTGACATCCAGGAGCGAGAACAGAGGAAGAACATCAGGTTAAAGCCAATATATTCCATATCATTGCCTTTGTTTAGGAAGGAGGAAAGTCTCTGAACAAAAACAACCAAGCCTACTTCGGTCAGCAAATAAGAGATAAGAGTCTACCTGAAAGGGAAGCTCAAGTTTCCAGATGGTGCATTGTCCATTATCTCGAAGCCAGATGAAAAAAAGGGCTATATCATTATGGTGGAACTGATTGTAGGTTGTGAGGAGGCTGCTGGAATGAGAACAAGTAAAAACCAGCAACGGGTCGATGATTATGGAGACAAACGATGGCACACTTCTCTTTGGAGACGGACTGTCGGGGATTCTCCTCATATACAGCTTGGAATTTGTCTATTTCGTCTGTACATCTAGTATTCTGCCGGCCTCAGTTTCACATGTCATCTTTAAGGATCCATGTTGTGAGCCGTGATGTCCATCGGTTGTTTGCCGTTCTCGCATCTTTGATTTTCTTTGATAAAAGTTCATCGTTCGACCCAGCTAGTGACAGCAAGGATTTACTATTTAGACGGTCTATCCTTTGATTCCAATCTGTAAAGGGTGTGCCAGCAGATTTGTTTTTATGGCCAATTTAGTCCTGGTGTGGGGAGGGTGTCACTTTTTTTTTGTTTAGATCCATCTTCGTTTCGAGGGTTCAGTGGGATATTATGATATATTGTAATCGAATTATTTTAATTAATTTGGGAAATTATACTCTCTTTCAACTGTTTTGTTCACTTTTCCCAGCAGGTTAGTTGTTAATTTTAAATTTAAGCGATGTCTTCGGTAACTTGGACTGAGATTCCTCAAAGATACCATCAATAAACGAAAGTATGACAGAAGCAGCATAGTATGGCCACGTGACAACGAGAAACATCATTCAAATCAAAGATTAACATACAAGCGGCCGGGCATAATGAATAACTCACCGAAATGCCGACCGGAATAAAACATTTAAAAGAAAGTACAATTTACAAAATTTGTAATTGATTTAAATCTTGTCGAATGATTCCACTGTAAGAGAAAAATAGACACATTTATATAACACACAAAATACACACAACACACACGTACATAATATAAATAACTAATCAAAAGTAAACGCCAAACAAGAAATTTAAAACGAATTCTATTTTTGAGATTTTACTGTGAGGGATGTTGTATGAGGTAACATCAAGAAATGTGGTATTGTCAATAGACTCGTTGGAGGAAAATCCTATTTATTCAAGCTCTCAACCAAACCTTTTGAAATTATAGCTGTGATGACTTGAGTTGAAACGAACAGCGTGATGAAATTGAGAGTTTAGGAATTTGGTCTCCTCGCGGTTTGATTGTATTGCGTGTGCAGCCCTGTAGATGTGTAGGAAGAAATGTTGATGTTTGGAAGCAAATGCGCATCAAGTATGAGTTTGGACGCAGAGATGAAACAAAGTGGAATGAACACATACAAGTATTTGGCCAGACAAAAGACTTATGTTTAATACAAGAATGAAGAATGAAGATGAACTACAAGTAAGGATAAAATGAATACGATCGACCGGGAAAAGTAATGAGAAGAGAAAAGATAACGAAAGGTGGGAGCTTTCTTGTCATTGAAAGTACTGGCGTCGGAGTTGGAGAGGAGTTGTGTGAACGCGTGGATTTCCATATGGCTTGGATTGCTCCAAGACAATATGTGGAATCCAGGTTCAGTGTGCAAGCCGTACTGTCAAGTAAGTGAGTTAAATTCGGGGTTCAGTGTGGGAGCGATACTGCCAAGTAAGTGAGTTAACTTGAGGGCTATTCTCTGACGCTGATAGACTCTTGACGAACGGACCACCAAAGACAGAGAACTCGAAGTTTTATCCATGTGTATTTCTCAAAGTAAAAAAAAGGTTTCAGAAAGATTATCGTGACTATCGGATAATAAAAAAGCTCAGCCATTTCATTTACGAGATAGGGAGGTGATACGCGTTTGTAGCACGTGGTGAAGACACGGTGGTGCAGCTGCGTAGTTGTGCGTATATGTGAGGTTTGATATCGGTGAAATGAAATGGGCAAAGTTAGTACAGAGACAGGTCACAGAGGAAGAATAGTTGAGATTGGATTGGCTGGGAGGTCGGCGAAATGATAACGATCTTAGGGAGAAAGAACAAGTGAGAGAGGAAGAGGCTGGCTGCAAAGGCCGGGGCTAGAGGCTTAACTAGTTAGGGGTCCTGGCGCCAATGAGCAATGGACCATGTGCATCCAGGGTTTTTATTGGGATCGGAGGAGGAAGTGACGTTTTTGATATCTAGCTAAAAGAAGAGTTTCGTACTCAATTGCTAACTAAAAGAATAGGGGGCGCTGCGAAATAAAGAAAAATCTACCATACAACTAAAAATGTTATCTATGTAATTAAATGTATCAATTTCAATGAGAATTATATAGACTGTACACAGCCATTGAGTAATAAAGCATCCCTTCATAAAAGAAATATGAATATTCCTGAAAACAGAAATTTATGAGTTTCAAAAAGTTTTGTTGTGGAAAAATAACATCTCAGGATACGGAAGCTGAAGAGAGAATGGAAAAAGACTTAAATGTCGCCAGATTTGAGAAACACAACAACACGAATGAAAAATTTAGAAAAGAAATAAAAACGATGGATGAATCTTCCTGAACATAGAAGAGAGGCACATAATGTGGAAGAAAGATGAGAACAATTTAAACAGGAAAAATAGTGTGTAAATTTTCTCAACCAAATGATTGACAAATTAACCATCACAAAAAAACTGCGAACAGATCAAACATCATCAAATTAACTGCCATCATTTTAAAAACAATACCAACTGATCCATTTAGATACAAACTTTTATGGAAAATGTCAGTCGTCAGGATAAATGGAACTATCCCAACTCATTCGCAAATGCTTGGCACAAAGACATATACACAAATCAATACATAGACGACAGAACATACAACGGAAACAATATTCTAGAGGTATGGATTATGAAGGATATATCAACCAACGCTCCAGCATCCCCAAAATCCAAAGACAAAAAATATATTTTTAAAAAATAAGGAAACACAAATCAAGTGATAGGATTATTGAGGAACCTATAATAATCAACCTATCATCGTTTAAATTAACTAATGATCAGATGAATATACAAATATTTTGTCCAACCCCCAAGAGTAATTCAACAGAAGGAGACATGAAAGAATTCGAGCGTACATTTAGATTGAGATGGAAGTTTTTTCAACTCATTTCAGAACTATTCCTCAAAATACACTGAAATTTAAATCGACTCAAAAGAAAATAGTAAGATAACTCAACTCAAAAAATGTTATCCAAATTATTGAATTTACAAATTGTAATGAGAATCATATACACTGCGCTCAATCATTGAGCATCCTCCCATAAAAGTATGATAAATATTCCAGAAAATAAGAATTCGTATGTTTTAAAACATAATTCCTTAAGCAATAATGGATATTTTGAAATAATGCCTATTGATCAAACAGATGATTATATAGCACGAGGAATTGAATAACTGAATTTTCTCGAAGAATACAAACCGCTGTGAAACAAACCATGGAAAAATAGTTTTTATTCAATAGTTTTTATTCAATATTATCATTTATTAATTTGTCAATAAACTGCGAAACTACACATAAAATCTTTTACTCTTCAAGACATCGAGATAGAAATATAGTGTATGAAGACTGAAACAATCTCTCGAGGTGATAAGAAGACAAACCAGACCAGATTAGACCCTGTAATCAACAAAGACAACAACGGTCAAAACATACTCCTATCAACTTGGAGAGATATGACATGATACCTCTTTCCAACTTTCCAACTGAAAATTAAACAAAAATCACGTGACCATCCAAAGCGTTAAAACCACGGTTAATAAAAAATCGAACTGTTGCAGGAATCTTCTTTTATTGTTTATTCTATTGCTGTCTACGCCAAATGATACATTCACCGTGAAATAACGACAGATCATTTCAAATGTAGTTTCAAAGCAATACAACGCATTTATAGTTATTTCTGTCGGATTATCCATCCATTTTCCAATAATGTAATTGTCTGCAGTGAAAAGCAAGTAGAGGAGATATGAGCAGAGAATGAATAAAGTGAGAATTTAGAGATAAAGCTATATTTGAGACTTTACATCACGTATATATATATATATATATATATATATATATATATATATATATATATATATATATATATATGTATGTATTGTAAATCCTCTGCTCCGAGAGAATTGTTTTTTTGATTTAGCGGACACTTTGATCGCTCATGCATTGAAATGAGATGAAGTGTATTATTTTGTAGAATGTTAATTAAGAAATAGTTGTAAATATGAAATGGTATATAGGTATAATATAGTGTTATGGAAAGTGTATGTACTTTTCAAAGGGGTTTTAGCAGATAGGCCGGCCCTCCAAAACACGTGTTTTGAGGGTCCAAAAGCTGTTAGCAAACACGTCTATACTTTATCATGTCAAAATAGAAAGAGAGTGAAACAGTAAAACAAAAGTCATGTGCAACATACAAATCAAGAATAAGGACATAACTGTCACAATCGAAGATGCAAAACAGAGGAAAGTAGACCACTACATCAACCTAGGACAACGAATCTCTATGAAATCCACAAAGGAAGAAGAAATCAAGCAGGGATAACCCTTGGATGGCAAGACTTCGCCAAAGCAAGCTCAACCTTCAAAAGCAAGTCGATCACAATAATCCTAAAAAGAAGTGTATACAACCAATGCATCCTCCCAACAGTCACTTATGGAGCTGAAACATAGAGCCCAACCAAATGACAGACCCGCAAATTGAGAACCATGAAATGTGCACATGAAAGAATCATACTTAATCTTACATGGAGAGATCACAAGACTGCACAATGTATCAGAAAGAAATTGGGGGTCAGAGACATCATAGAATCCATTAGAAAACTCAAATGGCAATGGACCGGTCATGTTACGAGAATGAAAGATAACCAATGGACATCACGACTCACTACGTTGATCCCCAGAGACCACATGCGAAACCGAGGCTGACAAAATACAAAATGGAGAGATGAACTAGAGAAATTCAGAAAATACTGGCTCCGCCACGCCCATGATAGAGAAAGGAGGTGAATCCTGGGGAAGGTCTATGTCCAACAATGGACGTTGAGGGACTGATGATGAAACTCAAACATGGTGCTAAGATCACGTGTCTGATTGGTTGCGTCATTTTTAGTCAATGCAATGTTAGTAAACTAAGTCTTTTTATTCACTCCTGATCTATTCGTGATGATTTGAAAGGAATAATATTTTTTCAATTATTTTGATAATTCTTTTCCGGAATAAATATCAGTCAAACATCAATTTTAAATTTTTCATTTAAAAAAATAAGTAAATGATGGAGTGGGTCATACACCTAAATTTATTAGTTTGTCAGCGTGTACATTTTTTCATATGAATACTCTGAAGAAAACTAATTTAAACACCTATATTAATTTTCTTCAGAGTATTAGAATAATTTTTGAAAGTTAATCCACATAACATTCTTCTCGGTGAGGGTTAGATTTTTGGGTCAGGATTCGTTTCTTTGAACCTCACCATTCTCGAGAGGGATTTTTTCCCTTTCAGTTTTAGGTGTTTACGATCCATTAGACCCTACAACCTTGCTAGTTTTCAGAAGTTGAATCTTTTGAAGATTTTACGAGGGGGAACCTTTTTGCAATGTAACTGTAACAAGGTCAAAGTGGACACTCACTTTCCGACATTTTTCGAAGGTTCGACTTACATGAAATATCTTTCGTTTGTTTTAATGAGCATAGTTTTCGACATAAATTCAAAACTTTTCAAAAATTAAAAATATCCCGAGGAAATGAAAGTTTTAATCATATAAAACATCAAAATTAAAAAAAAATAACTCTCATATTTTTATAGTCCTTAAAGTTGTCGTGTCACTTTTCCTATTTTGGTAGAGGATGCAGTGAATGAAGACTTGATATTTAGTGTATTTTTCTTGGAACATCAAGATATGGTTGAATATTTGTTTACCTCCATTTTGGGTATTCTTTTAGGTAACTTCCACGAGAAATTAGACACATTTGGATTTCTTCTGCCTTTGTTTTAATAACTTTTTTGTGATCTTCCCATGTGATATTCAACATGATTTTCTCCTGTGCACATTTCATGGTTTTCTGTTTGAACTCCATAGGTGATTATGGGGAGGATGCTTGGTTGTAAAAACTTCTTTAGAACTATTGTAATTTTTTTGTTCTTCGGTTGAGTTTGCTCTACCGGAGGCTTGTCATCACAGAGTGATTATTTACTTGATTTCTTCTTTTGAGAGTTTCATAGAGAATCATTGTCTTAAGTACATGTAGTGGTCTACTTTCTTTAGATTTGCGTTTTCGAGTTTGTTTTTTTGTCTTTGTCCTCAACATGTTGTACATTGCATTTGTTTTACTGGAGTTCATTACCGTCCATAAAAAAACCACTGAAATTCAGTGAGAACTTTTGGGGATATTGTGCTATATACGCAAAGATACGATAGAGGAGGTTGGCAGTCGGAGTTTCCGGTATCCCCCCACCAAATGTAAACATTTCTTTATCAGCCCATTCCCCACCACTCCACAAAACTTCACTGAAATTCATTGAGCACTTTTGGAGATATTGTGCTCTGAACATATAGCAATGATGCAGGGGATGACTGTGCGAATTGAGGGATTATCCACGATTACCTCCCCTACCCCAATGCTATATGCACTAAGCACGATATTTCCAAAAGTTCGCAGTAAATGATAGTGAAACTTTGTGGAAGAATGGACAGTGGGCTAACGGGGTAGTGTTAACATTTTTCCCATGAATTTCAGTGAAATTTTGTGGAAGAGTGGACAAAATATCAAGGAAGAAATCCTGGAACATTTGTCTGGTGTCATTCCAACGGAACATATAAAGATGGCTGCTGAAGGAAACTAGCAAGTTTCGCAACTCATACATAGTGTGTTGTTACATGCAAGGTAAAGGACCAGGGGAGACGGCAATCATCATCTCAACAATCAATACATAGGTGGACATTGGTAGTCTGGAAAATAATTTTGGCTATGATGGAATAACTTTTCAGGATGGTGATACATCTTACCACAGAGCGAAGAGTATCAAAATTTCTCTTCATGAAAGGTATGTCAGCTGGAGGATGGCCAGTCAACAGTCTCAATTCAATAAGAAGAATATTGTGCTAATTCAAAAAACCGTCCCTGACAAAGCTGCATCATGCAAAGTTAGTCTGGCAACTGCTTTTCAAGAAAGTTAGAACTAACTTGATGTAGAATATTGTTTTTCATTAGCCAAGTGCGAGCCTAAAAATTCCAGGCTTGTACACACATACATACAAGCCATATACGCATATATATGTTGACTTACACGTACCACATGCACACACATGTACAAATGCATTCATACCATATGTACACAAGTTAGATATGCACACATGTACACTCACACATAAGCAAACACACATATACAGGCTCTACATCCCACACATATACTTTATACCAACGTAAAGACATGCTCATACAGACACACAGCTACATCTGTGCATCCATGCATATGTGGCATTAGAAAATAAAAGTTGAATAAGAATTGATTTACACGTGCCACCCATGTTTAAACCAAAACACAATCCTCATATACCTATATTCGTTTATGCAGGATTATCAAAAGTACACACATGTCACATATTCAAGTAAACAAAGGCACATACACATGCTTAACACACACACACATGGCACATTGAAACAACATTAGCACATGAACACATCCCACAGCGCACATGCTACATATACACACAATTTTATCGACATGTACACATGTCACAAACATGTATGATATATGCTCTAATCCACATGTGCATATACATGCTACATATGCCGACATACACACAAACGGCATGCAGATACATGCTGCAGACGCACTTACATTCACACGCAAACTTTCATGCCACGAATACGCACAAACATACATGCACATATACAGGTGACATGTGTCTGAATGTACTGTATGTCTGTTGCATGTATGTATGTAGTATATGTATGCATGTATGTTTGTGGTATACATGTGTGTATATGTATACGAGATTGATCTACATATGGTGTGTGCATATATGTACATGAAACCGTACATGGAATTTGTGTATGTGTATCTTTATGGCATACATGTATACATGCTACATGTGCTGAAGTGTGTCTGCATGAGAATTTGTCATGTTTGTGTACGGGTATACGCATCAATTGTATGCACGTGAACATGGAGTATTTCCACGCATGGATGTGTGTATGTGGGTTATATGCTTGTAGTACATGTGTATATGCGTATCTTTCAGGCATGTATGTGTTTATATGTTATGTGTAGGCTAGTGTGCATGTTGCATGTATTGATGTGTATATGCGTATATGCAGTTTCACTATATTTGTAGCATTGGCATGTTTGCCTTTAGTGTTTATATATGTTTAAGTTCATGCGCATATGTGCGTATACATGTAAGTATGCAAAATGTAACAATGTGATATGTATGCGTGTATATATGTAGTTTGTGTATGTGTAAATGTATGCATATGTTGTACGTGTGTACACATGTGGCCCGTGTGTGCACGTACGAAGGAAAAGTAACATATGTGTATGTGATTTGGGTGCATGTTTGCAAATAGTATGTATGTATGCGTATTCGTATGTGGCATGTGTATGCAAAAAATGAAGGATTGTAAAAAGAAGGGACATAGAAGTACAAATAAAACGTACATATATTGAACAGACATTTGTAACAATACAATACTGGAAGAGGATACAAGTAAGAAAATATTGATACGATTGTGAAGAGATCAGGAGAGAAGATAGGACAAGTAGGATCTCTGTGTCAAGTAGTTGCAATCATGTCTTAATGAAACAGAAATGACTAAATTGATACGAATCCATAAGGCTTGGAGAGGACCAAGGAATGGTTATGGAAATGTTTTGAATAACTAGCTAAAAGTAGGGTTTCATACTTAGTTTTAACTTGAAGTGAAGGGGTCGCTACAATAAAACTGTTCTGCAAAATATTTTGTCAGTTTGGTTTTGTTCTCTAGTCGTGGTTATCAAAAATTAAGAATGAGGCATTATTCCCAATAAAGTTAAAGCAAAAGTTCTCACACTCTGCTAACAAAACTAGTCTTGAAGAGGCACAATTGAATTTGAAATGAATTAAATAAAAATATAGAGGGTAAAATAGCATAATTACAATATTTTCGAGCATTTTTATAAAAAGAAATATATTTAATCTCTGCCTGTTCAGCTATCAAACTATGCGATGACTGATTCATATTTCATTTCGATGGCTAATTTCTGTTTGAAAAGCAAAGAAAAATTAATGAGATCTCTAAGAAAAGAATCACTAGAGATCTAAGATTTCGACAAATCAACCGCACGCAACTTTCCAATAAATCTACGTCGAAAGAAAGAATAAGATGATGTCATTCTTTTTCTTGATATGTAAGCCTTTTGATAGATGCCTTTAACAAGAAAATGCACATGACAAACTGTTTTAATATATATTCAGTAAATAATACTCTGTAGCAGCAGTGAAAATATCGAAGAAAAACAGTTCATGGGATGAAACAATCGGTGCAATGTGTATCGGGTAAGAAAATTGTATTTACAGAATTTTACTGACATTGAGCAAGATATTTGGGGGGTAAATAAGATAAGTTCGAGATTACCGTCATTCAAATAACGATTTTTAACTGATCTCGAGTTTCCTTAGAGGAAGATATATCCCAGATGCCCAGTAACATGGATTGTGATTGATTAGGCTGATTTTCAGTCAATGAAAGACACCCAACTACATAAGACCAACCTTGAACCTGCTTGTAATTGGATTGACTTTAAGAGTACTTATTGAATCACAGTTGAATCGCACGTCATTGACGGTCAGTCTGGTTACCACTGATCTTGCTGATGTAAAAAACTACATTTTCCAGCACACGTCACACACTGAACTTATAAAAAGTAGTATTTGTATAGATAGCAGTTAATATTTTTCATACTTTTCTCATTATAGACATTTAATGGAATCGAAGAATCAACTACATCGAATTTTTGACATCTCTTCGACACTGGATAGAGGTTATTGCAAGACTGTTTAAATCATTTTGTTACAATTATTAGATCGGCGTTTTCTCAATTTTCAATCGAGCAACATTAACCTCGCTAGAAACAATTCATAAATTTTTCATTAGCCACCATACTTAGTAGTTTGTAACGGTGATACGCGTCACAATCCCCTATCCGTTTGGATGTTTCCACCTCGTTCCAGACCTCTCTGCACACATTGGGATTTGAAGATCCGCAAAGGCCTGCAGACAAAAGGTTTATTGATGGCAGGGTTACAGATTCATATTAACCCTCCCCATTAACTTGAGAACCACGACTGATCAGGCGATATCAGCAAACATACACTCTAAACGTGCAGTGACGAAGTTGGGGCTGTGTAAATGGTCATCTTCACACCAAGATCTTCTAAGACGGGTCATCGTAGGTGTGTGTGTGCGTGTGTGTGTGGATTAGACTCCCAATGTTGGGTGAATTTATTAGGGATTTCTAAACAAGGGGAGTTGTAGAAGGAATAATTGTCCAGTCTTGATAACTAAACCAAATCCAACATGATTCAATAGAATCGAACAAACTGCCCTCTCAATCCCAGCATGCAATTTGACAATTAGTTTACGTTACATAACCGACTAATTGTAATGGCTTATCACATTCGACTCTCTACTATTAGATGTGATCACTGCAAGGATCTCCTGTACCTTAGACTTCATTAATTAGATTACACGGATAGATTGAGCAGATGATAATATATCTATACAATAAAATATCCTATTTTCTAGAGTGTTCGTAGCGCATTTCTACACTTTATCCAGGTAGATAATTTAGATAATTATTCAATTTTTCTCAATGATACATTTGGCTCTGTGTAGTCTCCATCCCAAATGTCCCGCCCTTGAGTCTAGAAAATCACTTTTTCTCCCGATAAGACTTGACATTGACAATCAGTTGGTCCACTCCCAAATACTAACATTTCCTTTTATCTTCCAGAAAAAAAACTAACATTAGTCTATGGAAAATTCAAGATCTTAATTAGTTGTTCTAACTGACTTGTAAACTCCAATCTGCTCAAACTTTTCTTCTTTTTCTTTGTAGTATTAATTAATGAATTTGACCCTCACCTGACCATTCGTGGTATGATTCATATTTCTCTCCCTCAACGATCTTGTGAACTACTCAGGTAAACTACGCGATACCTTTATTTAAAAAAGGCCGAGGGCTGGATGAACTTAATGTTTTCTCGGCTACCTCTGAAAAATAAAACGAATTCATGCATAGAATAGTTCATCATTCCTTTCTTCTTGGTCCATCTTGATGCATGCAACACTTCTTATTTCAAGTCCATGTAAAAGTTCTCTTTTCATAATCACACACTTCAAAATCTAGGGCTCTACCACAGCACATTATCATCATTACCAGGACTGGATTAAGCTAATTTGAGACCTGCAGCACAAATTATCAAAGACGCTCTAAGTATGAGAAAAAAAAACAATGATATTAAATCATTTAAATCTTTTTACTCGCTTAGTGAAGTCATTGAATTCTTGGTGTACAGCCTGATAATACGACAAATATGTTTCACATTTCAGTATTAGTAGAACTTACATGTAGATGGGTATCAAATTAAAATCTCAAAAACAAGAAAATCCTAAATTTTTCACCAGCGACACCTATTGATGAGACTAAGTTTTTTCGTTTCATGAAGTGGAAACTAATCTATTGTTTTAATTCCTACTTTTTTATAACAGTGAATGCTGAAGTGTGTCATGAAACAATAGGTACTAAAAGTATAGATTAGATTTTAGTCGTATCTAACGGTTACTAAAAATAGAAACAAATAAAGACCCCGAATTAGTTTTACTAAAATCTGGAAAAGAGATACATTATGTTTCTTGTTTATTTCAACACAATATAGTACAAATCCTGTCTTTAAAATATGCGAAAATTACCAATAATGAATAATGACTGTCAGATAATTGCAATGTATATATTATCCAAAGATTTTAGTGTTTATTACCAAATAAAATATCACTTAAAAAAATGAATTTGAACAATGTTTTTTCTTTTTAATCAGTAGATAAGCATTGAGATATTTCTTAATATATTAGTACCACAAGAAGTATATATCTGTATGAAAAATTTTTGCTTGATTTAATCATTCATAAAAAGAATTTTGAATGTGTCTGCTACCCACAATAGTCTTTACCTGATGTCACTTGGGGTCACGACCTTTAGAAGCTCTCATTTAGAGGCTACATTTTCTAGTCTGAGCAAATTGGTTAATGACCCTGGAAATGTCTATTTCACACAGAAGTTCATATTCTATGCTCATTAGAGTGAGACTCTTCAATCTGATTTGCCCCATTGGCAAATGAGCGTTCTCCACTTAAGTTGGTGATCACGAGCGACAAATAGATGTGCAAGGAAATTTTTACATTTGGAAAGAAAATTCTAAAGAATAATCTGTTAGTAAAAGGTAAAACTTGAACTCTACAAGGTTTCGATTCGTTTCAAGATCAATTTTAAGCAGTTCAACAAACTGCAGAAATTATTCCCCAAGACTTTTCTCCAGATCTTCCGGATATGATTCGATGAGATTCGATGATCTCTTTACAATCTCTTCATGTGAAAGTGACTTGCACTGATTATGGAATTCAAATACATCATGCGACTTTTGATGAGTATCCTGCAGTTTTGACTGGACAGAAAGCAAGCTATCAATTATGGTAAGAAATGTTCGGTTTTTAAACTTTTAAAAAGGCGTTTGACATTCAACAGGAGGATTAAGTGAGTCGGAACCACTGAAAACACCATACTCACTATTTAAAAGAAGCACTGGTTATTTAAAACGCTGAAAAACTTGATCCCTCAATATGACCATTATTCCCGATTCCAACTTCATTGTGATTGAGAGTAGTCCACGATCCTGCTATTGACACTTTGTCCTCTGCTGTTGTTTGAAAATTTGTCCAATACTTGTTTGATTGCAGGAAAGCTGGGTAAATGTGATCTTGTTGCAACTGCTAGAGCCGACCAACTGCTATTTGACAATCTTTCCATAATGAGAAAATTAGAACCGCCATCAGATAATGTCGCAGAAAGGAGATCTCTTTAATAGAACAAATGTGTATGGACTTTCAACAAATTCAAAGAAAATTTCTGCTCCTCAACAACAATCAGTTTCCATTATGAGCGAACAGATGTATCAGTTCCATGATATGTAAGTTCTGCTGAAAACTTCACAACTTCAATTATTTGCTCTTGAAGTGTGAGACCATAATCATTCGAATACCTATTCTCTTCACTTATTCTTTCACAATCACTGGATGCTGGCAGTTGCAGAATGCCTTCTGCTGCATTAGTACTAGTTGTTGATATATTTCTAGCCCCAGTAGTTACAGGACTATCATCATGAACATCAAAAGATTCTATCAGCATTTGTGTTTCCAATATCACAAATTGGTCTTTTTTTTTCTTGATTGACATTTTGTACTCCCAGAAAGATGATGATATCCAATATCTCCAGCTCTACAGCACATTGCTATCTGCTATTTCTTAGATACCACACTACAATAATTATTAATGTTAAACCAGACCCTGTTATATCTGATATAACATTGGGGAAGTAGCCTTGAGATGGACAGGGCACGGAAAAACCCGGAGGCAATGCGTGGAGGGAATTAGATAGAATCAGATGGGCTCCTGATGATCAAAATATTCATTTCACACGAATTCATTTCAGTTTTGGTATTTCCTTGGAGTTTTTTTTTTCACATGCCACAATTCATAACACTTTCACACAACTACAAAAACTTTTGAACAGATTTTTCAACAGGACCTTTATTTTAATTAGAGGGAAATCCGAATTGATTCAAATTAATCTCTTATAAAAAGAAATTCAAATTATACACACACACACACACACACACACACACACACACACACACATATATATATATATATATATATATATATATATATATATATATATATCGGAATGCATAGGAACATACCCATAAAATAATGAAAAATTGAGATGTAACACCAACTTTCTCTTGAGTTTTTCTTTTCACTTTCCATTTGTCACTTTCATCAACAACCTGTCGGATCACTTCACACCCACCGTACAAGCTAACACACATACACATTCAATAGAATAATAAATCAAAGAAAATGGGGCTGATGCACGAATTGAATTTCTTTGATTGTTTATTCTATTTACGTTGTCTGGACCAAATGATACATTCACTGAGTAATAATGGGAGATCATTTCAAATAAGTTCAGTTTCAGTAAAATCTATCGCCACTCATAATCATTTTGTCGGATTACATATCAATTCATTTACAATATATATATATATATATATATATATATATGTATATATATATATATATATATATATATATATATATATATATATGATGAGTTACATTAAATATATTCCATGACAAGAAGTTTTTTGCGCATGGCTAAAAGCAGTCTGCATTCGTCAGGTGAAATTCAATTTGGTAGCAATTGTGACTACCCACAGTTTGGGAACGTTCGGCCTACACATGAACTTCAGTAAAACGAAAAACATGGCAGTCAAGATAGAAAATGCAAAACTCAGCAAGGTAGACCACTACATCTACCTAGGACAACGAATCTCCATGAGACCCTCAAAAGAGGAGGAAATCAAGAAGAATCACTCTGGGATGGCAAGCCTTCGGCAGAGCAAACTCAATTTTAAAAAAACAGACGATCCCAATAATCCTGAAAAGAAGAGTATACAAAAAATAGCACGATCAAAGTGTAGTATCTCTTCCCCGGAAGAGACCAGGGAGCTGGTACTGACACTTGCCTTCCGAATGGGCCGGAGAAGGTGTGTGTCAAAGATCAAGTGCGCCAGTGCAATGCATTAGCCAATGAGGTTATACTTAGGCTGTGCATTGCTACGTGCATTGGGAGCCTTTGGATTTGTCCTTGGACCCCCTTTTGATTACTCGCCCCAGCTGCGAGGAATATAGCACCCTGGGGCAGCACTGTTCCATTGAACTGAACAGAACAGGTTGGGCAACTCCTGATATTTTCGTGGCGGCGGTTACTTTGTTTGCTTAGCAAACCAAAGCCGCGTCGGCTGGAGCTATTTTTCCAGGGTGACTCCTATTTTCCCCACGTAAAGCCCCGACCTTGAGTCACATTTTGCTCTGATGGGAGAGTAAATAAATAGCATACACATATACACGCTCATGTACCATATGATTATTTGTTTGTCATTGGTTGTTATATTCTACTTTTTTTTTTTTACTTTTTGTATACTTTCCGTGTGTATGTCTTTTTCATTTTCATATGGTGGTTGTTCAGACAATTCTTTGTTTCTTGGTTTAGATAATTATTAATTTGTGGGACCATTTATATATGTTGTAGTTGTATTTTGTTTAGTACACACACACACACACATCTGTATTGTTTCTATATATTGTATTTGTCATGTTTTGTATTAGTGTGTTATCAGAGTTGATGTAATTCTTATTCTTTTTTTTTCCCGTATTTTTATCTTAGGATGTATTCATTTTGATGTCGGCAATTTGATATTAGCTCATTTCTTTTTGTCAACAGCTGGTCGTTTTTTCGGTACGATATTATCTTGAGTTTTTCCACAAGGCAGAGCATGCAGTTTTTGTTACGTTTTATACAATCTGCTGATCATTTTCCATGTTATTGTGGGTGTTTTTTGCCAGTTCCTTTCTCTCCAAATGTACCTTGATAATGCTGTTTGGTTTTTATAGTCCTTGTTATGAGTGTTTGTGATTTCCAAATCTTTATTTTCATATTGTCTGGGCTGCTCCTTTGTATATTTTCATTATTGATTTTGACTGTAGCCGTATATATTTCCTACAGTTTGCAGCAGACATTCGATTTTCATCCTGCAGTTGGATTGTTCTTGTTGGCTGCTGCATAAGCAAAATGAAAAAATCACAAAAAAAGCCCAACAATAAGGTTGTGCTTTTAATGATTTTTTCATTTTGCTTATGCAGCTGTAATTGATTTTCAAAGCTGTTCTATTGAAAATTCAGTGTATGTTTCTTTTCTTTCTGTTTGTGTTATCGTCTTTTGGGGCATATATTTACCTGTAATAAAGTGTGTGTGTATATTGGTGGATTATCATCTGTTCAGCGCAATAGTAAGAGCAACGCTACGTTGAAGCAGCAATCCTATCGATCACAGGTTCGATTCCTGCAGCAGCCCCATTTTCTTTGATCGTCTATACAATTTACGCCGTTTAAGCCAAATGGTACAATCATCATGTGATAGCAGATGACCATTCCAAATGAGAGTTTTTATATAATATAGCATAGTTCATAATCATTCAGTCAGATGATACATCTATTCCTCATTAACATACATGCATATGTTTCATTCAGAAATGGAAATATGGTCTAATAACGTTGTTATAACTAGAGATCATTTCAAATAGTTTCAATATGATATAACACAATTTATAATTGCATATATATATATATATATATACGTATGTATGTATGTATGTATGTATATATACATGTATACATTCATATACATATACATATATAAATGTATATAAATATATACATATTTGTATAAACATATATAGATGTATGTATATACATATATACATACATTTAGGTATGAAAACAAATATTTGTATGTATAAACACACACATATGTATATGGACATATATATATATATATGGATAAATATATGCAGGTCTATAAATATATGCAAATATACATAGATGTATACACATATACGTATGCCTCATTAGAGATAATACATTCTATTTGACTTTAAAACTTCTTCAAATGAACGGTTAGAAGATTTTAATCTTTACCTCATGTACCCATTCGGAAACTGCAGTCCGCTATTCAGGTATATAGTTATTGCTCAGCCTGGTTTAGCTGCCTACAGTGGTCAGCTGTGTGATAGGAAGGGCCACAAGTTTGATTCCTACAGTATGTTTCGATGCATATCGGCAGATGCCAGTCATCTCTTCCAGAGAAAAAACTTGCAAAAGTGCAGGGAAAACTTTTGCTGTTTACATCAACCTCAAACAACAACAGTTCCTCTTCACCGCTGCAAGTTTTTCTCTGAAATCCATCGAAACATGACAACGAGATAATAAAAAAATTCCAAATGTAACACCTTTTTCCTCTTCAGCAGCCAATTTTCACTTTCATCAACATATATACATATACTTATATATATATATATATATATATATATATATATATATATATATATATATATATATATATATACATATACCCACACATATACATATATACACACATAAATACACAATCATCATCATCATCATCATCATGAGTCTTTTAACATTTTTTGTTGGACATAGATCTTCCCTGAGATTCGCCACAATTCTCTATTGTCGGCGTAGCAGAACCAATACTTTCTGAATCTGTCTAATTCGTCTATTCTTCTTGTATTCTACCGGCCCTGGCTGTGCATGATCCATGTTGCGTGTTGTGATGTCCATTGGTTGTCTGCCATTCTTGCAACATGACCAGTCCATTGCCATTTGAGTTTTCTGATGGATTCTATGTCTCATAATCCTGTTTTTTCCCCTGATATTTTATGCTGTCTTGTGATCTCTTTTTGTAAGATTAGGATTGATTCTTTCATGTGTATGTTGCATGCGTCTCCGTCTGTGGACCAGTCTGTTGGTTTGACCCCATATTTCCACTTCATACGTGACTACTGGGAGTATGCATTGGCTGTATATCGTCCTTTTCGAATAAAATCTTAACAATCATCTTAATAAATAAAATTTAAACAAGTATCTTATTTTACGAGGTTGAAATACCGAATATCTATCTCTTCATCTTTCAATCATTGTTTGTGGAATTGTTTTATATCAAATCTTTCAAATTCATAGTTTTCACAATACATAAAATATCAATTTATATTTTTTTGCAATTATAGCAAAATCCTAATTCATGATAATGTAAAGAATGATAATCCAGAGAGACAGAATAAACAGCCAGTCATCGGACACGAATGAAGAATATGAAAGCAGTCTAAGACTAGAAAACAAATATAGGTATAATTCATTTTTGTTTCATCATATTTCTGATTGTCACAAAAATGTATATTTTCTACTTTGAATAATTACATACAATTTAGATCAAATGATTCACCTCATAAGGTCATTATAATCATCAAATACTACTTTTTAATCATATACAACTGATGCTGACTTTTATGAACACATTTAACACTAAATTCCATTTTGTAAACTTCCATTGTCACAAAATATCTCATTCCTCTATTATGATATCCGATATGTCACCAAAACACATCTGCACATCCGTATAGTATAAACATGACAAAATCATTACGCTGCCAGATACACACTGCACCCACTACAGCCATAAGGAAAAACTCTTATCTCTTTGCATATATTGGGACAGTTCCTTAGCTGAAACTTTCAAGCCAATAGTGCATCTTGTGATAAAAACATATAAATTAGTACACTTATATATGATATTGTGGACATGATTACTTGAATTCATGCATTTTTTTTATTCATGTACTGGATTTGAATTAGGAACTTTAGAATCACCTAGACGCTTCTTTATTCTCATGATTCAAGATAACCACCATATGTCGAGTCAGGTGCTATTGTCCACACCAGTACTTTTGCTATGGACATGGGTCTGTTCAAAGACATATGAGGGATATCATCAACCCTTTTGGACGTGCCTGCAAGAAGCAGGCCTGTCCAGGTATGTGTCCTGCAGATGGAAGAAGATTATGCCAGGCAGTACAAATGCAAAAAAGAGCTGCCCGACTGCACAGCCTTCTGTTACCGCGAAGGGGAGTGCTGAATGGACTCTTCTGCAAGATACCCTGGCTTTGCTTGTTATTGCTATCACTTATTTTGAGTTTGAAATGACTGGCATGTATTATCCAAATGACAATTCCCCCAAACTATGTATGATAAATTCATATTATATCTATTGCTGATGTTAAAGTTTTTTTGGAATTACTTTGGCTATAAGCGTTATCATCTCAAAATGCGCATTTGGCTTGAAATCTTCAGTTGAACTAAGCTATCGAGCTATTTTGAAAAGACTTTCCTGCTATAGACGCTTTGGTAGTTATTTTGAATCTTGAATTATGAGTTATACGGAAGCACTGGGTAATTCAGTATCATAAAAAAATATATGATTTGACACCGAGATCATCCATATAAGATTACTTTACGCAACTTTATAGCAATTATACTTTTCCAGTCAGTCAGAGCCGTTATTTTGAATTTTCAGAGATTTACATGTATCATCCGAATGGAGATTCCAAAGATTTATGAATGGTGAAAAATTCAGTAAATTGTTTCTTCAGTGTTATATTATATCCACCTCAAATACTACAATTGTTCTAAAAATAATTCTCACGAGCAGTTATTGGGTAACATATTGAAAAATCTTGATGGCTAATCGTACAATTTTTCCTTAACACTTTAGCTATAAATATATCAGCATTACACAGTCCATTCAATTGTTTGTAAAGGTCTGTTTAATCCTTTAACATCCAAATTAGTCAAGAAAAACTCTTATGGCCTTACGTATATCAACATTACACTCTCTACTCAATTATTTGTAAGGGCTTGTTTAACCCTTCACCAATGAAATATCCATAAAAGATCTTTAACCTTTCAAAATCCATATAGCCCCAGAAATCTTCACCTTTTTCGTACAATTACTCCAATCCTCTTTAATCAAAATTCTAAACTCTTTACAAACCTTTTTCTGTCATAAACTGCTAATTTAGATATTTATTGAAAAAAAAAATCTTATTCTCCCAATTACTTAACCAGACATTTACAGAAATACTTTATCTTTTACATATCGTTACATCTTTATAAAAACTTGCTTAGTGTGAATAATCAACGAGTAATGATCATTTTATAGATCTGGCGGCCACCCTGGAGGTCATTTTAAAAATTTTATCCGTGCAGTGATGGACTTTTAGTGTGTTATTGAGCACATTTGAAATCACAAACAAACGTTGAGCAACTCTTATTTGGTGGGTAAGATGTTCTCTATAAATGCATTCGACAATGTGAAAAATATGAGAAATTACTGTAAATGACGACGTTCTAAATTCTGGTGCATGAATTACGCATTACATTGTTGAAAAAATTAGCAAAATGTCTTTTTCACATCTGCAATGTATTTTGATATTTCATTTGGATATTGTTTATAAGATGATCTTCATGATGCCAAGCACTATATGTGTGAGTAACGGAATGTCTTTTCAACGCTTTTTTACTTTGGCCCTCGTCTGAATGCATTTTTCTAGGGTTCTGATGATCTCAAAATTATCATCAAATAAATGGGCATCTAAATCGGGAATGTCACCTTAAATGTTTTTCTACACGAATTCTCAAATTGAACTCGATGGACTAAAAATAGACGGTTCACAGGTGTCAAATCTGACTTCCCCTCACATTTGAAAATCAATATCATGGTATGGTCTAACTATGCACACTAAAAATGCACACTTATTATGGTTATCTGCTGCACTGAAAGTTAACAGAGGACGGATACAATACCATCGCCGCCGTCACAGAATCACAAGTGGTGCTTTCAGATGACTCGATACAGTCACGATAATCACACGTGATTTCAAGTGACACTGGGTGGTGAGTTTTGAAAGTTATGTCATAGGTGGGAGATCATAGGATGTGATCTGACCGCCTTGTTCGAAGTAAAGGAAGAGGTAGAGACTCGGTAATCCGGCTGCAAAATTTGGAGACATTCCAAAACTGTCCATAGCAACGGTTTCCAAAGCAACTGCTTAAAATCAGTTCTTCTAAATTCACATCATAAAAGTTTATCAGTTTCTTGTGATATCAGGTGCGCTCACTATACTAAGGAGTAGCTTTTTCTTTTCAAAAAGTGCACAATTGGTCATATTTTGAGAACTTATTTGCTGTATCATGTTCACTAATAAGATAGGAAAGAATACACCAAAAGGGCTGTCAATCATCGTATCGAAAATGTCCTAGCTTAAAGTAGTACCGGTGTAACGTTTTGTGATTTTTTCTTTCTAACGGAGTTACGTAATTGACATTGCTTGCTTTTCTACTTAACTTAGTTTTCTCAGTCGCGAGCGAGCGATCTGCATTCAATCGCTCTTCCTGACTTGTCTTGGTGGACGTAAAAGATAAAAAGCTCCGGTTTGGAACAACTGAGGCAAGCAATGTTTCCAGTGATGGATTGAAATGAATTTAAGATCAGTGTCGGTGTCAATCTTTCAAATAATCACTGTCGAACTTTGATTTATTTTGTATAGACTATTGAGAGGGCCCTTCATAGTCCTGGCGATTGGGGAAAGGAAAAAGTGATTAAATTTTGGGGTGGATCCAGAAATTTGTCTCTGTACTGATGAATGAAAAACATAGCCATATCACCAACTGAGCAATTTTTGTACTGATCGCTCATGGCAGAATCCAATTGACTGACATTTTTGTCAATAATGAATATCAGATATTTCACATGTTACATCCTAAAATCCGCATCAATGGTACTCGTGTATTTCCCAGTATGCAGGTGAAATGTGAGGTGGTCACTTATTATTTCTGATAACGAAGATATATTTATTCAGTGGCATCTTTCCGTCTATTCCCAAAACATTTCCAAAACTAATCGATCAATTTCAAATACATTTTGTGGAAGGATGGGCAATAGAATAGGGAAGAAATGATAAAATTTTCCAAATGGTTCGAGGAATCTTTTTCGATTGAGAGATATTTTCCTATATTTATGTATAGACCTTCTTTGTTTTTCCGTGATAATCACAACGTAATCTACGAAGACTTCTCACCAGTTACTTCTCCCCGACATTCAATTCTTTTTCTCTGAAGAAGGGTTCTTGGTAAAAGATAAGAGATGCTGCAGGGATACAGCTCTTCAAGGCCCCAAAAGGGGGAGCTACTTTGTGTCTTCACCAACATTGACGTATCTGAGAGACAAAGAGGAGAGATGCAGAAGGCTGCTCAATGGCGTGATGGCTGCAGAAATTGTCCTCAAAATTTGGTCGAATTTCGACAACACAGATGATGTTCTCTGTTGGTCTGCTTCAAACCTTTTCCATGCGATTTAGCTGGAATAGGTAGTTTTAGATCCGCTTTCACACGGCTTTACACGGACTGCTCACCCGTCTAGTCAGAAGTTTGATAAATTTTGTTGCAATTAATCCCATTTTAACTCTACTTTTTATGATTAGGCAGATTTTAGAATACACAAACCATACAAGCATTTATAAACACTTTCCCAATTTCATTTTTTCCTTAGTATTTTTTTTATTACCGTTCAGTTGTAAAATCCATACGGGGCGATCCATAGTGCGAAATCTACATTCTTCTTTGACTTGTCTTTCGCTTCAGTTTTACTTTTCCTTCTGTAATAAACCAGGTTCGATGATGAAGGAAGAACATTTATTCTGAGCGTCAATGTGTTAACATAAAATAAAGACAGTGCAGATAGCGTAAGGAACGCACGCATTATCAATGGTTTACGAGACTGGCACGCTAACTGAAACCTAGTACTTAATTCGTCTAAAGTATTATTTAGCTAAACACTCAATGTGATGGAGATAAAAGTAGTGTGTGTATGTGTATGTGTGTGTATGTATGTGTGTGTGTGTGTGTGTGTGTGTCTGCATGTACGTGTGCAGTTGGGCACATATATGCGCGTGCGACTGAAATTCTTCAGATGGAAGCAGCATCTTTTAATCAAATTTTTGGATAGAAATAGAAGAAAAATACCTGATATTGTTGAATATCTCACAAGTTAGCCTTAGTCTTTTACTAAGCAACAACTGAGAGGGCTCAACCCAATATCAATATTTTCATCACCAACACTCCGAACAACTGCATTACAATGGGCGCTTACAGTCCGAAGAACGATTGAAAGGTTGATGAAAAGGCAAAAGTTTACGCGTCTGGTGTATCATGTAACTTTAGAATAGCAAAGTGCAAACAAATTGCAGTAGCTATGGCAACAGATATTAAAATAAAAATATCCTAAAGTGTTCGCTTAGCGTTGTTTATGTGGTGCTCAATTGAGTGAAGTTGCTATGCAAACAAAGGACATCTCACCGACCCACTGGTCGTGTCTGTACTTGCTCAGAATAATCACCTTGTGCGTTACTATGGTAACCAAAATACCTGGAAAACCAACGCATACACAATCAATAAAACTTGAATAGATCGTTGCTATTTTACAGAAAATAACTACCTATACATGTTCGCATCACTCACCCCAACTTTTCGTATTCTGGTGTATGTAAACACACGTACGCATACATTATGAGAGAGAGAAAAAGAGAGAGAGAAAGAGAGAAAGAGAGAGATTTGGATATTTGTTAAGCTTAGCTTAGTCCACTGCAAGCTCGCAGCATTAGAGCCCTCAGTGAGAGTCAAATGGACAACCAATTACAATGCTACCTATCTCAATGAGAACCATCCGTTGCACAAAAAATCTCGTTAGATGAAAATTCGTTAAGTGAATGATTAAACCCCATGGGATTTCAGTAATTCGTTTCAAATTGAAAAAAAAACAAACGTTAGACACCCCTAAAATCTTAATGATAACCTTGTAAACAGTGCATAATGTACTAATCATTTTCTGAATAATGTATAGATACAAATGAACACGTAAATGATGTAAGAGATTAATAAATAATCCTAATATGAATCAGGGAAGGGCTGTTTATATCTGTCTGAAAATGAGTGCCTACATTTTAGATAAATCTGAACAATAACGAATGAAATTTAAATAATTCTGGATAACTTTATAAACCTCCAATCTGAAAATATTTTGAAAAGATTTTTTTGACAATCTGTACGTCTCGCCAAGTGGAATCTCGTTATAACAGGTATCACTGTATATGCATAAAATGTGCATGTATGCATGTGTGCACATATACATATATAAATATATATAGAGAGAGAGAGTGAGAGAGAGACAGAGACGGAGAGACACGCCCTGGTTCTTATAATAACAATAAAAGCATATAAGTATCTCTATATATTGTGACAGGACTGACACAACTTTAAATGTTTTTTTCTGTCCTGTTTGGACTTCCCCCGGCGAATGATTCGATTCATGTTTTATCCCTATTAAGAACGTTTTTTGGTGGGCGTTTAAGGTGGAGAACATCATATTATATTTATATATCCTTTGTTTAGTTGTTGGTCACTGCTTGTTATGTTTTTCTGTTTTACTTAGTGGATATACTTAGCCAGATATCCTGTAAGCACATTCTTAATCAGTATGTTGTTAGAACATCAGTTCTACGTGATATGTTTCCGGTCAAGGAGTATTTTATTCTTACCTATATCTGATTCCCAGTCCTAAGGTTAACTTTTACGTGACTTTACTTGTTAGATTTATTACTATGGATTTGGTATATTTCTACATATCAAAGATAATTATGAAAAGGTGATTGGGTTGTACTTAAAGATGTTGGATTTATAAAATAATGATTATGTTGATAGAAATGCTCCCACAGCTATTGTTAATAATAACAACGGGAATAAATAGCTATGGTGATTAATTTTCGTACACTGGTATCGTCATCATCATCATCATCATCCTTTCAACGTCCGTCGTTGGACATAGACGTTCCCCAGGATTCGCCAAACTTCTCTATCATGGGCGTCACAGAGCCAGTGCTCTCTGAATTTGTCTAGGTCGTCTCTTCATCTGATATTCTGCCGGCCTCAGTTGAGCATGTGATCTCGGAGAATCCATGTGAGTCACGATGTCCATCAGTTGCCCGCCATTCTTGCAACATGGCCCCTGCCATTTGAAATTTCTAATGGATTCTATGATGTCCCTAACCCTTGTCTTTTCCCAGATGTACTGTGCTGCCTTGTGGTCTCTCCATGTGAGGCCCAGCATAACTCTTTCATGTGCACATTGCATGGTTCTCAATTAGCAGATCTGTCTCTTGGTTAGGTTCCATGTTTCAGCTCCATAAGTGACTATTGGGGGGATCCGTTGTCCTAGGTAGATCTTCTTCCTCCAGTTCTGTGTCCTCGATTTTGATCTTAGTGTTTTTATCCCCGATGTGGTTGTTGCACATGATCATCGTCTTGCTGAAGTTCATGTGTAGGCCGACTTTCTAGCTCTCTTCATTTAGTTCATCTATCATTAGTTGGAGGTTGTGTAGGTTCTCTGCGCAAAAGACAATGTCGTCTGCAAATCTGAGGTTGCTCAGATACTCGCCGTCTATTTTAATTCCTTTACTATCCCAGTCTAGTCTTCTGAAGATCATCTCAAGGCTGGCTATGAAGAGTTAAGATGAGCTAGTATCACCTTGTCTTACTCCTTTCTGGAGCTGCTGTGATTATATATATATGTTTCAGTACTTCGACACATTCTGGATCTACACCTTGTCGAGTGATTGTCTCCATGACCTTAAGGATTTCTATTGAGTCAATCGCCTTTTTGAAGTCGAAAAATGCTACGGTGAGAGGTAGTTTATATTCTGCTGCTTTTTCTTCCGGCTGATTTATCGAGTGCAGGTGGTCCATGGCCGAGTAGCTTCTTCTAAAGCCAGCTTGCTCTCGTGGTTGATTTCCATCAAGTGTTTTTGTGATTCTATTGATGATAATTTTTGTAAAAAGTTTGTATTCGCAGTCGAGTAGACTTATAGGCCTGTAATTGTTGAGGTCTCTCAGGTTTCTTTTTTCATATAGCAGTTTTTCAATCATCTGGAACTTTACTGTGTTTTAGACACAAATAGAAAAGGACAGCCAGTTTTTTAGAGATGATTTTACCCACTTTTCAGAGCAGGGCGATGGTGGTGTTGTTTAGTCTAGGGGTCGTTCCTTTCTCTGTCTATTTAATGGCTGGTTTCACTTCCCTTGGGGTTGCTTCTGGGAAGTCCTTAACTTGATTGCTCACGTCTTGCATATCCAGTTCATTGTTTTGTAGACCTTGTCTGGACGGATAAAACTTTTGGTAAAATTATTTGGCACGTTCTACAATCCTGTATCTGTCTGTTGTTAGGTTTTCATTTTCCTTGAGTATGCTGGTTAATTGCTTTTGTCCTAAGTTGAGGCCTTTGTTTATAGCTTTGAAGCCCCGACTTCATTCGAGAGTCGATTTGATGACTGCCGTCGTATATCTTCTTCTGTCTTCCCTTAATTTTTTCTTGATTAATTTATTGAGTTTGGTGACTTCAATTTTCTCTCTTGTTGTCGTTGGTGGCTTGAGGTTTCTGTGTTTTTGTATGAGATTATTGGTTTCATCTGAGATTTTACCAATCGTTTGTGTGCTCATTGGTATGAATACAGTGGCAACTTCTAATATAGATGCTGTTATAGGATGGCTTCTAGGGTTGAGAAACGATGAAATGGAGAGCGTAATGATATTGATAAGAGACGAGGAGATTTGGTCCTCGTGGTTTGACTGTTGCACCCTTGCAGCCCTGTGGAAGTGGAAGGAAGGATGCTGTACAAATAGAATGGAATACACGCCAAGTATGAAGTTAGATGTCCATTTATGAAACAAAGTGGAATGAACTCACACAAATATTTTGGCCTGGGAAAAGACATATGTTTAATTGAAGAATGTAGAATGAAGTTGAGTTACATGAAAAGATACATAAGTACGATCAATCGTGAGAGGTAATGTTAGGAAAGGAGATAGAAGAAGAGATGGCGAAAGGTGATGGCCTTCCTGTCTTGATAATACTGGCGTCAGAGTTGGAGCGAAGTTGAGTGAACGCGTGGATTCCGTATGGTCGGATAGCTCCAGTGTAAAACGTGGAAACTGGGTTCAGTGTGCGAGCCTTACTGCCAAGTAAGTGAGTTAACCAGGGGGCTATTCTCAGATGCTGCTAGACTCTCGACGGATAGACTATGAAAGACGTGGAGCATGGAGTTTTATCCATGCATGTTTCCCGAAGTAAATAAGTTCAGGGAAAATAAACGTGACTTTACTGTTTCGTTCACGAGAGTGAGAGGTGATACGCGTGGTGAAGTCACGTTAACGTAGATGCGAGTCTGCACGTATGTGTAAAGCTCGATATGGGTGAGAGAGATGGGAAGAGAGAGAATGGCCGGCTGCCAAAGGCCAGGGCTAGAAGCGTAACCAGCTAGGGTTGCTAGAGCGAGTGAGCATTTGACCATGTGCGTCAGGGCCTCATAGGGGTTGTCGGAAGAAATATCGTTTTGGATATCTAGCTAAAAGGTGAGTTTCTTATTGAATTTCCTAACTAAAGAAATGAGGACACTACACTGTCATTTTGCTGCTTAGTTCATTGATATTGGTATCGTCTTCTTCAGTAAGAATTCTAAATCTGTTTTTCAATTCGAGCTTGAAAGATTGAGCTTGAAAGATCGAGCGCACTCTTTTGGTATGTTCAGAGGCTGCAGTTTGGTGTGGAACATTTTCATGCGTTCTTTATTGGTGTTTACTTGCATTTTACATCTTACCATTCTGTGGTCGTTGCCAACATTGACTTGATTCAGAACTTGGATATCCTTGACGGTACCGTTTTTGTCCGTGAGGATGTAGTATATTTCGTTCTTTGTTTCTTGATTCCAAGTCCATTTCCTATTTGGTCTCTTTTTGAAGGTGTTCATGTTATTGAATCCGTTAGCCATTGCAAAGTTTACAAGATCTCCTCTCTCGTTCCGTACTTTGTATCCGAATTTACCGATGCAATCTTCATTTCCTCGTCCTACCTGTGCGTTGAAGTCTCCCATGATGACATTGAAGTGTTTTCTGGTGTCTTAGAGAAGGGAGTTCAAGTCATCAGAGAAGTCATTTGTTTCCTCTTGGGTTGATTGCGAAGTGGGAGCGTAGACTTGGATTATACTGAGTTTATATCGCTTTGAACGTTGTATGGTGACGCTAGCTATTTGGTCAGAGACGGCTTTGAAGCCGGTTTCATCGTCTTCGGGGTCCTTATTGATGAGAAAGCCTTCTCCACTTTGTTGTACTTTCTCTTTTCTGTAGTTATAAAGAAGAAAAAGTTTGATTAGTTCTTCGCCGGGCCTTCTTCTCTAGCTAATGCCCCTGATGTCCCAATTACCTTTTTTTTCACTTTCTAGATCGGTTAGGTGCATGTCAGTTGACAGTGTTCTAACGATGAAGGTTCCTATGTATAATGTTGTCCTTTTGGTAACTGTCTGAAGGGCTATGTTTAAATGGTCGCTGTTGGACCGATGACTCGGTATGAACAGGTGTTTTCTTGGTGAAGGGTTTGGGTAGTTACCGTCGGAGCACATAACAGCAGGAACAGATGCTCTCTTAGTTTAGTGTTTGAGTAGTCACCCTTGGAGTACATCATCCCCACCCAAAGCAAGTGATGTGGCTGGGCCTTTTAGTACCGAGGACCCAGCATCCAGATGATATAATTTTCAGTATGCAAACTATGGGGAGTAATCGGCCATACCCTGCCACACTGGCCCATGACCTGTTGTCAGCAGGTTTGATGGATTGTCCACTGCTGATGTAGATCAGTAGCCTTAGAGCTCCACCGGCTCTTAGCACCTATCCCATCTTATAAGTTAGGAATGGGTGTTCGCAATGCTGCAAAGGAGGAAAAAAACAAACTTGTTCATCATAATTCTCCCTTATTTTTCAGTTTTCAACTTACTTAAAGTCCCAGGGTTGGATTTTTGGGAAATTCAGTTCTAATCTTACCAACCTCATCTGGTAGGGGAAAGAGAGAGAGAGAGAGAGAGAGAGAGAGAGAGAGAGAGAGAGAGAGAGAGAGAGAGAGAGAGAGAGAGAGAGAGAGAGAGAGAGATCTTTAGGCATGGAATCTATATTCAAAATTCTAGCAAAATACAGTGTATATAATTTGAAATAAAATCGAGATCAAATGCTACTTATCTGTGGTCAGACTAGGCTTTTAGGTTGAAAGTTAAGTGATTTTCCATACGACAGTAATGATTTGAAGTTTATAAAATTCAACCTTTTGTTATTTTGTCGAGGAGTCTCGCTTCCTTTTCAACCTTAGTTGAATGTCTGAGGGCTTCTCAATTCTTTTTTATTGCTTGACCTTAAAAGTGTATCTCTAAAATCCTTTCCATGGGGAAAATTCGAGAGAGGCATTTATGTATTACCTCTACTTCCTCAACCATTGTCGCATTATGTTTTGTTTTGTCTCAAATTCACACTGATAAACAATAAGGAATTCCAGTCCTAGCCTCACCGACCTCATGAGGTTGGGGAGAGAGAGGGGGAGAGAGAGAGAGTGAGATCTTTAGGCATGGAATCTACATATAAAATTCTAGCAAAATATAGTAAATATAATTTGAAAGAAAATCATTTGTGGGATGTTAAATAATATTTTTTAATTGAAATTATGAGTGGTACCGACATTTTACAGCAATTTCATTTTCTTCTATTAAGTAAGTTTGTTTTTTCTTAGTAATGGTTAGAATCTCTAATTTATGTTTAGGGAAGTCATGGAATACATCAAAATTAATAATAAAGATATGGGAATAATCAAACACAGTAGACAGATGGTACTATAATAACCAGGAACAAGACTAAAAAAACGACATCTGCGGTTTTGATGTTTCTATGGGTAGTCTCAATTTAGTCGAGATGTCGGAACTGATTGATTTATATATTTTGCACAACCTCACCAGAAAACTAAACTCTGAAAACATAGGACTCTACCGGGATGATGGTCGACTAATTTTAGAAAATAACACGTAAAAAGGAAAAAATACATCGTAAAATATGAAAATTTTGAACTTTCAAGTTCAAATTCAGACCAGCGTAAAAATTCTACATTTTCAGATGTTAATTTTAATCTAGATAATAATACTCCCAAACCACACAGAAAACAAGATTCTAAAATTATTCAAACGAACACAAGACTGCTTCCTTTTCTGAAGTCAACACATCTCATTTGTGAAATATTTCGCAGCTAAGGTATTACAGTACAATGTACAAGAGACGTAATTTTAAGCCAAAAGGTATATTCAGAGGTACTTCTACTTTCATCATGGAGCTACAGTTATTCAAAACTTTTTAATTGTGCTACATGAGCAGAAATTTGATTGTGTCAGAATTATTTCCTGTTCAAACTACAATCACTCCGCTTGACCTTTTTAAAAAAATGTGAGGTCATTTTCCTAAATGGTATGTATGAGGTACAGTAATTTGAGTATAGAGGATCCATTCAGGGACAAAGCCACTTGCCACTTCAATTCTCTTAATCAAAATTGATTCTGTTGTAGTGCCCACCTTTTCCAGCTGAAGAAAATCACACATATACGGAGTTATCTGCCCTTTGGAAGGGATCTATCTCTAAACCCTACATCTCTGTACAAATGGTAAATTCCTTGTCACTTCCTGTCAGAAATTATAAAAACTAGGGCCAGTGAACAGTTAAGTTACAAACATAATACTTTCTTATCTTCATAAAACCTATCCCACATCTAACAGAGTTGATTTTTATTACCCAAACATATTAATAAAATTAGCTTCTTGTTGAAATGTTTCTTTCATTCACTTTCCTACAATTTCCACTGTATTGTACTAATCAAAAGCACATTAGTTATATTGATACTGGAGTCAACCAATGTAGTTCATTATATTGCAGCTTGTGATCCTTCGATAGAGCACAGTTATAAACATTATGATATGCTCATTTGATACAAGAGAAATGGCCTGACATCGAGCTTAGTGGCCAACAAAGACAGATGATAATAATAATAATAATAATAATGATAATAATAATAATAATAATAATAATAATGATGATGATGATGATGATGATGATGATGATAATAATAATAATAATAATAATAATAATAATAATAATAATTAGTTGTAGTAGTTGTAGTAGTAGTAGTAGTATTAGTATTATTAACTATGGAAAAAAGCATTTATTTCTACACTGAACATGTTTGTACTCATGGACCACATGACTCCAACATTGTACATTGAAAAATTGAAATGGAAATGAAGCTAATAATCATGCTAGGCCACGGACTTTTCGATCCATTTAAGCGTATGCATATACACCCAGACACACACATAAACTGACACACACACGGAATGGTAAAAAAATTAACTACAAATCAAAAATGATAAATAACTTATGCAAATAATCTTCAACATCAACCAATGAATGATCAAGTTAATATCAATTTTCAATAGAGTGCTTGTCTTCACCCTTTCTCCAATCAAAGTACTTGACCTTGCCCACGTGTATAAATACCTTGATTTCTCTATGAAAAGAAATTACCCTTCAAGCATAAAACCTTATTGTAATAAGCAGGGGAAATGGAAAAGCATCCATTCTTTTCAAAATATGGTATTATTGCAGTAACAGACTTCAAAATATACAAATGTATTCACCCACAAACCTTGAAATATGCAGATACATTAGTATCATAACCTCCAAATTTATGGTGGAGGAAGTTAATATTGAGATATTTTGAAAGAGAAAAGTATCAAAACATTTTTGGAAGACACGTGGAAAGAAAAAAAGACTCTGGAAAATATCTGAATGATATTTAAAGAAGCATTTATGAAAATAAAAATTATGAAATGGAAATTTTGAAATGCATGAAAATACTACTAGGCCCAAAAGACGAATTGTACATTTACCTATTTAAAATCTAAAACATGCATTTATATGCAATTTAGATATTTCATTTAACCTTAATGAAATAGTTTCCTATTCAAAGAAGCGATGGATTGAAAATCAGTTAAATGATAAGGATAAACAGCATTATTTAAAGAAGTAAAAATATCTTAAATAATGCATATGATTTTTTCGCGCATAAATTGTCTTTTGTTGAATCCGAACAGCGATGGATTGTCGTTTGTGTGACGAGGAGATTGGGTCCTGGTCGTAGTTTGACAGTAGCGCGCATGCAGCCCTGTAGATGTGGGAGGAAGGATACTGTACGAAGAGAATGGAATGAAGATCTACACATATTATGGCTAGACAAGAGACGTACGTTTAATGAAAGAATAAAGATGAGGTACATGTAAGGATAATATAGATTCGATTGATCGTGAGAAGTAATGTTAAGAGAAGAGATAGAAGAGATGGCGAAAGGTTGGAGCTTTCTTGTCTTGATAGCACTGGTGTCGGAGTTGGAACAGTTGTGTGAACGCGTGGATTCCGTATGATCGGATAGCTCCAGTGTAATACGTGGAAACTGGGTTCAGTGTGCAAGCCTCACTGCCAAGTGAGGGAGTTAACTTTGGACTATTCTCTGTCACTGCTAGTCTCTCGACGAACAGACCAAGAAAGACAGTGAACATAGAGCTTTATCCATGCATGATTCCCGAAGTGAGGATGGTGATTAAGATCAGATCGGCCAGTAGGTCGGCGAAATGATAACGATCTTAGGGAGATGGGAAGAGAGTGGAAAAGTAGCCGGGGCCAGAGGCATGACCTGCTAGGGGTCCTGGCGCTAATGAGCCCTTGACCAGAGAGAAGGAAAGAGAGAGAATGGCCAGCTGCAGAGGCCAGGGCTAGAAGTGTAACCAGCTATGGGTGTTGGAGCTAATGAGCATTGGACTATCTGCGTCCTAGGTTCTTGAAGGGGGGGGGCATCAGAAGAAGTGACGTTTTGGATATCTAGCTAAAAGAAGAGTTTCGTACTTAATTCCTATCTAAAAGTATAGGGGAGCACTACAATTTAATAAACACATGAAAACATCTAAAAGATATTTTGAAATGGTAATCTTGAAAAATGTACATCAAAATGAAAAATATAACGAAGAATAAACATGAACACAATCAGACATAGATCAAGATGTAATCTTATTATACACGGATTTTAGTATTAATTAAACTGTAAAAGCACGATTTTGATACACCACGTGATGCAATAAAATGTGGTCTAATTTGCTCCTGTACTGTTGGAAAAGACGGTTCATTAACTATTACTTAGAATCTAGCCAAGATTTCTCTGGAATTCATTCAGAAGTTTTGGAGATATCGAGGGGACAGACATGAAGTTTTAACGATATTAATTGTGGTCGGTTTTTAACTTCGACGCGAGGGAGATAATTGTGCATTTACCAGCTTCCAAGTTTAGTCAATTATTCCGTACTTTATTGCTCACCTTCAAACATTCCATTGAAATTCATTGAACGCTTTTGGAGATATCGTGCAGACAGTCATGAGTATATAAATGAACATAGAAAAAAAAACAGAAAAATATCTCGATTAGAAAGTTCCTGGATCTGCCCTAAAATTAACAACGCTTTCATATCTCGTTGCTCACCTATCAACAGAAAGTGTATCAAAATTCATCGAGTACTTTTGGAGATATCTTGAAGATGGATAGACAGGCAGAATGATGGAAAGACAGAAAAACACGGCCGAATACATATATCTCTCCAATTCCGTTGACAGAGTTGCAACTTTGTTGGCGGAAGTAATACTACACTTTGTTTATTGCTACAAATGAAACAGGGAAGAGTTTAGTGAATATTTGATTGTATGTTAATGTTATGATTGATAAAATGTAGAATCTGCATTGGATCTACATAAAGTGTTATAAAGTGCGGAATCATATGTTATCATATACAGCAGTTCATGCAAATGAGTGTGTACATATCTATCTATCTATCGATGCGTGGGTTGGGAAGCCAATCTAACTGGCAATTGCAACTGAGCTTGATCTCCACTTCACTATAACCTCGCACTAGATCTAGAACTGCCAACTAAACACAACCAGTTATATATATATATATATATATATATATATATATATATATATATATATATATATATATATATATATATAATTCTACTGGTCTGGAATGAATCCATTGCAGTTTGTGATTTTCCAGGTCGGTCATGCCCAATAAGAATTTAGTTGTGATCATGAGTTGAGTAATTTCATTGGAATTTTAATCATCGAACATTTTCATTGCCACAAAACTTTAAACTCGTTCGAAATCGACATTTTATAGAGAGTTCAAAATTGAGTTTATCAGCTCCTTTAATTGTTAAAAACATTGTCAAGTCTGCATAGTATGGAAATGAGACCAAAACTGTTCGATTTCTAATGTGGTAGCATCGTAGAATAACGACATCAGAGGCTATCATAATGTACAAAAGATGAGCGAATTAATCGAAGTCAGAGAGCAGTAAAAAAAACTCTTACATGATCTAGAAGGTAATGAAACCAAGAGCAGAAGTATTAGACCCAAGATGTGTCCTACCATGATAAGATTTATCACAGCACTGCAGCGAATCCTTAATCGTCCCATGGCTTGTGTGAAGGTGGAAATATGGATCCATAAAGATACCATAAGATGTCAAAAAGTTAGGATTCAAACAAAGAAAAATATTGCAGCACCCATCCCTGAAAATGAAATGCAAACAATGCAGACAGAATTTTCAATACCTACATCTGTCATAGAGGAGCCTCTTCCATATACGAGAAGGAAAATGGCCTCCAGTATCAATGGCATTGCCCTCGATCATTGAAGGACACCTTTTAGAATCATGCTAGTAGAGATTATCTTGTAGATACGGCGGGAATATGGCACTTCAGTGCGGCTGAATCAAGCTAGAATGTGGATATACCAGAAATTTATTAATCAAATATGTTCGAATCAATAGCTAACAGTTATTGTTTTCAGCAGGATATAGGTGAGATCTACTGCCATTAAGAACATAAATAATAAAGAAGCGTATATTCTTGAAATTAGAAAATATAAAATAATTTACCCAATTGGGACATACGAAACGAAACTATATATTTATATATGAATATATGAATCAGTGACCAACAGTTCATGTTCCTATTCATGCTGGAAGTCATGCAACGACTCCAAGAACAAGATATAAAAGTTTTTGTATGGTCGACCAACTGATTTCAGCTTCATTGGAAACGCATGGAGATGATTTTCACGCACATATATTTAGGTAAGCAGGGCACAGTGGATCGTAGGTGGAAGCTAATTCTATTAATTTATTCGGGTATATAAAATAAAGATCAACTCTGTTTGCTGTGAAATTGGTTATATAAAGAGAGGGAAGTAATTTATCTTAAATTAGCGACTGGTGGATACTTTCTATACCAACATAAGGGAAACAGTGAATCAACATAAGATTGGATGATTTAAAGGAGTCCCTGAATGAAACCAACTGCACATTTAAAGTATTTTTAAATTGCTATTTAGGTTGCAAAAAGTGGTCATAAAAATCTCTTGAATATTAATTTAGAAAAGGAACTAAAAAGTACAGAACGCATACCTCTGTCAGTGCCTTCAGTCTGAGCAAGTCCATGGACCTTTTTCAAATTCTAAACACATCTTTCACGGCTTCCCATCCTTCCACAAAATTTCATTGAAATTTATTGAGAGCCTTCAGAGATATTGTGTGGACAGACATGAGCAAGTATGTAAACGTATGAAAAAAGATAAAAATATTTCTCGATTGAGAAACAATGGAAGGATTCGTCTCAAAATTTAACTACCCCTCATTGTCGATCCTTCCAAAGAATTCTATTTAAATCCATTAAGTACTTCAGCGATATTGTGCAAGCAGAAGTAATCCACTGTGTCCCATACACACTATTGAAAAAGATAACCATACATTCCTATGAAGCACATGCACAGTGATTGCAGTCGGACTGTTCTTTCATAATACAGAGATTATTTTTCATATTTATGCTGAACACTGTGCTTAACTTTTTAAACAATATAAACGATCTCATCATTTTGACATGTCTGCGAACTAATAATATGGTAAATTATCTCTACAAAAGTTGTTCTCATTTCCGTTTGCCATCATAGCATAGTAGAAAAATGATTCAAAATGTGAGAAAAAAGTCAAGATCTGCGTACAATTTGGTTCTTTTATGCTCCTGCACATAAGAACAGTGGACACATGATCTGACCAACATTGCAGCTGCCATCTTGATTTCAAATGTCCATCAAAAAATACCATGCTTACAGAGGATTTTTCGTGTGTTCGAACAGCCTAAAATGGATATGGTAGTATGTCAGGCCGAAGTTTAACGTGATGGGAAATACTAAAGACCTGTGTGTAGGACAGATAGGGCGTGGATGCTTACTATTTTTAAAATAACTCGCTGAACAACAAACACTGAATACTATTTAAATTTTTGCCTTTTTTTTGAAAGCAAAAGAGTGGCGTAAAGATAACTTATGAAAAGTGGGTATCACTGGTTTTATCTTAGTTTATTCAGGCACGAGGCCTTAATAGTGGAGCAGTGAGGGAAACCCAATTGACCACATCTAGTACAGTAAATTTGGTAAAAATCGTTCAGAAAATGGTAAAGTATGTAAATGTGCGTTCTAGTAAATTTTTTATGCTCTTTCGCATGGAAACACGATCAAAATTGCGACTGCAATCTTGATTTCCAAATCACTGCTAAGAAGATTGCAATGCAATAAAGGCCAGAAATGGATTCGATATTCATCAGCACAGATATCAGCAACCAGAAATGTGATGACCCAGTCCAGTTAGGATTTGTCCAGTACCTTTGCCTTTGGAGCAATAGTAGCATCTGCCTCCGTAGGACAAAAACAACCAGAATCAACATCCATGTTAAAATCCCGGGAGACAGGAGACTTTGTGTCATGGGTTGTTAACCATATCAATAGGCACCTAAAATCCGACCAATATCGCATATTTCTCATGTGCCTTTGCTTGTGGGGTTACCACACACCGCAGCGACAATGATATTAGCAATATTGCTCGTTGCTAGGGCCATCGATGACTTTCACACAGGATAGACACCTATTGAAATCATGGATCAGCCATTGCTCTGGATCGCCAAGCGAATCCAATGTGCATGTCCAGACGTATCGACCGATTGATGTGGGAACGGGACGCCGTCATATCGAGATGAACCTTATGAAATAGTTTGGTGATTTGTTACTCAGAGTGGATGGACTACAATTATTGTCCAGTCTGAAATCATAACCTTTGGTGGAGCTGATGCAGTCTTGAAAGGACTGTACGTCGCAAGGTCCAGATGTGTACCAAATTACAGCATCAGCCATGTATATCATTTAGATAACTGCGTACCACAACTAAGATATTTCTTCCACCAGACGTTGGAAAGTCGAGAATCAAATCTTGGTGCAATGACAACGGAGGTAGATGCCCACAATTCTATCACTTGTCTTCAGTCTTGGAACATGAAAATCTTTTAGAGATATGCTGCTATTTCAATAGCAAGTACCATCAGGAATTTGATAAGGATAAATTTGTAGTAAAAAAATCATGCATTCTCAACCATGGTCATGGACCAAATCTAATTACAAATGTACAGAATCAAATGAGATAGGGGCGTAGTCAGTATAGCAGATAACCCATCAGCTTTGATTTAGTGGGTTTCAGCTGGCCTGGAAATTGCTCGGGTAATTGATGAGTTTAAAACTTCTCCTGAGGAGATATACTCGAAAGTTATACCTCATCCTAACAATTGGAAAACAGAAAAAGGGATTGGGGAATTGCATGATTATCAAAATCTCCACACCTATTCTGATTACTTATTGAGAACTGCAGTATTTATTCAAGTGAAACAGAACGTTTCATTTATTTCCTTGAGCATGGAAGCATATTTATGCATAGTATCCATGGATTGTATCAGCTAATGTGTGCCAGAAAGTTAGGCAAAATGCTGTAAATGAAGACAATGGTTTCAGTTTAGCTCAGAGTGTGTGCATCCTGTTTTCACATTAAAGATAATTGAAAAATCTAGCAATATGCGAGTTTTTGTATTTTTTCTTCAAACAATTTCAGTAGAAATTGCAACAAAGTTACTGTACTCAATAGCAATTTTTTGAAGACAGCATTCTTCAAATAAAGATGGTGGCTGTAGCTTCAATTTTTATATTTTAGAATCTATAATCAATCTATACGGCGATTTTTTTTAATTGGCAGCCATTTTGGTATAACGATGGCAACGGTAGTTTCGGTCAAATCATGCTTGCCCTGTTTTTATTTAAAAGAACCAACCCGTATGAAAGTTTTCACACTTTTTTAAAAATATTTTAAACAATTCAAGTTGAAATTTCAATTAATCTATATAAAGTATTGTTTTGACACATGGCGATCATTTTGAATTGAATAAGGTGGCCAGAGTTGTAGTCAGATCTTGCAATTAATCGAAAGAACATTGAAAAATTCACCAGTATGCAATTTTTACCACCTTTCCACATTTTCATCAATTCTGCTTGAAATTTCTTCTAAACTACTTGACTATTTTACGAATTTTGTTTTTTATGGCAGCCACTTTGAAATGTGGAACTTGAGGACTTAAATATACTTTATTCCTGATTTTGTCAACATTTTCTAATGCTTCTAAATAAAATTTTGGTGCAGGTCAATTTGCAATGTAGGACCATGCTACATTGATCTCTTTTGTGCCTGACAACATTCATGGTTGCTTTGGAAAATTGGGACTGAATGAAAAAAACAGAAAAAATTCTCATAAATGGTCAGGAATATGAGAACAAAAATACATCGATTATCAAAAAATTTGAAAATCAAATTATAAAATTACTTAATTCATACATTCAGTATCTCTCTCTCTCTCTCTCTCTCTCTCTCTCTCTCTCCATATATATATTTAAAGGAGATATCTCTCTATATATGATATCCATATATATATATATATATATATATATATATATATATATATATATATATATATATATATATATATGTATATATATATATATGTATATATATATATATATATATATATATATGGAATGTATATACATGAAATATATATGATATAGATATAATATGTATATATATATGAAATACATATGCATATCATATATACATATATAAATATAATATGAAATATATATATATGTATGATATATACACACACAAATATATATATCTAAATGAAATATATAGATATGAAATATATATATATATATATATATATATATATATATATATATATATATATATATATAAATAAAATGTATATATATAACATACTATATACTATAGCAATGCTCTTCCAACATCTGGTGGATGGGGATTGTGCATAAGTAAATATATCGCTTAATTTGATCCTGCTGATCGTCCAGTTCCGCGTTGGGCAGGGGTAAACTGTCAGCCTCTGGGCCTGAAGCGAAAGTTTTCATCTTACTTCGTGGTACTGGAAGCGATATTTTATAGTCTATAGCCACACTGAAGATTTTTGATGATACAAGACAGCTGTTTGTGGATAACACGATTATTAGTACACACACACACACACACACACACACACACATATATATATATATATATATATATATATATATATATATATATATATATAATCCATCATGCTGGAATTGATATCACAACTTTTTATTTCAAATTACTTGGAATGTTTCAGACACATTTTTCATCAGTATATTGATAATCTATACAGCTTCCATGTGATGGTTTTGGTTTCAAAAGATATATCTTAATTTTATGCTACTGTTGTTGTAGGGTTCACTTTATATGGCCTTAGTTGTTTATGTTCAATTCTTATAATATTCTCGGTGGTTTTGGTATATTCTATTTGCAAAGGATGGCATATGGTTAGCTAATCCTAATTTAAAGGGTGTTTTAATATCCCTATGCAATATTTCGTTTTTAAGTGTTTCTCGAGGGTTGATATTCAAGCTTGATATACTATATTCAATTTGAGACTTTTGTTTTTTCCAAAATGCAACTGTTATTACTTATACAATTGCTTTCATATTTTCACTGCAAGTATTATTTTTTGTTACCCTACGGTTATGTCTTTTTTATGGGAACTGTCTAATCAACTAATTTCCACTTTGTCCTCAAAAATTTTACAAAGTGGGTCGCTCAAGTGTGGTGAAGATTTTCCGTTTTTTACTTGTAGATTAGATGTTGGTGAGTACCAGATGATTTTCCTATCTCAAATTTTTTTGTGGTGCTGTCTTTTACTCTGTTTTTCACTTTTTCATCATGCTCAAAGCCAATCTCGGTCGAACTGCTGTTCGAGAGGACTTTTGCGAATTTTTTCCAACATTGTTGAATATCATTTCGTTTGAAGTATTGTATATTAGCCCAAATTCTATTGATTTAGGGATCTTTTTTATGATTGCATTTGGGTGTTTAGAGTTATTGTAACCTTTGAATTTCCTTTCTTTTGCGGCTTGGGGTGTGATAATAATCACTATTGAGGTTAAAAGTTATTACTGAAAATTAAAAAAATTTTTGTTGGTCTCAATTTCAACTTTAAAGTTAAATTTTTTACGTCTCTTTAATACTGTATTTTTTCATTTTTGCGCGCTGCTATTTTTGACTATTTGCTAATCATCGTCCTGGTAGAGTCCTATATTTTTAGAATTTTGTTTCCTAATAAAGTTGTAAAAACGTACGAAGTGATCAAGTCCGACATCTCGTCTGAATCCAGACTTCCCATTGAAACATCAAAGCCGTAATTTTCGTTTTTTAGTTCATTGATTGTTTGAGGTTATTGAACAGTACTGTCCATCTACAGTTTAAATTTTTTTTTCTATTTCCTTTTTGTTGATGTTGGTATAGGCCTTCACAAATTCCATGGTTGCTTCGAAGATTCATTTGAATACTGAAGAGTAAAGTTCATAATATCGAACTGTAAAAATGCTCAGGTGTTTTCCTGCTTGATGTTACTAAACCAGGTAATGGCATCATTCGTATTTACAGTTTAGTTGTAGTTCTTTGATGCTGTAGTTTATGCTTTCTAGTATATTTGTTCTAGTATTTCCTATCTGGGATTATGTGGGGTTGTTTGAAATATCAAATTTGTGGTCCTTCATGAGTAGATAAGCATTTTTTTCTATAATTTTCCTGCTGTAATATATAAATGTATCTATATATAAATCATATCATACGTTTATATTTCTTCCCCGTTTGGCTAATTCTTCGGTTTATTTTAGACCTCTATTCAGGATTTTTTAGGGGTAGGGGATTTTTGTAGGTTGTAGGAGCTTCCTCTCATTTTATTCATACATCTTTTTTTTCTCTTTTTGTCTTTGCTTATTAGTCGGTCATTGCATGTTATATTTTTATGTTTTATTCAGTATATACATTGCATTTGTTGGTGTTAATGAATTATAATTTAGCAGGTGATAGTGTAGGCATTTCATTCATTAGTAGGTTGTTGTGGAATGTTTTCTCTCTGAAAATATTCCATTCTCACTATGAAGTAAATAATAAATTGGCCTCCACATGAACTTCAGCAAACGAATGTTATATATTGGGGACAAAGACACAACGAACGAAATCTTAAAAGCAGAGCTTGAGGAAGTACACTTCTTAGTTGGGGCAGTGAGTCTCAATGAAATCATCAGAGGAAAAATAGATAAAGTAAAGCATCACACAAGTTTGACAAGGTTTCGGTACAGCGCAACTTTCAAGAACACATAAATCCCAATAGTCCTAAAAAGAAGGGTATACAATCAGTGTATCCTACTGATAGTCACATATGGAGATGAAACATGAAATCTAACCAGAAGATTTACCTTCAAACTGAGAAATTTGCAACATGCACTTGGAGAGATCACAAGAAAGCACAGTATATCAGAGAAAAGACAGGAGTCCGAGACATCATAGAAACTGATAGAAAACTCAAATGGCAATGGGCTGGATATGTTGCAAGGATGGCAGACAACAACAGGAAATGCGAAACTGTAGCCGAGAAACAATAAGATGGCATGATAAGACGAGCAATATGAATTCAGAAGCCACTGTCTTTGCGATTTCCATGATAGAGAGGTCTGGCAAATCTTGGGAAAGTTCCATGTCAAACAACGGACGTTAACAGGCTGCTGCTGCTGCTGCTGCTGCTGCTGATGATGATGATGATGATGATGATGATGATGATGATGATGATGAAATCTGTTTCCCAGCATTGGGGTACACTTTTACAGGACCTTAGCTGTTAGCTGCATTATCCTTGGTTTGGTCTGTTTCTACATCTCCAAGATATTTATGGTGATAGGGTTTTTCTACAAAGTGGGTGGAGGTATACAATAATGAAAGTGTTTATAATGATAACGAGGGAGATGAGATAGCGATGCTGGTTGATTTTTAGTATATTTATATTTCAGGTGTCAAATTATGTTTTTTAAATTGAAATTTTGAGCGGTGCTGGTATTTCAACTCTATTTTTTCTGTTTTTTTTTTGTTCTATTGCCAAAAGAAGGAATTTCAAATTATAGAAAACTGTAACGCTCTAAAGTGCGAAAACGTCAAAAATATATTATAAAATAAATGAAAAAAATGAATTTCAAAGTCGAAATTAAAGCCAACTTGAAAACTGTTAATTTTTTTAGATATCACATTCAATTTAGACAACAATACTTATGAACTATACAGAAAGGAAAACTCTATTATTAAGTAATCAGCACTAGTTCCAACCATTCGAACACAATTAAAAAGATCCCAAAATCCAAAGACACCAGATTAACTTACAATTCTTCCGATGAAACGATATTTAATAAAGTTAGAAATAATTTCCTCAAAACCCTAAACGATAGTGGTTACACGGAAATAAACCTCGAATACGATAAAAAAAAGTCAAGTTCAATAATAAGAAAGAGAAAAATAATTAAAAAAACAGGAATAGAAAAATCATCTGGTTTACACCCCCGTTCAACTTACTAGTAAGAACGAACTTGGGCAAAATTTTCATTCGACTAATTGAAAAACATTTCCCCGCAAACCACCCACTAAACAATGTATTTAATAGAAATACATTGAAAATTAGTTTTAGTTGTACGGAAAAATTTCAATAGGATCATTACAAAGCATGATAATAAGATTATTAGAAATAACAGAAATAAAGAAAATACTAGTACAAAAAATCAAACTGCCAAAATAAGAAAAACTGCCCCCTGTAAAACAAATGCCTTCGATCCAATATAGTATACCAGGCAGAAATATCAACTCAGGAAAAACCCTTAGACATAAAATGGTACATCAGCATATCGAACACACCATTCAAACTTAGATTAGCCAACCATATATCATCATTCACAACTGAAAGATACAAAAATAGCACGTCCCTATCAGTTCACTATTGGAAATTACATAAAATGAACTATAGGCCGACAGTTGAGTGGAAAATTCTTAGACAATCTAACACAAGCCAAAATTCAGAAAATTCTTGCAATCTCTGCCTAAATGAAAAATTTGAGATTTTAAACTTTACTATAATCACAAAAAAACATAAGGAACATCAACTGAATAAAAAAAAAACAAACAAACCATGATACAGTGCAGGCGCCACTCTAAATTTCTTCTAATCAACATGAAACAACACCAATAAATCAAAAAGTAAAGTAGACTGTTCGCCCCCATGTCCATCATCCCCCAAATTTCCCATTACCATCTTTTACCTTCAAACATGCCGAAACACATTATAAATTAAACATCAAGATTAATACTATCCACTACAGCTACAGAAGATATCAACAGGGGCAATAAAACCCAATGCCAAGATACCTAGGTCAAGATAGAAAATACTCGCAGACCACTACTAAGCATCCTTACAGAGATGACCCCTATATGAAGTTCACACCCCTTTGACAAAATGAATATCCCCATACCACTCACTACCACACTCACAACATTCTCACTAAATTCCCAATAAATAGACGCCAAAAAACATAGACAATCATTCGCCTGATGAGGCCCGAAGAGGGCAGAAACATGTGCTAGTTTGTGTAGCGAATCCACATTCTACTATATATATATATATATGATATACACACATTATATATGTGTATATATAACAGATACAATACAATATATATAATGTATATGCAATATGATGTATTGGCAACATAAACCATGTAACGTAATGAATATATAATATGATATACAGTAAATATCTATACACTATCTCTCTCACTCTATCTCTCTCTCTCTCTCTCTCTCTCTATATATATATATATATATATATATATATATATATATATATATATATATATCATCAGTCTTTTATTGGCCGTGGTTGGACATAGATCTTCCCCAGGATTCGCAAGACCTCTCATGGGTGTCGATGAGCCAATACTTTTTGAACTTGTCCAATCTATCTTCCCATCTTGTTTTTGACGGCCTGAGTTTCGTATATAGTCTATGTGTTGTGAGTCATGATGTCCATCGGTTGTCTGTTCTTCATGCAACATGACCTGCCCACTACCATTTGGGTTCTCCTTCATTGAGGATTTCATAAAAATTGGTTATCGTAGGTAGGAAAATTGGTTATCTACTTTCTCTAGCTTTGTGTTTTTCATTTTGATCGTTTTATGTTTATTTGACTTTTGTACATAACTTTTGTTTTGCTGAGGTTCATGAGGAGGCCAACTTTCTTTCTTTTTTCATTCAGGCCATCTAGCATTGGAGGTCATGACAGTTTACCCGAAATAAGACGATGGTGTCTGCAAATCTGAGGTGGCTTAGGTATTTGTCGTCTATTTTGATTCCTTTATTTACCCAGTCTAGGTTTTTGAAGATCATCTCGTGATAAGCTGTGAAGAGTTTTGGTGAGCTGGTATCACTTTAAGTTAGCTATCTTTTGAGCTGAAAGGGCTCTGAGTCTTTATGTTGCCTGATAACAGAATAGTACATATGTTGCAGAACTCTGACATATACAGGTCTACACCTCATAAAGTGATAGCCCTTGATAGACCTTGGGAATTTCAAGAGTTGAAGACTTTTTTGAAGTCTGCTTATGACAGATTCCAGAGGATATGACAAGTTTTGGACGTTTTTTACCGACATATAGCGCTTTGTGGTTGTATTTCCGTCATAGTGCCTAATATAAAAGGACCCTCTCTGTTCTCAAACCGCACGCTCTAATGATAGACTGTAATCTGGACACTTGTATTGCATCATTATATTCTGAGTAGCTTTAAAAGTATCCATATACTTTTGTGCCTGAACAGTCATGCATGTTTAATGTTACTAAGCAACATTTACATGTATTCTCCTATTTGGGATTTTTTGTTTACACATTATTTAGGCCAAGGAGAACCCCTTATTCTTATCATTAAAAATAAGATCAATGGAAAATTCTTAATCTTTAAACAAATTTGCTCAAGACCCTATGCTACAGCCCATTCTGCCCTTATGTAAATTTGACCATGCTTTTACGCCTGTTTCTGTCTTCATTTCGTTCAATTACGAAAGACGTACTTTTCGAATCTGGCCCTCAATATTACCCAAAATTCTGCACATAGAAAAAAAAATAATAAAACCCAAATTAATAATGTTCCAAACGTTGTTCAGACGCTGGTACTCATTGTTTTGGCTGTTTTTATTGTTACCACAACGTTTCAGTCTGGCCATTCTACACCCTTCTTCAGGTACATAATTTGTATTGAGTAGGTGAGATCTCTATTTTAGTGGCATGAGCCAGTATTTATTTGTCATTCCAAATATTTCAAATGTTTGTCATCCTCAAAAAGCAAAATATGATATGGTTGTTTTTAACAGAAGAGAAAATTTATAACGACCCAATTCGGCAGCTGAGTCATGGTTGCACTTTATGGTGGATTATCTAAGAATATCTGATTCCCTCAGCATATTGCCGCATGGGTCAGGATTTATCCCTGGTCTTATGCCCAATTAGTGTATTAGAAGTGGTTCTATATGGGGGATGGATTTTCTGTCATCACACCTCTCATCATCTCATCTGAAGACACACCTGAAGATAATTGTCGGCAATAAACCACCTTGACTAGTAGGGTTTCCGTTCTAGAATGGGAAAACAAGAGATTCTGGATGCTTACAAGATACTTTACACAAATAAAGGTGACATTTTTTAATGGATCTTTTAACGAAACCCTGATAACCTTAAGCAATTGTCACCATTTTTTTCTAATATCCCGATAGTTATAACTGGTTAGGACAGTGATAATTATCCCACAACTAACAAACGTTATTGACAGTATTTTTAGGGAGTCATTTGACTATTTTTCTAGATTTAAGCTAGGGATATAGTCAAAGTTTTAACCGAAAGAAAATCAGGAATTTAAAGAGATAAGCTACTTCGCTACTTGTAGCTGTCAGTTAGACACTGCTTTAGCAATTACACGCTGAGGACGAAGGTCAGTCAGCTTTATCAAAGTGACCAACGCAATATATCGGTCAAGAGGATGGACTACTATGCCACTAACTAGTGATATAAGTACAAAACAACTGGCATCAAATGATAAAAGTACTATGAATAGAACAGCAGCCCATCGACATGTCTGACTGTTTGCTAGCGTGAATTCCGTTGAAAATATAAATTTGGCCGGGTAGCAGGATGAATAGTCAATTTTCATCTTACCTACAGCATCTTGATCCATTTAATCCAACTTTTTATATTTTCGTCTTGATTTTTCAACAATCATCATCATCATCTACAACAACAACAACATCAACAACCACAGCAACAGCAACAGTTTTTTAACGTCCGTCGTTGGATATAGACCTTCCCTAGGAATCGACACACCTCTATAATGGGTGTCGCTGAGCCAATATTCTCTGAACTTGTCTTGTTCATCTCTCTCTCTAGTATTCTGCCGGCATCGGTTACGCATTTGATCTCTAGGGATCCATGTTGTGAGTCGTGATGTCCATCAGTTGTCTGCCATTCCTGTAACATGACCAGCCCACTGCTATTTGTTTTCTAATGGATTTCACGATGTCTCGGACTCCTGTTTTTCCCCTGATTTATTGTGCTGCCCTGTGATCTCTCCATGTGAGGCTGAGCATGATTCATCCACGTGAACGTTGCTTGGTTCTCAGGTTGAGGGTTAGACTCTTGGTCATGTCCAATGTTTCAATTCCATTGGTGACCATCGGGAGGATGCATTTTTTAATTTTAACAGACATATTTGAAAGCTAGTAGTCTTCTCATCATTAAGGTAATATTTTCAGTATCCTTGTTACTTTCAGGAGTTCTATAACGTGTGTATTTGTATTGACTTGAAATAAGTTGGGGTTTTTTTTGCGTTCCAATAGACTTGAAGAACTCATTCCCCGTGTACCAATGATAATTGATATTTTGTATGCCTTAACCACTGCCATCGAAGTTGGGGAGATATGTGCATTACCCTGTATCTGTCCGTCCATCCGTCCGTCTGTGCGTCCATATGGTTATCGATTAATTTCAATTATTAGGCTGAGAAAGAAGTGATTAAATTCTGGGATGGATCCAGCCATATGTTTTTGATTGAGAGTTGATTTTATTATTCTGCATGGAAAAAAGATTGAAAACGAACAGTAAATGAAAATGCGAAATCTAAATTTCAAATGAAGAAACAATATATATGCACATATCTTATAATTCCGTAATAAAGTCCGTATGTCTGTGCTCGCTTACCACAAAAGCTACTTGATATAAACCTATAAAACTTTCTGTGGGTACGGATTTGATCCCTGGGAAGTGCTCTTAGCTAATTTTTTTGAAAGCCATCCCAACCCAATGTATATTTCTAGGAGGTTTCGAATCATGAGGGCGTCTATCTATTTTTTTTGCTATTAAGAGTTGAAATGGCGAAGAAAATGTTTTTTTCTTTCACTTTTTGGGTTCCAATCGAGTGGAAGATTTTCCCCCTACTTTTCGGGGTCAAAATGTCTGGGGGGTCACATCCGAGAATTGAAACTGAGGGGAATTTTTTTTCCAGTTTTTGTGGTGAAAATTAATGGGATTTTTTTTTCACATTTAGGGTTCAAAATCGAAAAAATAATTTTGGTTTCACTCCAGAAGTCGAAATGCGATAGCTTGAAAAAAACATAAAACTTTTAAGAGTCAAAGTTGAGAAGGAAGATTTTCAGAATTCGAAGGATTTCTTTTTTATTTTTAGGGGTCAAAATGGGAGAAGGGAGATTTATTTTCACTTTTAAGAGTCAAAATCGGGGGTGGGGATCCCCCAACACTCTTTTAAGGGTCGAAATACAAGGATGCAAATTGATAGGGAGAAATTTTTTTTTCATAGTTTAAACAATTTAAGGGGGTAATTCATTTTTTTGCTTTAGTGGGTATAAATTGTGAGGAATGTTTTTCACTTTGAGGGATCGAAATCCGAGGGAACTTATTTTTACTTTCAGGGGACAAAGTTAAGGTGGGGTTCACTGTTAGGCGTCAAAATGAATGAAATTTTTTCCAACTTCCGGGGGTCAAAATAAAAGGATTTCTTTTTACGTTAAGTGTTCAAAATTGGGTGGATTGTCTTCACTTTTGGAGGTGTAAATTGAGACGGGGTTGCTATTTTTAGAGGTCAAAATCGAAGGGAAGATTTTGTTACCACTTTTCGGAAGTCAAAATCAGATGGAATTTTTTTTTGATTTTAGTGTCAAAATTGAGGAGGAATATTTTTTCTATTTGGAGGCAGAAAATTGAAGAATACATTTCATTATTTACTTTTCGGGGTAACAATCAAGGGAAATTGTTTTATTTCTGAAGGTACAAATAGAGGAGGGAGTTTTCTCACCAATGTCAGGAGTTGGTCTCAAAGAGAATCTGGGTCTGAAGCAAAGGTTTTGACCATACTTCACTGGAAGGGATACTTGATTGTGTATAGCCACACTGAAGAGTTAATACAGCGAAACAGCTGTCCATGGATGACTAATCATTGACTATTATTACTATATATTTGTAAACATATTCATGTACATGAATATATATATATATTGCTTGTATATATATTTACATCTGTTTATATATATATATATATATATATATATATATATATATATATATATATATATATAAACAGATGTAAATATATATATATTTGTATATATATAGATATGTATGAATTCACACATGTTTATCATACATCGGCACCTAAAGCATCAGAACACTCTCAACAGACATGCATCTAATTGATCTAAAAAATGAAATCAAAAATATCAAATGACATTAGCAAAATGAAAAAAAATTGGAGAACAAACCAAACTAATGAGCAATCCTTTTTTTTTTTATTTCTATTTTTACATCATCATCATCATCATCATCATCATCATCATCATCATCATCATCATCATAATCATCATCAACTGTCTTTTATCATCCATCGTTACACATAGATCTTCCCCTGAATTCGCCTCATCTCTATCGCAACGGAGCCAGTACTTTCTGTAGATCGTTCGTCCATCTTGTATTCTGTCGGCCTCGGTTTCACGTCATCTGTGATGATCCAAGTTTTGAGTTGTGATGTCCATCGGTTGTCTGCCGTTCTAGCAAGATGACCAGCCCATTGCCATTTAAGTTTTCTAGTAGATTCTATGATGTCGTGAATTGTTGCTCTCTCTCGGATATACTGTGCTCTCTTGTGATCTTTCCATGTTGAGCATGATTCACTCGTGTGCACGTTGCATGTTTCTCAGTTTGCGAGTCTGTCTCTTGGTTATGTTCCATAAGAGACTATTGGGAGAATGCATTGGTTATACATCCTTCTTTTTTAGGATCAATGTGATCTTCTTATTTTTGAAGGTTGAGCTTGCTCTGCCAAAGGCTTGCCATTGCTTGATTTCTTCTTCTTTTGAGGGTCTCATGGAGATTCGTTGTCCTAGGTAGATGTAGTAATCTACTTTCTCCAGCTCTGTGTCTTCGATTTTGATCTTAGTGTTTTTGTCTCCAATGTAGTTGTTGCACATGATCTTCATCTTGCTGAAGTTCATGTGTAGGCCGACTTTCTTGCTCTCTTTATTCAGTTCATCCAGCAGTAGTTGGGCGATGTGGACCGCAAATCTGAGGTTGCTCAGATATTCGTCGTCTCTTTTGATTCCTCTATTCTCCCAGTCCAGGTTTTGGTTGATCATCTCAAGACAGGCTGTGAAGAGTTTGGGTGAGCTGTTATCACCTTGTTTTACTCCTTTTTGAAGCTGGAAGGGTTCAGTGTCTTTATGTAGCCAGATAAAGAAGTTCCTGTGATTGTATATATGTTGTGGTATTTCGACGTATAAAAAGGTGTACACCTTGTTGAGTGGCTTTCATGACCATGAGGATTTCCACAGAGTCAAAAGCCTTTTTGAATGCTACAGCGAGTGGCCTCTTATATTCTGCTGCTCTCTCTCTCTCTCTCTCTCTCTCTCTCTCTCTCTCTCTCTCTCTCTCTCTCTCTCTCTCTCTCAGTTTATTTATTGAATGAAGATGGTGCATGATCGAGTAGTTTCTCCAAAATTCAGCTTGTTGTTGGTTTTCATCCAATGTTTTAGTGATCCAGTTGGTTAAGGTTTTTTTCGAAAAGTTTGTCAATACAGTTGAGTTGCTCTATAGGTCTGTAGTTGTTTAGGTCTTTGGAGTTTCCTTTTTCATGTAAAAGCATTATGATTGTAGTGTTCAAGTCTTCCGGGACTTTACTCTGTTTTAGACACAAGTTGAATAGAATAGTTAGTTTTTTCATCGACGATATCACTAGATTTTCTTAATAGATCTATGGTGATATTATCTGGTCTAGGGTCTTTTCTTTATTTATTTGATGGCTTGTTTTACCCTCCATAGTGTAACTTCTAGGATGTCCTCGAACTAATTGTTTGTGTCTTATGTATTTTGTTCGTCGTTTTGTTGTCTATGTCTAAAAAAGTAGAGTTCTTGGTAGAATTCTTGGGTGCGTTCGACAATTCTGTCTCCGTTTATTGTTATGTCTCCGTTTTCATCGAGTACACTAGTCATTTGTTTCTGTCCTATTCCGAGAGCTTTGTTTATTGCTTTGAAGCTCCGACATTTATCGAGATTGGTCTCGATGATTGCTGTTGCATACCTTCTTTTGTTTTCTCTTAGTTTCTTTTTGATTATTTCGTTCGGTTAGGTATCCTCTATTTTTTCCCTTGTTGTCGGCAGCATGAGGCTTTTGCGCTTTTAAATGAGTTTCCTGGTTCCATTTTAGATTTTACTAATGGTCTCTGTGTTTTTTGCTTTAAACATAGCGGCAGCTCCTATTACAGATATTGTTATTTTGCAGTGGAGTTCGTTGATGTTGGTGTTGTTCTTTTCGGTAAGGATTTTATATCAGTATTTCCATTCTAGCTTTAAGGGTTTGGTGAGTTTATTTGGTACGTTTAGTGGTTGCGGTTTGGTGTGGAACATTTTTCTTGATATCTACTTGCATCTTACATTTTACCATTCTATGGTTGCTCACGATGTTTAACTTCAATTTGTTTGCGGTTGCAAAGTTCGCAAGATCTTCACCTGTCTCGTTTCGTAATATACATATCTAAACTTGCCGACGCAACCTTCAATTCCTTGCCTACATGTACGTTGAAATTTCCCATGATGACATTGAAGTAATTTTTTGTAATGAGGAATTCAAGTCATCATAGAAGTTGTTTCTTTCTTCTTTAGTTCATTGCAGAGTGGGAGCGTAGACTTGATTGACATTCAGCTTGTACCTCTTTGACAGTTGTATGGTGACACTGGCCAAGCGGTCTGAGGCAGCTCTGAAGCCTACCACGTGGTCTTTGGGAGTCTTTATTGATGAGAAAGCTTATTCCACTTAGTTTTACTGTCTCTCTTCCGTAGTTGTAGAAAAGTTTGCTTTCCAATTGTATTAGTTCTTCTCCTGGTCTTCTCGTTTTTCTAATACCCACGATGTCCAATTTAATGCTTTTGATATCGTTTTCTAGATGGGTAAGGTGCGAGTCTGTTAAGAGTGTACTGACGTTTTAGGCGCAAATATATAACGTAGTTCTTTTGATAAGGGTTTTTGGGTTTGGGTTATGTTTTGGTAGTCGCTGTTGGAATACATCACTCCAACCTAAGGCAAGTGATGGGGCTAGGTTTTTTGAGACCGATGACCCAGCAGGAAAAGGCGTTTTCCTGATGTAGTGCTTTGGTAGTCGCTGTTCGAGCTGACCCAGCAGGAACAGTCGGTATAAATTTCATCGTGCAAACCATGGGGAGTATTTGGCCATGACCTGCCGTACTGGCCCATGACGTGTTGGTAGGGGGTCTGGTTGATTGTTCGCTGTTGGTGTCGTTTGGAGTGGCCTTAGAGTTCCACCAACTTTCAGCGCTCACTCTATCTGCTTTTGGTGGGTAAACAGACAGGCATGGGTGTAGGCAGCGCTGTAGAGGGTAGAGGATAAAGGATTTAGGGTAAAAAGGTTTGAAAGGATATAAGATAAGGTATATAGAATCTTTAAAAATTTTTTTTTACTTTTGTTATTCACGTGGACGAATCGGATAGACCAGCCCAACTTATCTCTTCTATTGAGATAGGATGTAAGCTTTGCTGGTCTATCTCAGTCTATTTGAGTCTACAACGGGGCCAAACTCAGCGTTGGTGGATTACTGACCGGTCTGATGGATTTATATTGTTATCTTTTGGTTCGACCAGATTGGTGGTTCAAGCTTGTGAATCATCATCATGATGAGTCTTTTAACGTCCGTTGTTGGACATAAACCTTCCCCAAGATTCGCCACATTTCTCTATCATGGGCGTCGCGGAGCCAGTATTTCCTGAATTTTTCCGGTTCATCTCTCCATCTTATGTTCTGTCGGCCTCAGTTTTTTATGTGATCTTTGTGGATCTATGTTGTGAGATGTGATGTTCATCAGTTGTCTTTCATTCTTGCAACATGGCCTGCCCATTGTCATTTGAGTTTCTTGATAGTTTCTGTGATGTCACGGACACTCGTTTTTTTCCTTATATACTATGCTGTTTTGTAATCTCTCCATGTAAGGTTGAGCATGATTATCTCATGCACACGTTGCATACTTCTCAATTTGTAGGTCTGTTTCTTGCTTAGGTTCCATGCTTCAGTTCCATTAGTGACTATCCGGAGAATCCATTGGTTGTATACTCTTTTTTTAGGATTATTGGGATCATCTGGTTCTTGAAAGCTTTGCTTGATTTCTTCTTCTTTTGAGGATCTCATGGAGATTCGTTGTCCTAGGTAGATGTAGTGGTCTACTTTGCCAAGTTCTGCATCTTCTATCTTGACAGTTATGTTCTTATTCTCAACACGATTTTGTGAATACCTCTCTCATATATTTCAAGTTTTCAACTTGTAAGAGTCCACAGAAGTGGCAATTAGAAAAAAAAACTGAAGTGAATGGAAGTTAGGATTAGGGATTAAAGATTAAGGGAAAAGTCGAGTGAACATATGCAATAATCATATAAATAACGATCGGAAAAAGTGAAGTTTTTTTTAATAAAGTAAAATGAAATAAATAAATAAATAAGAAATAGGAATAAGATAAATACGACGGATGCAATAGGCTCTCATCTGGATCGACCTTTCTTCCTGCAGGGTGGGGGATTTATTTAGTTGAAAAAACATAGATTTTCTTTCACTTTGTTAAAAAGTTCAAAGTTCGACCGTGGCTGGGAACAGTAAAAAAAATTATCACTTGGATGGTCGGTTTTTTTGATTCCAATCAGTATTAATGTGTGCCAGCAAATTTATTTTTATGGCTGGTTTAGCCTCGGATTGGGGAAAGGGTGTGTCTTCTTTTTTTGGTCAAGATTCATTTTTGTTTTGGGGGTTTCGTGGCATGTTACAATCAAATTAAACGTATACTTAAGAATTAGAAGTCCTACTCTTGCATACATTTCTGGTGTGCGTTTGGAAAGTTGGGAGCTAGGAGTTAGAACTACAGAAGAAAAAAAGTAAAGCGAAGTGAAAGAGACACGTGAGAGGTTTCAAAGCTGTCTCTCACCTCATAGCCAGTGTCACCATACAACTCTCAAAGAGGTACTAGCAGAATATCGTCAAATTCTATACTTTCACTTACCAGTTAATTAAAAAGGATATAGACAAATTCTCCGATGATTTCAACTCCTTACTCCATGATATTAAAAAATACTTCAAAATTATTTGGAGAATTTCAACACACAGGTAAGACAAAAGAAAATGAACGTTGCATCGGCGAGTTCAAATGTAAAGTTTGGAACGAGATGAAGAAAAAAAATGGTAAGATAATCACTAGTTATCCTATTCAACTTATACTTGAAAGAAAGTAAAGTCCCGGAAGATTGGAACACTGCAATCATAATGCTGTCATAAAAAAAGGAACTCGAAAGACCCCAACGACTACCGGTCAAAATGTTTACTGAACTGCATCTACAAACTTCTGACAAAAATCATCAGCAACCGAATCACAAGAACAGGAGATAAAAATTAACCACGGGAAAAGGCTATATCCATTCGATAAATCAGCTAAAAGAGAGAGCAGCAAAATGCAAAATGCCACTTGCTATGGCATTTATTGACTTCAAGAAGGCTTCCAATTCAAATTCCCATGCTCATGAAGGCCATCACTCTACAAGGTGTAGACCCTGTATACGTCATAGTACTGCAACTTATAAACAGTCACAGCAGCTCCCGTGTCAGGCTACAAAGAGTCTTGGAGCCCTTTCAGAGATAAGACAAGGCGATACCAACTCACCAAAACTCTTCAAAGCCTACCCTGAGAAAATCTTCGGAAACCTAAACTGGGAAAATTAAAGAATAACAATAGACAGTGATCATCTAAGCAAACTCAGATTTGCAAAAAACATAATCCTTTTTGCAGAGAACATACATAACCTCCAACTAATGCTATATGAATTGAATGAGGAACACAAGGAAGTCATCTTTTATATGAACTTCAGATCATGTGCGACAATTTCGTCAGAAATGCACACACAACGATTAAAATCGAAAATGCAGAACTAGAGAAAGTAGACCACTACATCTACCTCAAAAAAAAAGAAATCAAGAATCATTCACGGTTGGCAAGCCCTCTAAGGAGCAAGCTCGACCTTGAAAATCAAGAAGATCCCATTAGTCCTAAAAAGTTTTTCCCCGTTCAATATTTTACTCAGTTGGTTGATGGGGAGGGGTCTATTAATTGGATGAGTATTTTTCCTCCGCTGGTTTCTACTTAAGGGTTGAATGGCAGTGTATAGCAGATGATTTCCCGAACTCTACTTCTCTGTCTTTGCTGTTTTATTCTATTGTATTTTACTTTTTCATAATATTTGAAACTAGGCTCAGTAAAACCATTGTCCTTTAAAGCTTTAGTATACTTACTTCTAACATCGATTCATTTTAGGGGGCATACATTAGGCTAGTTTTTATTGATTTGGGGATCTTTTAAATGATTTTGTCTGAATGTTAGAACATGTGTTTAATACATATAATTACATTTCTTTTCTCTGTGGTTTACGGGTGTTATCATCTATATTAAAAGTAACATATCAATTATGCAAAATTTTTACATTGGCCTTAGATTTAACTTGAAAGTTCAATTTTTTAATTTCTATTATTACGTATTTAATAATTCATTTTTTTTCATATATGTTTTTGTTCCAACATTTTTTCATCCCAGCATAGTCCTATAATTTTAGAATTTAATTTTTTGACGATGTCAAACAAAACACAACAACCGGTTAGGTCTGACATCTCCGCTGAATTGAGACAATCCATAGAAACATCAAAACTGCAGACGCTGTTCTTTTTAGTCCATTGTTATCGAATAATAACATCCACCTATAATGTTTCATCATTTGTATATCTTTATTATTGATGTTACTGTACATCAGTGCAAGATCCGTGGCTTCCTGAAATATTTTTTTTGATATTTGTGGACAGATGTCCATTATATCAAATTGTGCGAAAGGGCATTTTATTTTATCTAATGTTGCTGAACAAAGTAATGGTCGCATTTCTGTTTGTCCATTTATTTCGTGTTTTTGTTTTAATGTTAGTAGTTTATGTCTTCTAACTTGCTCTCACTGATGTTTCCTTTCTGGGATTAAAGGTACTAATTAATCCATAGATATGCACATATATATATATATATATATATATATATATATATATATATATATATATATGTGTGTGTGTGTGTGTGTGTGTGTGTGTGTGTGTGTGTGTATGACTAAGAACTGCATTATATCACAAAGAAACACTTATCTGAAATGATCTCCAGTCGTTACACTCAACCTAAACAACGGAAATAGAATAAATAATTAAAGAAACAGGAGCTAGGATAAGTTAGATCTATATCTATCTATCTATCTATCTATCTATCTATCTATCTATCTATCTTTCTATCTATATATATATATATATATATATATATATATATATGTATAGTACATATATATATATATACTATACATATATATGTATACGCATATATATATATTTATATATATATGTATATACATATACATATATGTATGTATGTACAAACATCTAAATGTATATATTTTATATTTATATATATTTATATATGCACAATTATATAAGCATATATATCAATATATATGCATAAATACACGCATGTATACACACACACATATATATATACATTTATATATATATGCACACATATGTATACATATATATGCGTATATATGTACTGATATATATATGTATATATGTGCATATAAATGTATATGAATGTACACAATTAAATGTAAACATATAGAAATATATATATATGCATATATATGTATACATATATGTATATGTATTTATGCATATGCATGCATATATACATCTATACACATATGTACATATATATACATATTTATAATCACATGTATACACATACATTTATATACATACTTTCATATATGGACATTTATATATTCATATAAAAAAATATATTCATGCATATACATACATATATACATATGTATGTATACATATATACATATGTATATTCATACACATACAGACATATATATACATACATATATACATATATATATACACATACATATATATATATATATGTGTATATATATATATATATATATATATATATATATATATATATATATATATATATATATATATATGTACGTATATATATATATGAATAGATACATGTATATATATATATATATATATATATATATATATATATATATATATATATAGGTATATATACATACAAATGAATTCATATAGAAACATATATATACATTAATAAACATTTACATATATATATATATATATATATATATATATATATATGTATATGTGCCTATATATACATATATTTATATATACGATACGAAGTGGATTTGTTACACGCAAAACGATGGCCTGATGTGGCCTAGAGAAGGCAAAAACTTAAACTGGTTTCTGTGGTGAAGCAGGAAATAGTGGTAGTTACATAAATGCCCCCCCCCCCCCTCGATTTTCCCAACTGAAAGGATTTTAGAGATAGACTCTTTAGGGTGAAACAATAAAAAAAAGAAAAGAGAAGTCCTCAGACATCCAAGTAAGGTTGAAAAGGAAGCGAGACTCCTCGATAAAATAACAAATTCTAAAAACCTCTAATCGTGACCGTCGTATGGAAAATCACTTAACTTTTAATCCAAAAGTCTAGTCTAACCACTGATAAGTTGCATTTGATCTCGATTTTATTTCAAAAAATATATTTATTATATTTTACTAGAATTTTTAATGTAGATTCCATGCCTAAGCCCCCACCCTCTCTCTCTCTCTCTCTGTCTCCTACTTGATCAAACCGGTGAGGCTAGGACTGAAATTTCTTATTGTATACGTCTGTGAACTTGAAACAAACCAAAACAATGCAGGAAATAGTGGTAGTACATGAATGCACCCCCCTCGATTTTCCTAACAGAAAGTATTTTTAGAGATAGACTCTTAGCATGTCATGGGCCAGCGTGGCAGGGATAAAAAAGAATAGAGAAGCCTGTTACTCCCCATGGTTTGTACACTGAAAATTATATCAGCCGTTCCTGCTGGGTCCTCAGTACCAAAAGACTCAGCCACACCACTTACTTTTGGTGGGGTATGTGCTCCGACAGCGGCTATCCAAACCCTTCACCAAGAAAACACATGTTCATACTGAGTCATCAGTCCAACAGCAACCATTTAAACGTATCCCTAAGACTGTGACCAAAAGGACAATATTATACATAGGTACCTACAACGTCAAAAAACTGTCAACTGACATGCACCTAACCGATCTAGAAAGTGAAATCAGAAATGTCAAATGGGACATCATAGGCATTAGCGAGGTAAGAAGACTTGGAGAAGAACTAAACTAACTGAGGAGCCATCATCTACGGAAAAGAGAAAGTAAAACAGAGTGGAAAAGGCTTTCTCATCAATAAGGACCCCAAAGACAATGTAACAGGTTTCAAAGTCATCTCTGACCGAATAGCTAGCGTCACCATACAACTTTCAAAGCAATTCAAACTCAATATAATCCAAGTCTACGCCCCCACTTTGCAATCGACGGAAGAGGGAATTGACAACTTCTATGATGACCTGAACTCCCTACTCCAATTCACAAGAAAACACTTCAAAATCATCATGGGAGACTTCAATGCACAGGTAGGTCAAGGAAATGAAGATTGCGTCGGCAAATTCGTGTACAAAGTACGGAACGAGAGAGGAGAAATCTTGTAAAGTTTGCAACAGCTAATGGATTCAAAATCATGAACACCTTCTTCAAGAAGGGACCCAATAGGAAATGGACTTGGAAGAGCCCCAATCACGAAACAAAGAACGAAATAGATTACATCTTAACGGACAAAAATGATATCGTCTAGGACATCCAAGTTATGAATCAAGTCAATGTAGGCAGCAACCTCAGAATGGTACGATGTAAAATACAAGTAAACATCAACAAAGAACGCATGAAAATATTCCATACCAAACCGCAACCTCTAAACATACCAAAAGAGTACGCTCAATTTTTCAAGCTCGAACTGAAAAACAGATTTAGAATTCTTACTGAAGAAGGCGACACTAACATCAACGAACCAAACAAAAAAATGACAGCATCTATAATAGAAGTCGCAACTAAATTCAAACCAATGAGCACACAACCCTTTGGTGAAATCTCAGAAGAAACCAGAAATCTAATGGAAAAACGCAGAAACCTCAAGCCACCGGCAACAACAAGAGAGAAAATTGAAGATGCTGAACTAAATAAATTAATCAAGAAAAAACGAAGAGAGAACAGAAGAAGATACACAAAGGCAGTCATCGAATCAACTCTTGAAAGAGATCGGGGCTTCAAAACTATAAACAAAGGCCTAAACTCAGGACGAAAGCAGATAACCAACATACTCGAGGAAAATGGAAACCTAACAACAGACAGAGACAGGATTGTTGAACGTGCTAAAGAATTTTACCAAAAACTTCATTTGTCTAAACAAGGACTACAAAACAATGAACAAGATACGCAAGACGTGAGCAATCAACTCGAGGACTTCCCAGAAGTAACCTCATGGGAGGTGAAACAAGCCATTAAACAGACGAAGAAAGAAAGGGCCCCTAGACCAGGCAACATCACCATCGACCTACTCCGAAAAGCGGGTAAAATCATATTAGGAAACTGACCGTCCTTTTCAACTAAAACACAGTAAAGTCCCAGATGATTGGAACACAGCTATCATAATGCTTTTATTTAAAAAAAAAAGGAAACCGAGAGACTACAAGCCAATAAGCCTACTCAACCGTGTATACAAACTTCTCACAAAAATCATCACCAAACGAATCACACAAACACTTGATGAAAACCAACCACAAGAGTAAGCTGGCTTCAGAAAAAGCTACTCAACCATGGACCACCTACACTCGATAAATCAACTGAAAGAAAAAACAGTAAAATATAAACTGCCACTCACTGTAGCATTTGTCGACTTCAAAAAGACGTCCGACTCAGTAGAAATCCCTAAGGTCATGGAGGCCATCACTCAAAAAGATATAGATCCAGGATATCTTGAAGTGCTGAAACATATATACAATCACAGCAACACTTTTATCAGGCTACACAAAGACTCGGACCCCTTTCAGCTCCAGAAAGGAGTAAGAAAAGGTGATACCAGCTCACCTAAACTTTTCACAGCCTGCCTGATCTTCAGAAGACTATACTGGGAGAGTTAAGGGATTAAATTAGACAGCGAGTATCTGAGCAACCTCAGATTTGCAGACGACATTGCCCTTTTCGCAGAGAACCTGCACGACCTCCAACTAATGATGAATGAACTAAATGAAGAGAGCTAGAAAGTCGGCCTACACATGAACTTTAGCAAAGCTAAGATCATGTGCAACAACCACATCGGAGATAAAAACACTGAGATCAGAATCGGAGACACAGAACTGGAGAAAGTAGATCACTAGACCTACCTGCGACAACGAATCTCCATGAGAACCTCAAAAGAATAAGAAACCAAGCGAAGAATCACATTGAGATTGCAGGCCTTTGGCAGAGCAAGCTTAACCTTCAAAAATTAGATCCCATTAATCTTAAAAAGAAGGGTGTATAACCAATGCATCCTCCCAATAGTCACTCATGGGGCTGAAACATGGAACCTAACCAAGAGTCAAGAGATCTACAAATTGTGAACTATGCAACGTGCACATGAAAAATTATGGAGAGATCACAAGACAGCACAGTACATCCAGGACAAGACGGGAGTCAGGGACATCATAGAATCAGTTAGAAAGCTCAAATGGCAATGGGCTGGCCATGTTGCATGAATGGTGGCAACCGATGGAGATCATGACTCACGACATGGATCCCCCAGATCACATGCAGAATCGAGACCAGCAGAAAATTAGATGGAGAGACGAGCTAGACGAATTCAAAAAGTACTTGCTCCGTGACGCCCGTGGTAGAGAAGTGCTGCGTATCCTGGGGAAGGTTCAAGTCAAACAACGGATGTTGAAAGACTGATGATGATGATGATATTTCCAGCTCTACTCTAAAACAATCTGACTTTCGGAGTATAAAGTTGAATGCATCGAGCACTCTATGAAATAAATCCATCACACATCAGATGTCGCTTTATATTACGCTATATTGCCATTTTGATCTGTACCATGTACTATGTGTATATGCAAATATGCACACACACATATATATATATATATATATATATATATATATATATATATATATATATGTGTGTGTGTGTGTGTGTGTGTGTGTGTTCATGCATATATGCGTATATTTACACGTATATTTATGAATATATACATAACTGTACATATCTATGTATATGTATTCATATATCTATATATATGCATATGCATATACATATATATACACGTGTATGTTTGCACATATACGTATATATATGTACATATCTATATACATATCAATTATATGCGTACATATGCATATATGTATATAAACATGCTTGTATAAATGCATATATACGTAAATGTGCATAAACATATATATATATATATAAATTTTTACATGTATATATCTACCTATATTCATATATACATATATTTATATATATATATATATATATATATATATATATATATATATATATATATATACATGCATGTGTATATACATATATGTATATATATTCATTCGTATGTGTCTGTTTATCCATTCATATATTTATATATTTATATATATATACATACAAACACACACACACACACACACGCACATATATATATATATATATATATATATATATATATATATATATATATATATATATATGTTTGACGGTAAGTATCACACGCACAAAATATTAGCACACTAATAGTAATGAAAGTTAAATTAAAACAACGGGGAGTTCAAAAATATCATCAAACGTCTCAATGCAAGGGAAATAACTCGAATAAGAATAAACCGTGGAATCTCGAGTGAGTGTCATCGTGAAATCAAAAGCGCGAAAAACGATTTAATTTTTCAAAAACAGTGCCCCTGACATCATTCTGAAATGTGAAACAATTTTGCAGAAACCATCAGTATAAAAATCATGCCAGCCCTATCACAACTAAAATATCAGAAACCTTCTCCAAGAACAAACATATATATATATATATATATATATGTGTGTGTGTGTGTGTGTGTGTGTGTGTGTGTGTATGTGTGTGTGTTTGTGTCTGTCTGTGTGTTATATCATGAAAACAAAAAATATTTTTATTTTCATGATTTTATAGACTCCTAAAGAATTACATATCATACTGAATTACTGAGAAACTTTGTATAATAGTATGATCCCAATATGAATATAGCATCAATGGTGATGATATTTGTAGATATTTGTCGATCGATTTTGATCCAGGTCAATTTTGTCACTTTCAAAACTATTTCAGGTTGCAAAAATGTTTACAATGGTATCATGACCTTAGGACGGAGGAAGAGTAAGTTTTGCTGACATCAGATGACATCTAAATGTCCAATTAAGATTGAGACAATTTCTGGTTAGTACAAATGTAACGCTGGCGGCTACACCTTAAAAGCTGCAAGTATGCAAATAGTGGCAACTTGACGAATTATATATGGTGCTGACATCTGGTGACCTTTTAAGGACACATTGTAGTGAAATTATTTGGGCAGAAATCTAACGGAAATTCTAAACCTAAGGGAAACGGCTGCATCCAGTGACCTTCAAAACTTGACCCGGAGATGAACATAGTATAGGTTGCTATGTACTCTGAATTTACTTCATGATTCACCAGAATCAGGGCCTTTTAAAAATTCAACACCCTGTGGTCTGAACATCGTGTACAAAAGTAAGTTGACCTGAAGTCAGCTCCACCTGACCTAAATTAGGTCAGGTGGAGCTGACCTCTTGCGACCGCTTAAGGTCGATTTAAGGGCAGGTAACTTTGACGTTTTTAGATTCAACGCAGCTGAGCTAGCTGCACCAGAAAGCTGCAAATTTTTGTGCACGTGTAACTTGATCATATGATGGACATAGGATAGGTGATGTTGACTTCTCGTGACCTCAAAAGTTCAATTTATGGTAAGGTCAATTTTGATGGGGTCAGGTCAGGTTAATTTTGGTATTCTCATATCTTATAAAGAAGTAATAAATCCGTGAAGTAAAAAGTTCTCTCTGTTTCAGTAATTTTCTGATAAAATGGTGTTCTTCCCATTTTGATTGAAAACTTCAAAACTTCAGTAACGTCGGAACAAGTTTTAAGATTAAAGAAGTCTTGAATTCTGTTTCACCACACTTAGTAATACCTTGATGTGGTCTATCACGTGCTATTATACTTATAATTCTAAGTGGATATTTTAGTCTTCCTTTTCTTTCCTCTTCTTTTCCTTATCCAATTCTCTCCCACATCGTGATCGTGTTTGGCTGCTTCTATTATATGCCCTCTCTTCTCCGCTGTCAGGACCAAAACTATGTAAACGACCAAGAAATTTGAAAAAAAATCTTCCACCGGGAGGTATAATTTGGCGCTGGGTGGGTGGGTGTTTATGAATTAGTCTAGCATGTTTTTGTCAAGAACATACCCAGGTTCAAAGCAGGCTAGCCCTCTTTACCCCGGCGTATAATCAAGACGAAGTGTTAATCTGGCCTGCTACATTTTAAGGGAACTTGGAACTGAACCATTGTTTCATTCATTGTTTCTTTTTTAAAATTGACTATGCTCAACGTAGAACTATCAACAGATCGAAGCAAAAAAGATTCATATTTCAACAAATTTGTAGATGTATCATAAACTTTTATGACTTTGATCTGTAGCTTCGACGAGACTGCAAACTGCTATGCAGCAACGTCATTTCTGATAGCAGTAAGAGGAATGGACGATATTAATTACCAACAATTGCTTCTCAACTGGGTTCGAACGCTTCTCCTGATGTCACATGAAAGCTTACACTGATTACATATTTTTGGTAGTCCCTTCTTTAGTCATTTTTCGGGCTCATTTTTTATAACACTTCATTTTTCAAGCTGATTTTTTTTTACCTGGCCTTATACTCCGATGACATTCTTTATTGAAAGTTGGGGTCAAAAGTAAGAGGGAAACATTTTTCCCCTTATAGGGATCAGAAGTGAGGGGAATACTATAAAGTAAATTTATTACTAATAATTTTACTACAGAAATATATTGAAAATCAGGAATAAAGGAATTGTCAGTGGTCAAAAATTAAAGCATGTTTTACTGACAGAATAGGTCCGTTTAAATTTTAAAACGTCACAAAGAGCTTCACTAACGAAATCAGACTCCCTTGCTCATCAAAGCAAAACTAAAATTTTTTGAGTATCAGAGTAAATTTGATGACTAAAGACCTCCAAATACCCCAAGTAATCATAAATTAACCTTCAAAACAAAAATTATTTTATCCATCAACTAATTCGGAAAGAATTAATATTCGCTGTTATAAATCCTTGATCTGCCCCTGGGAATGCATTTGTGCATTTTTATTACATTTTAAAATTCTGTAATTTTGTCAATAATGTCAGAAGTAAACGTCAAAAGTTCTGTAAACAACGTTGCATGTTTTGAACCGAGTCTCTTCATGTTAAGAATATTGAAATAAAAATTGCAGTATGTATTTGAAAGGTCGATTTATACGGATATCCTGCTTCTTAATAGGGGAGTTAAACGCAAATTTTGGCAGAATCGTTCACCAAATCTTGCAAAGAGACTCTTCAAGGGTTAGTTGATATGAAAATAATATTTACCAGTTGAAAATCGACATGCAATTGCTAGTGTAGGGCCCCCTATTCTTTTAGTTAAGAATTAAGTACGAAACTCTTCCTTTAGCTAGATATCAAAAAAAACTTTTGACGACGACCCCTATAAGAACCCTGGACGCACATGGTCCAATGGTCACTAGCTCCAGCACTCCTAGCTGGTTACGCTACTAGCCCCGGCTTCTGTGGCCGGCCATTTTCTCTCTTCCTTCTCCTTGATCATTGGCGCCAAGACCATGCAGCAGGCTACTCTCCCACTCTTTTCCCATCTCCCTAAAATCGTTATCATTTTGCTGACCCACTGGCAGATCTGATCTTAACCACCATCCTCACTTCAGGAATCACGCATGGACAAAGCTCCATGTTCTCTGTCTTTCATGGCCTGTTCGTCGAGTGTCTATCAGCGTTAGAGAATAGCCCTAAGTCAACTCACTTACTTAGCAGTAAGGCTCGCACACTGAACCTAGCTTCCACGTATTACACTGAAGCTCTCCAACCATACGGATTCCAAACAGTTCATCCAACTCTGACGCCAGTACTATCAAGACAAAAAAGTTCCCGCCTTTCAGCTATCTCTTCTCCTAACATTACCTCTCACGATCGATCGTATTTGTTATCCTTACATGTACCTCAACTTCATTCTTCAATTAAACGTACGTCATTTGTCTGGTCAAAAATACTTGTGTGTCTTTAATTTCTCCCTTGCTTTATTGCATGTCCAGCTTCACACTTGGTGCGCATTCCATTCTCTTCCTAACATCTGCATTCTTGGAGCTATCCAACCATATGGAATCCATACGTTCACACAACTCCGCTCCAACTCCGACGCCAGTACTACCAAGACAAGGAAGCTCCCATCTTTCGCTATCTTTTCTCGTAACATTACTTCTCATGATCGATCGTATTTATGTATCTTTATTCTTGTATTAAACGTTCGTCTTTTCCCTGGCCAACATATGTGTATATCTTCATTCTCTTTATTTCAATGCGCGTCCAACTTCATACTTGGTGCGCATTCCATTCTCTTCGTACAGCTACCTTCTTTCCATAGCTACTGGGCTGCACATGCGCTACAGTCAAACCTCGACGAGGACCAAATCCCCTCGTCTCTCAACAATCCATCGCTGTTCAGATTCCACAAAGGAGACTACGGGCGAAAACTGGTGATCCATCGCTGTTCAGATCCAACACAAAAAGACTATACATCCTATACTAGCTAGCAAGGTCTCTTCTATCAAATATATTGATCACAGAGCTGCCTCACCTATCGGAAATTACTAAAGACAGAAGCATGCAGTTTTCCCCATTCGATAACATGTGTTTTGAAAATTCATATTCATCTTTAATAAGTAAACACCCAAACCGGCCACCCTGTTCATAACATTTTGAAAATTTATCTACTCGGAAAATAGCAAACTAATGAAGATTAAAACATGGGATTTTCACCATTCGATAGCTCATTATTTCAAAATTACGTATGACTTCTATCGGAATTAGTATTTTGCTACGTCAACCTCTCTGATGAAATCTATCTAGATTGATTTTTTCTGACATCAATTTCCTTTAAATGCTGTATATCGAGTTTGTTTAACATGCAGTCTATCCTGATTATCAATTTCTTATGCCAACCCTCAGATCCTGCAATCGAAATCATATATCTTTCGCCCCCCCCCGACGTCTTTTGTAATTTCCTTGTGTTGACCCCTGATGTCGTCTATTGGGATTGTTATTTCATTACACAGACCCTATGACAGCTTTGCTCTTCACCCCTGATGGCGTTTATCAAGATTGTTATTTCTTTTCGCCATCATAATTGGGTCGTCAATAGGACTTTGACCAATCTCAAGATTAGCCTTAGATCTACTTTTTTCGCAAATTTAGGTCGTACTAACTGAGTTTTATATCAAAAATAGATGATTGATGTATTCTATAAATGCAATTATATAAAAAATTATCTAAATTTTCACCCCTTTTATGCAGATAAATGTCTTGATACTATTTCTTCAAGATTGTTTTTATCTTACCCACTGCCTTCAACATTGGTTGTGGCGCTGCTTCAGCTCATAAGGCATTTTATGTTCCAATAAGATGTGACAAAAGACCTTATAGTGGACAAAAGGTGGCTACAAGAAGACTTTGCAAATGTTTGGTTAGTCTTCACTGATGAAATCAGCGCGAAAGGTTGTGAGATTTTCGTGAATAACAATAAACGGACGATTTGAGCTAAACGATGATAATCACATAGTTCCAAAGGCTCAATAAGACTCGTCACGGCACCGACCTACATTTAAGGGTCTATGTATGTGGTGACTCGTCAAATGAGCCCCCTCATGCAACAACCTTTGAGGGACAACATGCCTTGACAATATATGATGCTTAGAGGCAAAAAGATAGATTTGCAAATAAAGGTATAGGATGTCTCCTAAGGTTGGATGAAATGGGGAGGGTGATGATATTGATGAAACGATGAAAGTGATGAGGTTTGAAGGACGAAGATTTTGGATCCCCGTGGGCTGATGTGTAGCGCCGTGCGGCTCTGTTGATGTGGAAAGGAAAAATGCTGTACGAAGAGAATGGAATGAGCGGCAAGTATGAAGTTGGACGCGCAATGAAACATTGTGGAATGAACACACTGAGCCTGACAAGAGACGAACGTTTAATACAAGAATGAAGAATGAAGTTGAAGTATATGTAAAGATAACATAGGTACGATAGCGAAAGGTGGGAGCTTTCTTGTCTTGATAGTACTGGCGTCGGAGTTAGAGTGGAGTTGTCTGAACTGCTTGGATTCCGTATGGTTGGATAGCCCCAGTGTAATACGTGGAAACAGGGTTCAGTGTGCGAGCCTTACTGCCAAGTAAGTGACTTAACTTGGGGGCTATTCTCTGACGCTGATAGACTCTCGACAAACAGACCATGAAAAACATAGAACATAGAGTTTTATCCATGCATGTTTCCCGAAGTAAAGAAATTCAGGAAAGATTATCATGATGCATTTTAGCACGTGGTGAAGACACGGTTGCGTAGTTGTGCGTATGTGTGAGACTCGATATCGGTGAAGTGAAATAGGCTAAGTAAGTACAGAGATAGGTCACGGAAGAAGAATGGTTTGGATCGAATTGGCCAGTGGGTCGGCGAAATGATAACGATCTTTGAGAGAAGAAATGAGAGAGAAAGATTGTGGCCGGCTGCAAAGGCTGGGGCCAGAGGCATAACCTGCTAGGGGCCCTGGCGCTAATGAGCTTTAGACCAGGGAGAAGGAAAGAGAGAGAATGGCCGGCTGCAAAGACCGGGGCCAGAAGCGTAAGCAACTAGGGGTGCTGGAGCCAAAGAGCATTGGACCAGGGGTTTTTTAGGGATCGTCGGAGGAAGTGACGTTTTGGATATCTAGCTAAAAGATGAGTTTCGTACTTAATTTCAAATAAAAGTATAGGGGATACTACAAAGGCAAGAACTGGTCAAGATAAGCGCCATTTTGAGAAAACTATGTCGGCATATTGGGGGTAATATACCAAACAGTGCCCAAGATTTCATAATGGGAATTTCACTTCTCAAGATCAAAACTTTAGATATGATGAAGGCCCTTTGTAAAATTTGATATGTAGACAGACCGGCGACGGCAAGCAGTATGGAAATATTAGAAAGTTAATTGCTACAGCAAGGAAAATTGAGAATAAGAATTGAGAATTTCTGAATACGAGCCCATTAACCTGGAAAGAAAGGAAACATTATGGCAACACATGAAAATCTTTCTGGCTTTTATTGACAATACATCTAACAATTGGGTTTTGACTAATGTTAACGAGCAACATATGGTTTAAAGTTGGACTTATAAATGATCCACAGAGCGTTGATATATTCTCGTGAACCTTGATGAATTTGATGGACCTTCACTTTTTATGGATAACAGCAGAAGAAAATGGATACTTATTTTCCAATTATGCAGCAAAATCAATATGACAAAGAATAGAGAGGACCTAAATTCCACTTTGCTATAGGTCTGCTATAATTGTATATGAGGTACAAAGTTTTTGCCTCTACAAAAGTGTGATTGTTCAATATCCCACAAAGAATGGTCCAAAAGAGATCCAATGGACATGTGTTGACTCAATTACAGACAGGAATGCCAGATCTTTCAAAAATTGGTTATGTTAACTTTCTAGAATATATTAGGCACATGAAACTATAGAAAAAAAAATCAAAAAGCAAAGACTAATTTAGACTCTTCCAAAAATCTTGTAGAAATGTCCGTACTGTTTGAAAATAATGGATTTTTGGACAAGTAAGTTTAGATTATCTGTAAAACTACGACGCGAATGTTGGCTTTTTCTGAGCCCATTGAATTTCATGATGTGTTTCAAGAGGGAAGACAAATGGTGCTTAGTGGTGTACTCCTACAAATTCTCAAGGTTGTTACCCCCAAAATGTGAAACATTGTAGCCTACTTGGCTGGTTGGCCAGACAGGCAATTTGTGGGGCTACTGTAATTTAGCTACCAGTGTACAATCCAAATCTCGGTTTTCAACATAATTGTATTGTTAGAAAATAGTATGATGGATTCGAATTACTCTCGACCTGATGGCCCAGTGACTACCATCTTGAAGACCAGAAGTCGGATAACGAAGATAATTTTGTCTCTCGATGATATCCTAAAATCGGCACCAAAGTCAAATAATTTAGTGCTGGAAAAATCGGAGAAATTGCTGAGACCGTTATCAAAACCCTGTATGCAAGACTATCTTCCCTCAGTAAATAACACATCTGCTTTGCTCCATCAGTCGCGTTGACAATGGTCTCTTGAGATGTTCACTCTGGCCTGCGCTTGACGGAAGACTTTGAGCAACTGAAAAAGAATGCAAAAAATATTTAAAACTTTTTAGATGTGACAAATAGAACCCACTTTCTTATGTGATATTTTACAAGTATTGGTATAGTTTATTGTACCGAGATTCTTTTTGAAAGGGTTCTTAATTCTCTGGTTTAAACAAGTGTGGATATTTTTTTAGACGAGGGAAAATAATAGAAAGAAAATTTTGGAATTTCGCTGGAAACGTATCTCCATAATTTTTACCATTGATGTTGACCAACCAGCCAGGTATGCAAAAGTCCTGGAAATAATCTACTTCATTGCTATATGGTTTGCTATTGGATGAAAGTTCGTGGTCAACTATGTTGAGGGGGTGTCTTTGGACAACCAAATTTCAATTTACTTTCATACGATGTTATTTTTTGGTCAGTTCCCGAAGCAGCACAGAGTGGAATCCATCTGAATATGGCCTAGATGTTAAATACGAAATGTCAACTATACTTTAAAATACCTGTCACATTTCTCTCGTCGTTAAATTTTATCTACCATAACAGATTGATTATAGAGTTAGAAAAATGAACGGAAAATTATCTAAAACCACTCCATGATCTCCTCAGTCTTTATTACACGAATCACAAGTTCACTAGACGGAAACAGAAGATTTTTGACAAATCCAACCATTATTTCACGCAAGTTATTTCATGCAAAATGATAATTACCAAAATAAATCATTGCTGTAATGTTTAGAAAAGGTCAAGTTAATCAAAATTTTTTAAAAAGCAAAGACGAATCCTTGGTAGAGAGCCAAATGACAGAATTTGTGCACCAGTTTGCACACATTATAATCTTTGCATAAATCAGCAATCAAATGACGCTAATTAGACCAAGACCAATATGATAAATGCTTGTTCGGACTCGTCGTTTTATTTTAGAACCTTTTTCTTCTATCTGAAACATTTGAAATCCGTATGCTGCATCAATATTTCAATGCACAGCATAATTTTTGTGGAAAAGGGAAACGCTGGTCACTGAGGTCTTTAGATATTCCCCCGTACCGTCTCCATAATGCCAGCACAGCTCATTCAACGCACACACATTCATTGAAAATTGACCATCGTACCAATCATCCATGTCTGAACTTATCTTTGGCTATTGTTATTGATTGATCTTCATCTGATGGAGTTCCCTGTGGACTTGGCTTTCAATCGTTGCATGCACATTTCATGAGTGTAAATAATCAGACATATCTTATTTTACAGAGGTTATGGTTCTTATGATATTCAGGAGGTGTTGATGCATAACTTTCACAAGCTTAAACAGAGAGAGAAAAAAGGGAAACCCACTCACTGCAATCATTTTTTCATCAATTATTGCTAGGCACCTAGGGCACAGCTAATTATCTAAACAAATAAATTGGGTGAAGTTACAGGTGAAATAGCATACATATCTTTATAACTAGAGTGGATCAATTTAACCTCCTCGCTGATGACCTCATTCTCTCTTCCCAGTTCGTCTACTGGCAATGCACTAAGAATAAGAGGACCACCTTGAGATTCATTCCTTTTTTCTTCCTAAAAGTGTCTGCTTCTCCTTGTATAACTCCTTTTCTTTTCTTTTCTTTTTTCTTGGAAATAGTATCGACCTTTTTTTTCCCTGTATTCAAATGACTGTTAACTATCCCTTATTTTCCTCAATATTCTCATACTGTGTCCGAGTTCTTTTTTTTAACTTCTTTTTTCCCGCTTCTATAGATAGTGTCTCTTTTTCTTCAATTCCAATCACTAATATTCTCTCTCATCTCTAGGCATCTCTTTTTTGGAATCTCATTTTTCTCCATCATCATCATCATCATCATCATCATCATCATCATCATCATCATCATCATCATCATCATCATCATCATCATCATCATCATCATCATCATCATCATCATCATCATCATCATCATCATCATCATCATCATCATCATTCTTTCAACGTCCGTCGTTGGACATAAACCTTCCCCAGGATTCGCCACATTTCTCTATCAAAGGCGCCGCGGAGCCAGTACTTTTTAAATTTGTCTAGTTCATCTCTCCATCTTGTATTCTGTCGGCCTCAATTCTGCATATGATCTCTGGGGATCCATGTTGTGAGTCGTGATGTCCCTTGGTTGTCTTTCATTCTTGTAACATGGCCTGCCCATTGCGATTTGAGTTTTTTAATCGTTTCTATGATGTCTCGAGCTACTGTTTTCTTCCTTATATACTGTGCTGTCTTATGATCTCTCCATGTAAGGTTGAGCATGATTCTCTCATGCGTGCGTTGCATGCTTCTCAGTTTGCAGGTTTGTCTCTTGGTTAGGTTCCATGTTGATGACTATCGGGAGAATGCATTGGTTGTATATTCTTCTTTTTAGGATTATTGGGATCATCTGGTTTTCGAAAGTTAAGCTTACTCTACCAAAGACTTGCCATTTAGAGTGATTCTTCGCTCGATTTTCTCCCGTTTTAAGGGTCTCATGGTGATTCGTTGTCCTTGGTAGGTGTGGTGGTCTACCTTGCCGAGTTTTGCAGGTGGGGTATCTTTGTATTTCTTCCCAGGTTTCGAGCCCAACTGTTCTTAGCGGCTGACGTCCAGGTTTAGGCCTTGGTGCTCCTGAGGGCTCGAATCGGACCCGTCTGAATTTGACTGATGCTGAGTCGAGACCCTGAGACTGTTTCTTGAGAGTCTCACAATCTCACTTTTTTTGGAAATGTCAACAAAGGCGCTCATAGATTTTCCCTTAGCTTATGCTCATATTTAGCAAACCCGGTTATCTTTATAAGATAAGAAACACCCTAAAATATCGGTCAAAGCAAGCTATATCTATGTTTGGCATTTGGAGAATGCAGAAAATATAATAAAGCCCCAAAGCCAACTTCCAAATGTAGCAATACAGAATATCCAAAATTTCTAACGGTTCACATGATATTTTAAATGTTCACAATTACTTCCCCTACGTTGCAGCTATCTATACATACCACACAATGTGTTCAAAATGTCTCCAGACGTTCTCAATTGAATTCTGTCAGAAGGTTGGCATTTTGGTGTTGATCTATGCACAATTACTTCCCTACATCTTAGCAAACTGTTCGCACCGAACAATAGATCCAAAGGATATCTGTCTGTCCAATCATTGTCTGAAAAAGTTTAGAATCGATTTCAATGAAATGAAGTCGAAGAGTGGGCAATAGGCTATAGAAGTGATCAAATTATTGAGTGGATCCATCAACAATTACCACCCTAAGATATCATTCTAACATATCCAGTTGGTATCAGCAGTCAACTAAGAAATTCCTACGGGGCTCTATTGCAGTGATAGGTCAATTATGCTTAGAGTGGCATCTGCATTTGAAACTAATGATGCCGTTGAAAATCCATTACTCTAGTGCTGTTTCAGGGGAAAACGTTCTTATAACATCCGTTCATTAATGCACTCATCCCATCACCGGTCATTTTGTTGTCTTGATCATGACAATCAATGGGAAATTGAAATTAAAGACAATGGGATTGGAATGAGAATATGACTCAACAACCAATTACATTCCAAGTGATGAAACGATTATTACTGTATCCATTGTCAACTGGGATAAACGTAGCCACACCCCGTGTATATGATGCCTCAATAGGATATCAGCAATATTTATGTGTATTGTGCGAGTGTTCAATGTAAATACACAACCCTCTCCATCATAAATGCTAAACTATTAACTGTGTAAAATGAAAAAAGAAGTTTGATTAATTGAACTAGGGCATGCCCTTTGAAAAAATATGTCGTTCGAAACTACAGCTTCGAAATATTCTGGTTACTCCTCGTCAGTGTAGCCAATTCAGATATTTCATACATAAATTTTGATCAATAATTTTACATACACAATATTTTTTCAGATTCCTCAAGAACCACTGATACAAAGTTGTCCCTGCAATGCATGTTTATATATCTGGCGAATATGAATTTTGTGCAACAGGCGAAGTTAATAGCGTTAAAAAAAAAAATAATAAAAAATCAATGGAAACTACACCTATTTAGAGTCCACACCCCAGGGAAAAACAAATTGCGTGGAGGTTTAAAATTTAAACAATTAGACGCCGTTCTTTATTTGTTATTTGTTATGATGTCGTTAATAGCAACAGTATTTTATTTTTCAAAAATGTCGTTACACCATCTTTATTATGAATCAGTTTTGTCTTATTCTTCGGGAAAATTAATCAGAAAAAAACACTCGTGCTCACTCACACTCCCTACGCTTGTGAACACTGATGACGTAGATTATTTGGACTAAAATCATATCCATTTCCAAATTACTTTTTATTTTAAATCGAGCAAAACTCAAGTCAAGAGGGTCAAGAAGTATGTTGCAAATGATTTACGATCCGCTGATCAGCAGGAAGAAAGGTTATTTGTTCGATTTTAAATATTGTGGTAAAACCTTTCATCAAAAGAAGACTATGATCAGTGTTCAGTGGTCAGCAAGTGGAATCCTCTATTACAATCCGGACAGAACCATCAGAGCAAAGAAATCATCAGGAAATGCAACATTTACTTCCAATATTGATCAATTGAAAAGAACGATTTCTTCTCCATTACAATCTTTGACAGTACGTCATGCAGATGTCACTGTTGAAATTGAACGCATCAGGCTACGGAAATACCTCTCTCTAACTACCACTTTTTAAGCATTTCAACCGCTTTCTACAAGGAAAAATCTACAACAACCAAACAGCAACTTAAAATGTCTTTGAAGAATTCATCAGTCCCAGGGTTGAAATTCAGTTTAGTAAACCCAGTCGAAAAAATCGACAGTAATTTTTTGTGCTTTTAATCTATTTCTAGAATCTTCCAGGAACTTGTTAGACTCTTAATTTAAGACTTAGATGGGGTGCTATTTTAAAACTGTCCCTGTACCTCAATGAGGTGAGAGAGGAGCGAAAGTTTTATTAGTAGCTTATCTACAGCACTTCTGACAAATCTCACTAAATGTTGGACGGGCCATCCGATGATCCAAGCTACGCCTCTGTTTTTGACAGCGCAACGGATCATAGAAAAAAATATTTCAATGCAGTAGACAAAAGTAATAGTTCAGTTTACCATTACAGTTACATCGTGAATAAAGTACACTGCTAAAACATTAGAACATCGATTTTCCTAAGAACAAACAAGTTCCTGGAAGATTCTTGGAATTGATTAATAGTACAAAAAATATTGATGTCGAATTATTCTAACCCAGCGTTCAAATATAAGGTAATAATTGAATTCTGATTCATTAAAGGAAAACATAAGTAAATACATAAATTAAATCATTTGAAAAAATTCTTTATTTATTCGAAATAATTTTAAAATCGGATGAGTGAGTGTTTGAAATTTAACAATCGGGACCGCCCTCCCTACATTGTGCCCTCCTTTTTTTATACATGGACAAAAAAATTGTTTTTGCTGGATCTGTAGTATTCATTAGACACTCAGTATCCAATAAACTCAGTAGTAGTAACGTTACAATTTTTAACTGAGTAATATCGAAAAAAATGTAAATTTTGCCAGCCAACAGTTAGGGGAAATCTTTCTTCTCAGAGGAAAACAGATGGGCATTATTCTCAGTTTATCAATCAATAAAAACTAGGAGAACCACTTCTGGGTACGATCTTTCTCTCAAACAGTTCTCCTTCCTTCACCCTGGTCCAATACTCACTAACACCAACACCCCTAGCTGGTCAAGTCTCTTGCCCCGGTCCTTGCTACCGGCTATTCTTTCTTTCTTTTTCCTTCTCCCTAAGATCGTTATTATTTCACTGACCTCTCAGCCAATCCGATCTTGATCATGTTTCCTCCGTGACCTATCTCTGACTTACTTTGCCCATTCCACTTCATGTCTAGGTATCACACAAACGCACAGCTACGCAGCTACGCCACCGAGTCTTCACCACGTGCTACCAACGCGTATACACCTCTCACTCTCATGAACAATATGGCAAGGGTTTCTACTATCCGACAGTCACGATAAGATTTCTTAAATTTCTTTACTTCGGGAAACACGCATGGATCAAACTCCATGTTCTCTGTCTTTCATGGTCTGTCTGCCGAGAGTCAATCATCGTCAGAGAATAGCCCTGAAGTCTATGCACACTTGGCAGTATGGCTTGCACACTAAACCCAGTTTCTACAAATCCCTTGTTACGATTCAAGCCATACGGATATCCAAGCTGTTCAGACAACTCTGCTTCGACCCCAACACCAGTACTATCAACAAGAATGCTCCCACCTTTTTCTCCCACCTTCTCATATCTTTACGCGATCGATCAGCTTTATGTTATTCTTATATGTATTCCAGCTTCATCTGTCATTTGTCATTTTTGTCCTTGCATTAAATGAACGTCTTATTTGTCTCCAAAATACTTGTATGTGTTCTTTTTACTTTGTTCCATCTCCACGTCTAAGTTCATACTTGGCACGCATTCTATTCGTGCATCTCCCTTTTTCCTTCCACGCTTCCAGAGACGTCATCACGCTACCATCAAACCACGTGGTGACCAAATCCCTCGTCTGTCAACAATCTTTGTGCTACCCATTCCACCATCAGAACATCCCAAACCACCAAGTTTGCAACAAAACATTCATGAAACTTCGCTCAGCTCATTTTTGTTTTGTTTTGTTTTTTCCTTTCCACGTAAGAAAATGACTTCTAAAAATCAAGAAAATTATTTACCTTATCCATTGTCGGTGTGTAGCAATGGCAATCAGTGGAAAAAGTGAGAACATTTGTAAGAAAGTATAAATTTGCTTGCATATGTCTGGCTTGCGTCTTGAATCCCACCCTCTTTTCATTTGTACTTCCTACACAATCTATGTGGAACTATTTTTTCACCTCCTCTCTTCTCACCACTTTTCTCTCCCTCTGAAAAAGTAATTTTTCAACTCAGTGCATCTGTACAACTTTAATCTTTTGTCGATATTTTTTCGTAACTCCGTAAAAAAGGGAAAGCAAATTCTTATTATTAGCACACAAGGCAAGTTTGAAAAATGCTGCAAAAATATCATTGTTTTTGATTTATCTGAACGAAAACATTAATGACATAAAGGAGAGTTTATATTGTTAGATATTCTTATTAATAATGACCCGAATCTAATTTTCACTTTCTTTTTGAAAATATTTTCGGTTCTTATTCTTTACGCAAAATCTAAAGAACTTTTTTTAGCACGTTCATTAGACAATAATGCGAAAAATAAATTCATAAAATTAAGTTAACCCCTAGGAGAAAGAAAATTCTTTGGTCCCAGTGTTAATTTTAAAAAAAGACGTGCCAATAGCTATTGCAACAATTCCCAATAATTCATTTTTCTTGCACAACAGACTGGGTGCAATTTGTTGCTCTAACACATTTTAGGTCAAAAGTCGCAAAACATTCTTCCATCGCCAATCATGGGTAAAGTCAATGAAGAAATGCCGATACTTTACTCGTTTGGATGGTCCTTACATGGGCTGTCTCCTAGTTGATCGAAGTTTAAATGAAATCAATCTTATAATTAATATCGAATATAGTTTGTTTCTGTCCTTATCGTGGTTGTTTTTTCGAGTATCATCGTTAGGATACCAGCGGTTTCCTGAATCAACTTGTATATCCATGAAGAGTCGTCCGAGTCTGTATATGATATTATTGTCTTTTGCCGTACCCAACTGTACAGTGAAAAATTTGTGCTCAATCCAAAATTCTGTAAGGACTGCAATGATTTTTTATATGTGTTTTTTAGCATATTGATGCTATCAAAAACATATTTGTAATCAATCAAACCTTTTGGTAAACATTCCTTTTGGGGAAACACGCGTAGGTATTATTTTATTTTCGACATTCTGTCTTTGAAATCTTCGATAAAGTAAGATAGTTGAAAGTCATCATTTTCCTATAGAAAAACTGGCAAAATTCTTTCTACGCCAAAAACTAATTCGGCTGTTGCACAACCCAAGCCTCCCTTCACTGCATTTCGTATGGATGTTAGTACAAGCGTTAAATTTACAGTCCAATTTACTGTATTCTATTTCATCGTTAAAGCTGTTTTTATTCGCCTATGTAGTCGTTCTACTAGGCCATTCGAACATGAATGATAAGCGGTTGTCAATATGTGATTATCCCCGAATAAATTACGGAATTCACGGAGTAAAGCTGACTAGAACTTGGTACTTTGGTCAGTTGTAATAACATTCAGTACTCCATAAACTGAAATCCAGTCCGTTAATTCAACCTTAGCTATTCAGCAAATGTGTTTCTCAGTGGTATTGCATTTGGCAAACATGTGAATCTGTCAAAGATAGTTAACAGATACCAGAATCCCTGACAAGAAAGTAGTGGTCCCACACTATCAATATGCTGATGTGTAAATCTAGCACCAGACTTGCTGAAGATGCCTGCAGATGTTTTTCTTGTGCAGAGTGCAAAGGCATATTTGGTAGTCCAATTTCAAATATCTGTTGTTACAATACGATGGAGACTCTTTAATCGAATATTTGATTTTATTCTTTTATTCCATTTTCAAATAGCATTTTCTCGTTGAAGATACTTTTGGCGTGGTTTCATGCGAAGTTAAACTTAAATACTTGATCAAAGATAAGAAGTTACTGAGAAACCCTTTTCAAACACCAAAAGGACTATAGAAACTTTGTAAGTAGATTTATTGACACGATTAAGCGTGGTAGCTTGGAACCACCTGAATTAAAAGACATTAGGAGAAAGAAAGTGAAAAGGGCTTGATAGAAAACGAACGGTGTATAAGGATTCTGACGGTAGGAGTAAGAAAGATAGATTGTAACTTTAGTATCATGAGAAACGAAAGAAAGTAAGGAGAAAATAGAAGAGAAGAGTGTAGATGATTGTTCATTTCCGGTACCAGATGAAACTATTTTCAACCATGTGCTTTTAAAAAATGTCGATGCCATTAAACCAACTGGAGTTAACAGAAGGTTCAACGCTCTTCAATTTCGTATGAGAATCGTGCTAATGTAGTATAAAGAATAGAATACAACCAATGCATCCTCCCGATAGTCACCCATGGAGCTGAAACATGGAATCTAACCAAGAGACTGACCCACAAACTGAAAACTGTGCAACGTGCACTTGAGTGATACATGGAGAGACCACAAGACAGAGCAGTATATTGGGAAAAAACAGGATCCTAAACATCATAGAAACCATTAGGAAACTTAAATGTCAATGAGCTAGTTATGTTGCAAGAATGACAAACAAAAGGTTGGACATTACGACTCACAGCATGTATCCCCAGAGATCAAATGCGGAACCGACCCCGGTCAAACGAGATGGCGAGGCGAATTTGACAGGTTAAGAAAATATTGGATCTGCGATGCCCATGATTGAGGGCTATGGCCAATCCTAGGGAAGGTCTATGTCCAACAACAGACGATAAAAGACTTATAATGATGGCTAAAGCGGAAGGGGAATTAGGTGATGAATGCATTTATTATACAAGTACTGACATCTATAATAAAAATTGAAAACTATCCCGCTTTGAAGCTTGAAAATTATGGTGATGGTACACTAAATACTACGTCTACCACGACCGAGGTGAGAAAATTCGAGACCACAGAGACTAAATAAAATACGAAGGTTGGTTTACACAATCCTGACGTTATAATTCAACACCATACAAGTTGTTAAGGCTGATGAAGTTGTTGAAAGCTGACTATATCCAGTCGCGTGGGAATATCTTTTGTACCTTTTTCTGTTGCCCATAATTAATAGGCCCCAAGAAATGTTGCAGTTGTCGAAGTGATGTTTGAAATTGTACGGCATTATTTCTTTCAGGTGAAAGTGATGATATACCGTTCTCGCCATCACGTGTCCCAGATTGAATTGTTTCACCGCAAACATGCATTTATCAACATTTTAAAACCGAAAAGTACTAAACATTCTCCGTGGCTTTTACTTGCAACTAATCTGTCACCTATGTAAGCAAACGTGAACGCTAACACTCGTAAATATTCATCAATCAAACGTTGAAAAGATTGCACAATGTTGTGTAATCTTTATAGAGTCCAAAAGGTTTTGTCACGGCTGTGTATACCTTCCTCCGAAACCGGTATTTGATGATATGCATTTACTAGGCTATTTGCAGACTAACTGCACATGCAGAATCACGTAACGATGGAGTTTTGGAGAGGTGCCTTAACATTTGCATTTTCAGGTAAGGTTGTACAAATCTCTGTTGAAATATAGCAGGAACAGACACCACTGACCATAAACTCTGTCTGCTGATAAGGTTTTATGTTGCCATGTGTACAGGCAGGTTAAAACTTTACAGGAAATCTGCACCTATTATCGATGTTTTACTTGTACTATAGTAAAGATTCATGTAAATTTTTGATGCATTTCAAGGTTTAATATAATACCTCTCTTTTCGTATGTGTCAATATCCGTGCCATTTGCAACTTGTAATTTAGAAGTCGCAGGTGGTAAGTTTTGTCCTATTCCTGGTGGTATGATGCTGATCTCCGCTTCAGTGTCTACAAAAAACTCGTATCTTTGTACCTTGTAATGAATGTAAAATATGCGATCTTTTTAGGTACGCCCAGGTACAGCAGCCTTCTCTATTGTCCACGGAAGAAATCTACCTGTTGCTAATTTCTTTTGAAATTTCATCGTTCCTTGTATTGTATCGACTCCGGGTCGTACTGTTGATGGTGCCAACAATATTCAAAAGATTATCTGGTTTTGCTGATTAGCACTTCATCGACGTTAAAATGTGGATTTATGGTCACGATCTTTATCTCAAAACTCTCTCTGATTATCCATGAGAGATTGCATTATTCCACTAATCGATCTACACTTAATTCCAATTACTAAAACTCGCTGTGTCATGGCGTTCACAAATTTTACATTTTGTATTGGCGGCTCGGTTTTGATTCTGTCGGCAAGCTCTACCATCTTTCCAATTTCTCTTTCTTCATTGGCACCCGAATCTGGGTCATGGTAGTAAGTACTTTATCCAGCCACAGCCTCATTAAGATTGTGTCTGACATTACATTATTTTCAAGTATTTTTTTATGCAGTGTAACAGCTGTGAAAGTGTTCTGTTTCCACTCTCCACATTGTTGTACAAACCTCTAAGCATACACTCGTTCAGTTTTCCCATAAGCTTTAAGATGGCTTCTTCAAGTGTTTCGCAGTCGGGTACAGAGAGGTGTAACCAGCGCCCGGTGACTCCAAAATGACTGCCTATACTTATCTTTAAAAAAAATCTCTTCATTGATGTATACTAACTTAATGAACTAAAATTGATTTGGCCTGGACTGATGTAAGATGATTTGTTTCGTCCTCCACGAACCTTCAAGTTAAGGATTCTTCAAAACATATATACGATGCCATATTGGTACTTTTTCCCTTCTGACAACACATTTCATTAGTGAAATGGTCAAAATTGCAGTCGACCAAGGCCCTGGTCAGAAAGAAGGGACACATTTGGAGGTAGAATGCGTTCTGTAAAGAAAGTTCTGTGATTTGTCGCATTTAACGGACAACTTCTAGTAATATTTCCATTGATATTGGGACCATCCTCATCTTTGTTGTTTTTCATACAACGTTTCGGCCGTTGCACTCTACGGCCTTCGTCAGGTATGATCTGGGAGATTTTTGGGAAGTAACGAACCGAACCCTTTATTTATCCGACGGGGGTATATTGACCACACTCCCCTCTTTAGCGTTAGTAGTATTGTTATACTGTCTCACACTAGGATCGAGCCTAGTACCATCAGATTACTTAACAGTAATTTGTCTGATGCTGTAACCACTGCGCTATGTGTCCATGTGGACAACCGGTGCTAATTTTTTTTAGGAGCCTTAAACCTCAGGTGACAGATTTTTTTTTCGATTTTATTGTTTTCTGTCTTTTATTATTAAAATTAAAATTCCGAGATGTACTAACTTCTAGTAAATCCAACTGCAATTCTATTTTCGATTCTACCGTACGTCGTTGGTAAATAATGATGATAATAAGAAATTTCTTGGCGCTATACTCGTATCGTGTTTCAGCCTCTTGCAGTATTTAGTTCAATGTAAATTTTGAAAAACAAACACACGCACTGACAGTTTTTCTCAGTGCGAGGAACAAATTGCTTTAGATAAAATATCGATGAGAACTGCCTCATTAATTATTACCGTTACACCAACAGGAGTTATTAGAGAAATCAATCTTCAATTTCGTATAAAATTCATGCGAATTCACACTGTCAAAATATTTAAGAATTGATTTAAAAACTTCGATCCTGATTTTGTATGCATTCTAATATAATTGTAAACTCATGTGTGGTATCGAAATATTACAGAAAAAGTACTTTATCCAACAGCGCTAGTTTCGTTTCTGTATTACCAAATCGGAAGATTCTCCCCGGCTCTTGAAAGCAGAGTATATCTGGCTTTGCATTTTTGTTTATCATGGCGGAAAAGACATGCAAGTTCGAATAACCCTGTAGCAGAAGGTCTCACCATAATACCAACGATCTGGTTTTCATCTTAACAATATCCACCACTAAAAAAAGTAAGCGTTTATTGAAATTACTAAGAATATTCGTAAAATATTCTGAAAGATTATAACTTCAGTACTCTTTACTAACTAAAAACCTTTTGATTTGTAACATATTAAGTGCTAGTGAGACAATTTATGTAGCACAATGAAGAGGAAAAAATAAGGCTGCTAGGAGTAATAGTTTTGAAATTTAGGTATTAATTCATCTGTGTTCTGAACATCGTAAAAAGAAAACTATTAATTACTGAAAGTATGATTTCTTGTCACAAGACATTTACTCTCCCTGGGAAGAAATTTTACTAGGTGAGAGCGTACATGAAAAAATTTCCCCCAGATTTTATGCAAAGGAAATTTTTTGGAGTACGTACACCTGTAGTACAAAAAGATCACAAAAATTCTTGGTATCCTGGAAAGATGGAAAGTTTTCGAGGCAGGGATGACACCCTCCGTTACCGCACTGGGTGACACCAACCATGGGATCGCCACAGTTGCATTGTAACGGCTTCTCTCAAGCCTCACTGATGATAAATCGGTGACCATGCTCTCCGTGATTATATTTTTCTCGCTGAAAATATTCCTTGTATTTGTCAAAACCAAGGATTTATGTCCGTCATAATCATTGCGGCTAAACTGGTGGTCATCGCCTTCTAGGTTGGTTTTGTATCGTCTTTAGCTTCCATCGTTTGGCATTTCTGATAATTTATTTACTGATGAACTTTCAGTCGGTCTCGTATTGAGTTGACCAATTTTTTTTAGCAGTGTTCCTCTTGAACAATTGAAGTAGGGAAAAGTCATTAAGGAGTGAAATTGGAGAAAGGAAGTGATTCGCTGTCTATATGGGTATGTAAGTATATGTGTAGCGAAAATATATCCTAGCGAAATTATCGCTGATCACGTACAATTGGAGCTGTATTGACTCAAAGATTCTCAATGAAAAGTCAACACAGGGAAATTGGTCCAAAATGGATTGTACTGAGATGTGTGTGTGTGTCTGAAGTCACAACACCTTCATTATCTATTGAGGGGGGGGGGCTCCAGCGAGCCTCAATTTGTGAATTTTTTTTATTCATCTAAATTTTTGAATATTTAGTGGTCTCTATCATGGTAAGAAAGGGCAAAAGTTTTGCAGAGAAAGAACATATTACAGAACTAAAGTGGTATCTGTAAAAAAAATGAGAAAAGGAAGGATGCGGAAAGAGAGATGATTTAGAGCATAGGCATACGAACCATAGTGATTAGGGGGCAAATCCGCGGTAGGGTTGGCTCGTTGGGCAAAATCCTGGTGGGCCCGTCAGTTTGTGGGCTGGTGCCGCCTAGCGCCTAGTCAGTGGTTCTCAAACTGCAAAACGGTAGTGTTCTGCAACAATCTCTTAAAAACGGAATACGTTCTGCAGCAATCTCTTGAAAATACGGAAACGTATTTCAAGCCTCTAACATGTCTTGTCTCGTGATTACCGCTGAATTGCTGATGTAGTGGTTTCGTCACCAGCTTTTGTTGGATATCAATATTTTCAGCGACAAATGAAAAGGAAAATGTATTAGGAGTTCGTATACAAGTCTGCTGATATGAAGGTTTCATTCATTGAATACTGAAATATTGAGAGGTTAAATGTATTCCTTAGTTTGCCGTCATACCATTGAAGTAGGGTAATGACCTAATTAGCTCCTGTAGATTCAATACTTATGTGCCACTGACAGGGACGAATTTAACATTGATTGGTCTAATGTATAGCATTTCTTGAGTGCCCCTTTGATACACATCAATATGAAAATGAAATACTCATAAAAGTATGGCGTTTAATTCAAAGTAAAATCCGTTATGAATAAATTGCCGAGAAGGAGCTGAAACATGAATTTCTACCAAAAGATTGATCCACAAAATCATGCTTAACATCACACGGAGAGATCACAAGACAGCACAGTACATTAGAGGAAAGACAGGAATCAGAGATATAGGGATCATTAAAGAAACTCAAATAGCAATGGACTGGCCACGTTGTGAGATTGAGTGGCCACCGCTAGATATTATGGCTCACAAGTGGATCCCCAGAGATCATATGCAAAAATGTGAGTAGCAAAATATGAAATGGCATGAGGAACTAAACAAGTTCAGAAAGTGTTGGTTCTATGACGTCATTGCAGATAGATTTATGAATCTTTGAGAAAGTTTATGTTCAATGACGGACGCTAACATGATAAATCCGCCAGAAAGTTTAGTTGAGACAGTTTACCCAGAAAAAATAAAAAATATATAAAATATATTTTAAGACATACTATTAGGTGGGGCTGTGCAACTGCACTCTTTGCACTGCATTAAGTATGTCCCAAGTTACTGAACAAAGTGCTGTAATCTTCATTAGTTGTAGATGACTGTTAGTAATTTTATGTCTGAAGTTATCAACTGTACAATCTGATTAATGGTATTCTTGTTGGCGAAAGCCAAAATCAGCTACAGCATGGAGAAGCCAAACGATGCAAGTTGAGTAGTTAATAGTAATAATATGTGGTTCTTTTCATAAGCAGAATGACTGGAGAAATTTCGGTACAGAAATCGTTTTCGATGTTTAAAACTCGAGATTTTTCACTTTGAAAAGTTGTTCACACTTTGCAAACCAGGTGATGTAGAAACTTGCATTAAAATGTTTTCAGACAAAACAGCCCCAAATCATTAAATTATACAGGAAATCAATTTATAGGTTGGGAATTCCTGACCTACATTGAGGGGCCAATTTTAGGAGTTGAGGACATTTTTTGATCCCGATCAGCCCACGACCAAGAAAAAATCGGGTAAAACTGTTGAATTTTGGGTAAAACTGGGTAGAATTTCGGGCGAAACCGTGTAAAATTTGGTGGAAATCAAACTATTTGCCCCCTCCTCTGCTTGACCAAACGGTTCCTAACGCCTATGGTTTAGAAAGAAAGTGAAATTGAGGAAATGACAGAAAGTAATATCATCGAAAAAAATCAACGGAAAGTTGCATGGAAGTCTGGTAGTATAAAGATTTTAGTAGGGGGGCGAATGTCATACTGTGGGATTTTGAACCAAGGGAAGGGATGACTATTGGGAATACATTGCTAATATGGTCTACTAACATAGACAACTAGGTGTTTTGGCTGAATCAGCAGCCCATGGTCTCTGTGGCGTCATTAGTCCAAGATATCTATTTTTCTTTACAAGGCTGTAGGCGAGGTCGATCTAATCAAATATATCGAACTGCCCCATATCCCAGAAATTATTAAAGTCTGAAGCAATGCTGTGTTCCCCTTCCAATAACAGTGTTTTGAAGATTCATTCTGATTTGAAAAAACGACTTGATCCGACCTGACGCGGCCGACACGCTTTTTGAAGCTTTATCATTCAAAACTAATGAAGAAACATAGGGTTTTGACCAATCAAAAGAACATTTTTAGGCTTTCATTCTCTTTTAGGCTGCCTTGTTTCTGCTTGCTTGGCTGAAAAATGAAACTGATCTCCCAAGGAATCCTTCAAGACTTTAGATGAGATCTTAGATTCTTTGAGAAGAGTCGGTTGCTTCCAAGGAAATACGAAGGATTGATCGAGAATTTTATTCGTTAAGTCTACTTACCTGGAACAAAGATTCGAAAAATCAGTCTGCTCCTTTGACACAAGTTTAACAGCTCATCACCAGGTGCTGGACAGAAATGCGTTTATCAATCACACCCAAATTTGCCTGACCCATCTCGTTTTGGGGCTGGAAGATGACTGGGTACAATAACACTCTAGTTATGTGTATCTTTCTTTGTGCACCAGAATCAATCATTCAGTTAGTAAGATACTCCTGTATAAAAAATGATGTTCTGTGTATTGTAAATATCGAGCTCAGTCGCTGAGATGTACCGAGCTATGTTCGTGTAATGGTGATGATTGAAGTGCTATCAGAGCTCATAAAACCTCAGATCACCATGCTTAACTGCTGAGACCAAATACTTTTCCTTATGCACCTCGACATGACACCGCCAAACTTACCGGATTCCATCATATATCTAAAAAGTTGATTTTTGTTTGCCCAAACCTTTGAATTTCTATCTTCATCCTACTGTGTATACTTCAAACGAGTTGGTTTGTGTCTCGCTGTCAGTAGTGCTGGTCGGGCATGTAAGCCTTTATTGTTCAGGGCACATTTGATTTTCATTATGGCATCCACTTTTTCACTTCATTAGCAACATCCGTAGCCAATTTGCTCGGGGCTTCAACAATCTCCTGATAAAACGAATGTTCTTTGTGGTCAGCTCACATGGCCGACCTGCAGCTTCTATACACTTCCTACTTTTCCACTTTTCTTTTCATTATGCACAATTTTCGCAACGGTATTCCTGCTCACCATCAGTCAAGTAGCTATTTTTTCAGCTGTTGTTATGTTTGTGCAAATTAGTATACCCTTCCAAAAAAAAAAAAAAAAAAAAGCGTTATTTTTCATATGGAGCTATTTCTGAATCAAACGTTTGAAGACTCCGAAATGTCTTTATAGGAACAATTAAAATGCTGCATGCTCTATTTATATTGAAATTCATTTGAATATCGAACAAGAAGAAAATCAAGTTGGTTTGAAAATATATGCACTATATAGAATGAAAAACACGTTTTCCGTAGGGTATATTTATTTTTGGGCAACACTATATAAAATTTTTGTACAACAAAAGTACAACGCTTAATCTTAATCTTAAGGGTTGAGTTATCAATGAATGAAAAGTGCTCGATATCGGGGATACAGCATACATAAAGAGGAAATTTAGAGCTTCATTGGGTGTAATCATCAGACCGTTCACTACCCCTGAAATATGCTTCCTATATATAGGGCGTTTGAGGTCACGTTTGAGGGGCTGATGGTATATGTGAAACATTCCAGGTAAAAAAAGAGGTTTCATTAAAATAGATGATTATTATTATATGAACTAATTTTGATGGAAGTTTGATTGTTAAATTATTTTTAGGGAGGGTTACGTTGTTTTGTTGTTTTGGTGGGAGGGATTCGAGTTGTTTATCTTCAAAAGAAAAAAAAAACTGTTTTAATTTTTTGAACACAATCTAACAAAACTGAAAAATTCCGATATATTGTACATCTTCGTCTATCAAAATTATTATTATTATCATTGAAAAAACGATTTTTAAACTTTAATAAGTTCAATTCTTAAAAAAAATGTCGTTTCTCCTTAATTTGTTTCATTCATTATCTCTGATAGGATTCGATAATCGATCAAATATAAATTGACTTGAAAAGTAAACGATGCACGCTTCAGTACTGGTGAAAGAACTCTTAAATACCTAAAGGTTGTGGACTATACAAAGCTTCTAAATGAGAGATGCGTATAGATCCTCATGTTGAACTAAAATATAAGGTTTAGCACCGTATTACTATAAAACTACGACTTCCACAACCAATGCATAACCCAAATATTGGAAACTACGAGATACAACCAGGGGCGTATCGAAGGAGTACACCCCGGGTGACACTAACAGAGAGATGACACCATGATGATTGCCTAAACTTTTCCTGCATTTGATTAAATATTTGCTAATTAAATAAATCAACATTGACTCTGATTTTTTACTCTGGAGTGAGGTGTAATAATTTGCTTTGTCCTTCACAGACCATGAATTTAAGGTTTTGTAGATTTTACACAGGGCCATATTTGTACTCTACCCTTCTAACAGGACAGTTCATTAGTGCAATGGCCAAAATTGTAGGATGGGTTGTGCTTCTCATAAAGTTAAATAATGTGTTTCTATCATATTAATAAAGAATGCATACACATTTTTTCATTTCACCCTTGCTTCAATGCTCGTCCAGCTTCATACTTGGCGTGCATTCCATTCTCTTCCTAACATCTCAATTCTCCTTCCACATCTACAGGGCTGCACGCACGCTATACAGTCAAACCAAGAGGATCCAAATTCCCCGTCTCTCTCAATATCATCACACTTCTAAAAAAAAGTCGCTACGAAACATTCATCAACAAATTTCAAACCTACTACGCCTAAAATCCTATTTTAGCTTTCTAACGCCCGCAGAAGAGAATATTACCAAAATCTGTGCGTATTTCATTCAATGTGGTAGACAATACAGGGGCAAGACGATCCGTCTCATAAAAATAAGGCTGGATGAAGATATGGAAACTGTAATCCGAGGTGAAGGCTATGAATTTAGGTGTGGTAAATCATTTGTAGAGGGAAAAGGGGGTCATGTGGAATCAAGTCAAAATAATAATACTTGAAAATAAGGGAGCACATATGTTAGGCTCTGATAACCTCCTCAGTGGGTCTATGAAAATGAGCATTATATTCCACCTCCTGGTAATACGGTTGGACAAAAAGTCATATACTATGATTCAATGGAAAAGGCAAACAAACGACATTATATTTAAGGCTACAAGTTTTCATCAACAGATTGTCATAGTCGGTGAAAGCGTATTTAGTCACCAGGCAAGTTCAACACCTAGGCCGGGTAGTGCAAAAAACTTGTATACTCTCGTTTGGTAGGAGAGAAAGACAAGTAACATCAAAAGTGCAAATTATCTAACAGAATTAACAGGTGCAAAATATCCCCTAACATGAACAACGGAATGAGAACAATGTACACCCATAGATTGAATAAAGTGTTGGGTTTGAAATTTTCCAGAAAGTTCCTGACTACAACAGGCACACGGAGAAACGTTGTGACTATAACAACCAGGATGAAGACAAAATTCCAAGTAAATTCGTGTATGATATTGACAAAAGTGATTTCAGAACTTATGTGCAGAAAATTTCTTGCTGAACGATACTTTCAACCTCAGTTGAGTGTGATTTCAATCAAATCAAGACATTGCCCGAGAAAAATTAGCGTCTTTTAGATGAAGAAGGAAAGTTCTTTAGAGAAAGAAGGATGGATTACTTTTTATATACATATAGACGGAGCAGTAAAAGCTGGACACGCAACTGAAATAACCAGACAACAAGTTGGAGCACTGCAAGATGAATCAGAATAAGTAAATTATACCAGGAAAGAGAAACATTCTTTTTCTAAAAACATTCAGAAGCACAGACAATTAACGAAAAGGACTATGAAAAAACTTCAGACGTCTCCAGTTTCCACCCAAAAAGTGTTAAAGGACTGCAAATTTTGTTCATATACTTAAATTTGCATAGACTGTTACAAAGATGATTACTGTTATTTCTACAACTAATAACGAAAAATCTAAATTTCCTATTGTTAGTGTCTTGGCAACAACTTCTGATGATATTCATGAACAAGTTGAAAATTCTTATAGTGTGAATTCCACGTCTAAGGACGATCTGTCAGACTAGATATAAATAGCACTGGCCCCAAGTTTAAAATTGATACCGGTAGTCACGAAGATTAGTGTAAAATTGTCTGCTTACAATGGTAATTCCATACAGGTTCTTGAAAAACATGTAGCCCAAATTTCTAATAAGAATCTGGAAACCCAAATTATGTTCATTGTACTGGACTGTCATACTCGGCTGAAAGCAGGTTCTACTATGAGCTTGATTCCTGTTTTCAGAATTTCTGAGAACCAGCATTCCTCTCCATGTTTAATGATTGTTCTTGCTAACGAGAAACACTGCTTTGGCAATGATAACTTTTGAACCTAAAGTAAAACAGGTTCTTAATCTGACTCAAAAATTGTTTCTTGTCCTGAAGAATAAACTCGAATTTGTACATATGGCTCAGTTGATTATAGTTACTTCAGTGAAAGATCCAAATGATTTGGTATCTTTAACAGTAACAGAAAACAAGACAGTTCCATTCGTGTGTGACTTGATTCTCGAAATTTGAGCAAGGTCATGAAACGCAGACATTGCAGCTTACTCACTGCAATAGATATAATCTATAACATATCAGGAGCAAAATTCTTCGCTAAATTAAGAATTAATTCAGATCCAAACATTAATTGTGCATTTTAAAAAATTGTAAAATTAATTATCTTCAAATTATTTATAAGATTGTTTATTTGTAAATAAAATGGTCGCTTCTTGCATTGTTTTAATTGACTTGCAGCTTGTTCGTATTTTTTTTTTTTTTTTTTACAAGCCTTTGTTAGGGGCCTTCGAAATTTGTGCAAAGAAAGGATGAAAACCTTATTCTTGAAAAAAAAAAAAGCGCAAATTTGGCCCGCAGATAATAGAACAAGAAAAAGAAATAACCAGCAGCAGTTACCCTGAACGCAGACGGAGTAAGGAATGGCCATATGACAATATTTCCCATTCGTTGACCTATCGGGACCTACTTAAACATATCTCGCTGGACCCTGGTTGGGGAAGGGTGACGATTATAAATGCCGACTCTAATCCGAAATTGGTTAGTTTCAAACCAGAATTTGTTACAAGAAAGACCCTCCGCTCACTGAAGCGATAGTCGTCATCTTGACTCCCACTTGAAACATTTATATTTCGCGCGCAAACATGCACTAAGATCCCACACAAAGCAATCACCTTTGAACCCTTTTTTTTACCCGCTGAATACTACGAAAGAACTTTACTTCTACACATTGTTAACTACGAACTTAATCGTCAAGTCTATGAACTATAGTTAACAGGAAAAACTGAGTTTGTTTTCCAGCAAAGACACTTATTTCACGAAAAAAACTTTCCTTTTTTTTTTTTCACTTCTCCGTTCTTAACTTCTTACTGTTAGTAAAAGTTCGGAATTTTTTCGAAAAACCAAGGTGTTAGCGTTTAGTTTAAATCAATTGCTTTGAGCCGAGGCGTTCTTAGTTCGCTGGTGTACAAAAAGAAAAAGAAAATCCCAAATTTGTGAAATGATCTTATCTGAGACGCCTGGATGAAATTTTCAATGAGACAAACAGCCTTCTTATGGATTAAAAGAAATGTTTGAAGTTATTAAATTTTTACTCCAGAGACTCCTTATATGAAGTAAAATTTGATAATTCAACGCAAAGAAAAAAAAACAACAACAAAAAAAAAAACAGAAAAAATAGCATATTATTAAGCGGAGCCTTCGTCCGCATTAATGAAAAAATATATATACATACATAACCTGGGAAAAAAGAGTTGCTTTGCTTTAATCAATAATTTTGCCAGAGACGTAAATATTTCACTGAAAGCATGACATGATTGTTTTTTTCTTTCTCCTGATTTCTGCAAACTGGTATGAATATTCTTGTGTTTGTGAAATTATGCTCATTTTGAATTAAAATTTTCTGGAATATACAGAAGTTCTAATATTTTGCATGTAATCTCTTTCCAGAAGACATACCACTTTTCTGTGTCCTTTGAAGTAAATTTGATATCTTTCCCTTATTCAACTACCCTTTAATGAAAAGTTATTTTGTTTGAATATCTAGAAATTTGTACGATGTTAATTCAACTTGAGATGCTTTATTAAGTTATACATTCCATAAAGTATCACACTTCGTAATTTGTTCGAATAGGAGAATTCTCTAATGTTATAAATCCAAGCAGTGTTCTGGATATAGATTAAAAATAACATAGTGGCGCCCACTAGATTTTTAATTTAGCACTTCGTACGAAACCCTTCTTTTAGCTAGATATCTAAAACGTTACTTCCGATGACGACTCCCTATAAAAACTCTGAACGCACGCATTCAATTGCAAATTTGCTAGCCACTTACTCTTTCTCTCTCTTCTCTTCTCCCTATGGTCGGTATCATTTCCCGCCCCCCCCCCCCCCCCCCGGCCGATCCGAACTTTACCGTTTTTTTACACTATGAACGATCATCGTACTAAACGTTGCCCATTTTAGCTGACAGATTTCGAGATATCTCTCGTTCACACAGCTAGTCAACCGTGTCCTCACCACTAGCTCAAAACACGTAGACACCTCTACGTCTCATGAATGAAATGGCAACAACTTTGACTAAACAACAATTACGATGATCTGTCTTATAATTCTCCTTACTGATTGGGGAACGCACATGTGTCTTAAATAGTCCGTCTGTTGTGTGTTTTTCAGCGTCTGAGAATGACCCCGAAGTTGTTCACAAGCGATCCTAAATACATCGCCCACAACTTGGGAGTTAGGCATACACGCTGGTACCCTGTCTCCATAAGTATTCTTTAATACTTTTCAAGCCATATGGATTCATTGCAGTTCAGTTACCTCCACTTCAAGAACATACCACTGTTTCTCGGCACAAAGCTCCCATCTTTCTCGTAGAAGCTATTCCCTCTCTTCTTCTCTCCACGATCGTATCCATGTTTTCACATTTGTATTCTTTTTCAGTCCTGTATCGTCATAAATGTTTACAGATTGAATTTACGCTTGAATTGTTTGTCTAAATACTTGTATGTGTTTTCTTTACTCTGTTTAATCTCTGCGTACACACTTATACTTGGTATGCATATTATCCCGGCCGTAATGGCAAACATACATCTTCCTTCCTGCTTCAACATCTCCACTAACATCCACGTACAGGCCCACAATCACATCAGGCACCAAAAATCCAAACTTACAAACTGATGACCCCTCAAACTAAATATGAACTATCATACCTATAACAGCAACAGCCAATGGTTTGAAAAAATAACTGTTGGCATCTTTATCAAACACAATGAGTACTTTAAAATGGTTAAACAAAATAGACGAATTAAACACATGAATAGTACTGTCGAAAACGATAAAATTAGCAATTTGATGTCGAAATTTGAAAATCGTTCTAGTTTACTTGAGGACTTCAGTAGAGAAGGTGTCATTTTGTTGTGGGATTCGTTGATGTTGGTGTCAGTCTCCTCTGGTTTGGTAAGAATTTCACATCCATTTTTCAGTTCAAGCCAGAAGGACTGAGAGAGTTCTTTTGGTATGTTTAGTGGTTGTAGTTTGGTGTGGAACATTTTTTTCGTTCTTTGATGGTGTTAATTTGCATTTTATATCTTACCATTTTGTGGTCACTGGCTATGCTGACTTGGTTAAAGACTTGTATGTTTTTGACGGTGTCACTTTTGTCCGTCTATTTCGTTCTTGGTCTCGCGGATGGGGCTCTCCCAAAACCATTTTCTATTGGGATTCTCCTTGAAGGGGGTGTTTATGATTTCGAATCCGTTTGTTGTTGCAAGGTTTACAAGATCTTCACCTCTCTAGTTCCGTGCTTTATATCCGAACTCACCAATTCGTCCCATCTGTCCGTTGAAGTCTTCAATGAAGACATTGAAATATTTTCTGGTATCTTGGGGTAGGGAGTTCAAGTCATCATAGAAATTGTCGATTTCCTCTTCTGTTGACTGTTAAGAAGGAGAGTAGACTTGGATGACATTCAGTTTGTACCTCTTTGAGAGTTGTATGGTGACATTGGAGTCGCCGCTAAATTCAAACCAAAGAGCACACAAACCATCAGTAAAATCTCAAATGAAACCAGGAATCTCATAGAAAATCGCAAAAATCTCAAACTATCGACAACAACGAAAGAGAATTGGAGCAAGCGAACTGAATAAAACAATCCAAGAGAAACGAAGAGAAGACAAAAGAAGATACACGACAGTAATCGCCGAAGCAATTCTCGAAGAAGATCAGGCTTCACAGCTTTCGGTACAGGATGAGAACAAATAACTAGTATACTTGGGGAAAATAGAGACCTAACAAGGAAGACAGGATTGTCAAACGTACCCAAGAATTCTACCAAGAACTCTACTCCTCCAAACAAGGGCTACAAAACAATGAACAGGATACACAAGACGCAAGCAATCAGTTCAAGAATTTCCCAGACATTACACCATGGGTGATGAAGCAAGCTATCAAACAAAAAAAAGAAAGGATAGATCCCTAGACCAGATAACATCACCATCGACTTACTCAAAAAAAGCTGGTAAGGTCATCACTAAGAAACTATTCTATTCAACTTATACCTCAAACAAAGTAAAGGCCCTGATGATTGGAGCACTACAATCATAATGCTTTTATATATATATGAAAAAAGAAATCCGAAAAACTTCAACAACTACTGACCAATAAGTGTACTCAAGTGCATGGAGATAGTAAACCACTACATCTAGCTAAGACGACGAATCTCCATGAAATCCTTAAAAGAAGAAGAAATTAAGCGAAGAATCACTTTGAGATAACAAGCTCAACTTTCAAGCACAATAAAGTCCCATTAATTCTAAAAAAAATAGTATACAACGAATGCATCCTCCCGGTACTCACCTACGGAGCTAAAAATAGAACCTGACCAAGAGACTAACCCTTAAACTGAGAACCATGCGATTTGCATATGAAAGAATCATGCTGAACATCACATAGAGAGATTACAAGTATATAAGGAAAAAACAGTAGTTCGAGACATCAGAGAATTCATCAGAAAACTCAAATGTCAATGGGCTGGTCATGCTGCAAGAATAACAGACAACCGAAGGACATCATCTCACAACATTGATTCCTAGAGATCATATGTATAACCGAGGCCAGCAGAATACAAGATGGAGAGATGAACTAGGCAAGTTCAGAGAGTAATGGTTCTGCAACGCACATGATAGAGAGGTGTGGCGAATCCTATGGAAGGTTTATGTTCAACGACGGACAATAAAAGACTGATGATGATCGAAGTGACACACACCCACACAGACGGTGTGACACCTCACAAATAGTGTTATCCCTCTTAGATGGTAGGGCTGTGGAACTAATTACAATACTTCGAAGCCGTATTTCGTACGGTGGACGATAAAGGGAGGGTCCAGGTGAGCAGGATATATACATCGTAAGTTGAGTTCCTTGTCAAAAATAAGTTGTTTAAAAAAAAAAAATATATTTCGCGTTTTGGAAAGACAATTTCTTGAGAATAGTTATTTTTAAGCAAAACACTTGAAACTGGATTCGCTCCCAAATGTTAACACATCTTCCGTTACCCATGGCACATTATGAATAACTTCACTTCATTATGCAAACTGAAAATTGTTGAGAACATTTGGAGATATTGTGCAGTGCACATATACCTACGATGAAGGGGGTGACTGTGAAGAATTCCAGGATCCGCCCTCAAACGTAAACATTTCTCCCTAAGACCATTGCTCACCGTTCCACCAAATATTACGAATATTCACTGAGAATTCATTCCTATCTACATATAGATACAATGCAGGAAGGGTGAATTTTCAGGATCTTCCCTAAAATGTAAGCAATTCGTCGTCAATCCATCATCCACTCTCATTCAGAAAATTTTGAGATATCATGTGGACTACAAGTAAGGGTCTAGTTTCACATTGTAATTGTATCTTAGATTGAATCACCCAGCTAAAACATGATGTAACGGCTGAAAAATTACCGTATTTATCTTATTCTGTAATTCAGAGTAATCCAAAAATATTGGTCAAAAAGAGATTTTCTGTTCAATTCGAAGCTGGGCGAATGCCTTTGTTCCATCGTTCCACGTTGGATGCCAATACTTATTATTATTTGCATTTTCACAACAGTTGCGTGGTGGTCACTGCAGTAAATCTCTTCAGGTCTCCAGCCCTTCTCTGACATCGTCTTCACCTGTCATAGCAGAGCTGTAATTTGGACTGCCTTCATCATGCCTTTTTATTGGCTGTGAGACCATTGCTACCAGTCGGGGGTCGTATGTCTCATATTCCAAGTACTCTCCTCAGTATTCTTGCGGTCTCCAGTAGTGCCGTAGTCTGTAAAGTTTAATTCCTTTCCTTTTATCCTCAGTTCCTCCAATCTTGTTTTCTGTGTCTTTGGTAGAATTCCGAGTGCACCCACAATTACTGGTACTACACTGACTTTCATGTTCCATACCTTCTTCAGTTCCCTTGCCAGGTCCTGGTGTTTCCTTAGTTTTTCACTCTCTTTCGTACTTACTCTGTGATCCACGGGCACAGCCACGTCTATTATTTTGCAGGTTTTCTTTTTCTTGTCCACAATTACCAGATCAAGACCTCTCGCTTGGATGGGGTCGTTAATTTGCATGTCAAAGTCCAAGAGTAATTTATGGCTCCCAGTTTCCTGGGTTGTCTCCAATTTGTGCTGATGCCACCTGTCAGCATAATTGAATGCAATTCGTTTGCTCAGTTCCCCGTGTATCACTGCTGCTACATTGTCATATCTGTTTTTATACTTTTTCTTGGCTAGTTGACTGCATTAACTGGTTATATTGTTTACGGTCTCATCCCTTTCACAGCATAGGCCACCTGTAGATTTTCGCTTTGAAATAGTTTTCCCGATGCATTTGTTTTGGGCTATGATGAACGATTATGTTTCTCTCTTCATCTTCCTTTTGCGTAGCCATGTCAATGATCTCTCGTCTGCGATATTTTGTATCTGTCTTTTGAATTCTCCGTATAGTTTTTTCCTGTTCCCATTTTTCTTTCCCTGTGTGCTATGCTGCTCCTTCGTTTGCGACTTTTTGTTGTTGTTGCAGTTGTTTAAATTTAATTAAAATTTTTCGATTAAGTATTTTGCATATAAATTCCCCAATTATTGCATTAATATGCTGAAAAGAAACTTTCGATGCCCTGGTTGAAACAGGTGATTCTATTGATAGATTGTCAAAAACTGTAATCAGAGGTTTGATTCTTTTGCATTTCCCAAGATCGGCCATCGACGAAGACAGTCCTTCAGAACTGTATAGTATCAGAGATAATTCTAAGAGTGCTTATGGTTTTGCTGTTTATAGTGTCCAAAATTGATTCTCATTTTTTGGGGGCGAAGCCCATACGGACTGATGATTCAGGTAGTACATATGATGGAGGAAGCCGTTCTTTTCTGCTTGTTTTTTTTTATTTTTTTAATACACCCAAACTCAACTTAATAATATTATCATAGCTGTAAATGCTCAAGTCGGGTTATCATGGTAGTTATTGGATGACATTAAAACAAAATATCAGTTTGTGAAAAATAGGCCTAAAGATATTCGTTAAATGATCGAGAATTAGTTGGAAAATATTCGACACTTATAAATTTCTGCTACATCTCCACTCAACGAAATCCTGTTGAATCGCTCACAAGGGGATCAACTTGAAGAACATCACACCAAAATTTGAACTATTAGATCTCTGGACTTGAATGGCTCTGCGAAAATCCAGTTGAATGGTCCGTTAGTGACCTCAATTGTTCAATCAACAATTCTACATGATATTTTTTACAGATAACAGAAAGGAGCCAATCATTGTCTTCGATAGATTTCCTCAAACTACTCAAGTTAATAAATGCAACATCTTTTGTATTCAATTTTAGAAATAAACTGAAGTACTTAGATTTGGATAGCACCCATTTTGCTAAATTGCACTTATTCAAAGTGATGCTGCTACAGTCCTTTGAAAGAGAAATTGCTTATCTTCTGAATTCCCTGAGCAAAAGAGCAGCTGATTTGGTTAAAAGTTTGAATTTGTTTTCCGACAATGCAGGAGTTTTACGTTCTGTTGGAAGGACTACAACCTATGACAATGAAATAATCAATCCAGCTTTGCTGATTAAAGACCATGCTTTGACTAGACTCATTATCAATGATTGTCACGATCAATGTAAAGATCTGGGCATTGCAACCACTTAAACTAAATTATGGCTTTCTGCTCTTTGGATAACAAGAGCCAGACAAGTTGTGAAAAGTAAACTCTGAATTTTAGGAAATTGTTGACTACACTGGACAATATGTTGACTGCACTGGACAATGATAAAAACTGACCAAGGTCCCAGGAATATGTACTAGCTCATACTTACATGTCTCAATATTAGAGCAGTATAGAATTAGTCCAAGACATTAGTACTAATGCGTTTATTCTGGCTTACAACAATGTACGGAATTTCTTTGCATATTTATAGCGATAATGCCACATCATTTTAGCTGGATGCAACCTTATAGAGGAGGTTTTTGCTTCCAGCAAAATTGAAAAAAAATTTAAAATACATAACATTAAACAGATTGAGATATGCCTATACTGTGCATAGGATGGGAGTATATGGGAACGTTTGATTAAAGTTATCAGATTTTATTGGAGATTGGACTTCTTCAAGACTAATATTTGAATATCCTCGTTGTAATCTCAGATGAACAAAATGTCATAAATGCCTATATGTATTCGGTAGATTCGACCCTTGAGACTTTGACTCCAAATTATTTTTTTCGTCCTAATGTCAATGCAGGATTTGTGTTCGAAATAGATAATATGAATATATTTGATTATGGTTCCCCATCGAAATCTGAGGTAGTTACATCGATTGAATCTCGCAGCAGTATGTGGATAAAATTTAGAGAACTTAGGTATCTGAATTACTTGCTTAGTTCAAGAGAACAGTATACGTATTCACATATTTACTTCTCCAATAGAATCGAGGTTTATGATGTAGCTCTTGTTAAGAATCTAGCTAAAACTAGACCAGATTGGCTTCTGAGTAAAGTCTTGGAACTTGGGAAAAACCACAAAGCTCGTTCCGTAAAAAAAACAAAACAAGTGATTGTTTGATTCAGATCAATTCCATCAAAATTTTACACCCACTTATTGCCTTTGACTCATTCTCCCCAATCTTGCATCAATCCTGATTTTGAGAATGTGGAAACGAATACATGAAAAGAACATCCAAATTCAAATAGCAAATCAAGTCAATGCTCTAATTCAAACAGTTCCCTTAATCAGGCCTTAAGATACTCTAAGAGAACAGCGGTAACAAGAGGCAGACAGCGGTCACCAAAAGATTCCTATGTTTACTATCAATTATTCATCATTTACTGTGAATCTTCCTTTCGCATCTTCTTTTGGCACAAATTGGATTTCAAGTCATGCGTACATACATGTGTGTTAGTTCTGTATACTTATGCCTCTATGTTTAAAAAAATATTATGAAATTGAATTAAGAATGTTTTCCAACTTATATATCGAGCAATTGGGCTCCATGTCTTTCCTTATTCACACACACGTGCATTGCTTCATTTTCCGATCATCGCTGTTTCGCTCACTACTGTAAATATTTCGGTTCAAACAAAATCAAGTACCTGAAAATGCCTTCTCCAATTCACATACATGCACACACACACACACACACACACACACACACACACGCACGCACACACATATAAGTATTTACATATATGAGAAATGTATATATATGTAAGGAATAGATATATAATTCGACAAAAATGATTATAAATGCGTTATATCATTTCGGAATGATATCCCGTATCTCCAGCACAAAACAACAAGAAACCAGAATCCTCTTAGAAGTATATGGATCTTATCCTCCATTCAGTCATGTCACTTTCCATCAGTGACAAACGTTTATAAAACGTTGTAACAGAAACCGTTAAAGACGATACATTTCAGTGACTACAACATCAAATCGTAGTGAGATGGCCTGAACATTATCATGATCATGACCCATGCCTCAACCCTTACTACAATTACAAAAACAAACTTTGTCAAAATGGTCTGTTGCGTGAGGGTCAGGAAATTATTGTACTATCTACTATGCGGCTAGAAATGCGTAAAACGTTACATCAGGCACATTTGGGTATTGAAAGAAAAAATCCTTTTCTTGCCCTACATGAACTCTGAGATGGTCAGCAAAATTAAGAGCTGCAACTCCTGCCATAAGTGTAATAATCGATAAGGTACCGAACTGCTCAGGAAATAAGTCGTTCCAGACCAACCATGGTATAAAGTTAGTATAGACCTTTTTAGTTTGTTCGGAAAGGACTACCTCACGGTAGTAGACAACGGGCAGTACTTTTTTTATCCTTGCCACTCCTTGCCAATCCCTGATATACGCTAATTAGATATTTCGATGCAAAAACTATCCCCATCACTTCATAATGAAATAGCTTGTCGCAAAAACTTCTTCTGTTACATCTTAATTGGATATTTCGATGCAAAATCTATCCTTGCTACTTCTTAATGTTACTAGTTCTCAAACATAACAAATACCCTATTATTCTCCGCTACTCCCCACTACACGTGAATGAAATATTTCGATGTAAAAACTATCCCCGCTCTTCCCTGCCCTTCCCTCGAAATATTTCATCAACTTTTGGCACGGAGTTGCTTGGAATAGCAGTAATCCTTTTGAAAATGTTTGTTCCATTGTGGATTTTGGGAAAAAAATTCGCAGAAAAACTTCAAGGAAAGAAGATATCCTAAAGATTGCTCATCAGATAAATTTGATGCTTGGAAGTGTAAAAACTAAAAATACTTTAAGAGCGAAACTGTATCGAATTCAAATTACGAAATCAAATTATCATTATATAAGATTATTGACAGGATTCTAGTAGATAAGAAAAAGCGTAAAAAGTTCCATTGATGTTACTTACTTCCTGAGCCCTCAAAATAGTACTGACTCCTAGTAGACCCTACGCCTGAAAAAGTAGTGCTGACCCAGTAAGCGTTTACCATATAAAAACCCTACTTCTGTCTTTCTCACCCTCTTTCTCTACACTACATGACGCCGGATGGATGAGTACTTTCGGATGCCGAAGTCCAGGTTTCATGTCTGACTGTGCGACGGACCAATTTCATAATAAATCTTTTTACACATTTTCCTCTCTGTCAATTGTTTTTTGTGATTTGAGTTGCAATACTGATATCTTCTTGATACAAACATTTATTCCCTTTGAAAATATTCATTTTGACCAATTATTCCTTTTGTTCGAAACAGACATTTATGAATGTTTTAAATAACATTAAAAGCATCCTGTTCCAATAGTTTATCCACTTGATCACTTGAGAACAAATGCATACATGGTGGTGGGCCACGGATATTAAATCTCTGCAAAAGATTCTATAAAGGAATTTACTTAGGCTCAATCAAACCAAAACGTTAAAATCAATAATCATTCTTCACATAAAATTTATATCTTTATGGTAGTCACACATCCACCCAGTCTAAATTTTTTATAATAAAGTATCAATTTGAATAAAGTTTATTGTTTGAAAATAGAGATACCTGTTTATTTGTCATGCCTTCTAAGTAAGAATTGATATTCTCGTTTTCAACAGTTTTACACGTATTCAATTATGAATATTCGGTGAATTATATTAAACTACTTATTCTGCCAATGCAATTACGCAGTTATGAGGGCGGAATAATTATAATGATTAGCCTTGTTCGGATCAATACAATGTAAAAGACAAATTAATCTTTGCTTATTTAAAAAAATGAAGATAATTCCCTCAATAACGTCATAACAGTTCAAATGAAAGAATCGCAAAGATTTTCACTGTCTTTGCTCTAGGGCAAGCGACCAAGACGGATGTAAGAGCCATCACTCCGGGTGGGGCTACGTAAAAAAAACCTCTTAATGTTTATCTGCAGACAGTATATCTACTCTCTTCGTAGTCGGTTCAATATTTCGAGCCCTCAACAAATATTCCTTGGCACTGTATTTCAAGAAAACAAAATGTTCGAAATTAAAAATCATGCATGCACTCACCATTACACCGACTCACAAAAAAGGAATTAGTCTCAGCGTGCATTCAGTTGTACATATCGTCATTAAAGCCAGCAAACTACGTTGTTTCAACAGAAATGGCCATGTAATCAAAATCCTGACAGAGTTATTTATATGACATGGTAGTGTCGCTCAAAACTCATGCATTCATCCCTTAGAAAGTTTTCATAACCAAAAGACTAATCGACAGACTTCCTTGTTTAGTTAACTACTGATGTCTTACCATTTTTTCGTTATAATTTTCCAACCTAATTTATTGGTGATGTCTAAATTACCTTTGTTTTAAATTGTTCAAATGGACAGTAAATGAAACAGATGGATGACACCCTAGCTTTAAATCTATTTCCAATGCAATGGTTAATGAGTCCACAGTTTTACGGGAACTTACTATATCTTTTTGATAGTAGAGATGTAGTTTTACTACCTTCATCACAGCAGATCGTTCATTCGAATATCACGTTGCTTATTTTTTTCTAAGCATTTTCCATTTTAATAATTCATGCATGTCTTTTATTCAATGTCTTCTTTTTTGAATAACGTATATCATTGATGGATAGACTAGGCTCTGAATTTTATTTCAATACGGCTTCACTGCTGGTGAGACTGGAGTCGGTTGCAATAAGAGACAGAAACCACAAGTGCCATTCCTTCAAACAGAAATATGATCGAGTGATGACTGCTTATGCACAACTAGAGACCAACCGGGAGGACAAAAGATACATTTGACATCTGATGCTGCATCTATTGATAAAAAAAAAGTATTTTGGAAGCATGAAAGTCTTTTTTTCTTGAGCTGTATTTTCGTCATACTGTCGCTACCGTTTGCTACGTACTCAATTTGAATCATTGCCAAGTCAATGTGTTTAGCTGCACATTGTACTCTGTTATGGCTGATTGGGTTAAGTTCAAAAGTTCATCATAAAGAGCCTTTCGGAAAACCTAAGGTCACTGTTCACATTCATTGGGCTGGGACAGAAATCAGTTTTAAAGAAAGTTGTAGTCTTATTCAATGAATACATTTTGATAAAGGTTTATTGCATAGCAAATTGATCCATCTTTCCTGCCTAACACTGAAATATGGAGAGATTGAATAATATCTGTAAGATTTACACATTGACTCAATGTAGGCCTATGTTCTATGCATAAACAAACAAAACATAATGACTGTTATTTGATAAATAAATAAATAATACTACAATATTATTGAGCATGAATAAATAGTACTATAATATTATGATAAAACAAAGCATATTTTCAGAATACTATACTCATTGAGAAAAAAGCAAAATTTAAGTCAATTGACAACGATAAGGAAAATTCAAACACTGCTTATGTACACTGGATTTTATTAAAATGCAGTCGACACCAAAGTCGTGATCGTTGTGTCATTTTTCCTCAACTCCAGAATGTGCTGCATCATTATGTAATCATTACGTAATTATCATGTAATCATTAAGAGCGAAGAAAAGGTTCAATGTAACTGTTTGACAAATCCTACCCGTGATATTGCAGGTTGCTAGCGAAAAACACTAGTAATATATAAATGATAGATCAGACCTACTTTTGTAAATCTTGACGATACAGAAGTTGCTGTTTCTCAACAAAAGTATCAACGACATTTTTTGCCCAGATAACTTAAAATTTCTCTTCCAAAGCGAAACTTTAGATAAGATTCCCGGTACCGAATTTAGAAATAAGATGAAATAAAACTCCACAGGAAAATGACCACTCTGGTTGAAAATCAAAAAGAATTTATTTCCTTGCAGATTACAACAATCAACACTTCCAGGGCAGGTAAAGTGATACGCTTATCTAACTTTAGTTGGCTGAAGAGGTGGTTTGTTTGGAGAACCTAGAGGATTTTACAGCGGTGAGTAACTTCAGAGAAAACAACAGAGGGTCAATCAAAGGCAAGACAAAACTCATGTCTTCACCTCCAAGTTCAGATTCTGGCTTTCACTTGACGACCCTGCAGTTAGTTACTCAAGTTCTTGTAATAGATAAAAGGATTACAAAAACAATCACTATCAGTCCGATCTCTAACTCAAACAACGTATTTCTTGAATTGAAAAAAATTCCCAGTTCAGGTTATTTTAAGGAAAAAAACAATTTTGATCAATACCCTTCCCGACTTGTAAAATTCTGATATTATTTTTATATTAAAGTAATTCCTTGCTGGTTCTTAGAATTTTGGCATTGATCATCATCATCATCATCATCATCATCATCATCATCATCATCATCACCATCATCATCAGTCTTTTGACGTCCGTCGTTGGACATAGACTTTCCCCAGGATTCGCCACGATTCTCTATCATGGGTGTCGCGGAGCCTGTATTTCCTGTGATCTCTGGGGATCCATGTTGTGATACATGATCTCCATCGGTTGTCTATCTTTCTTGCAACACGGCCTACCAATTGCCATTTGAGTTTTTTAATAGTTTCTATGATGTCATGGATACCAGTTTTCTTCCTTATATACAGTACTGTCTTGTGATCTCTCCATATAAGATTGAGCATGATTCTCTCATGCACACGTTGCATACTTCTCAGTTTGCAGGTCTGTCTCTTGCCATCCCAAAGTGATTCTCCACTTGATTTCCTCCTCTTTTGAGGGTCTCATGGAGATTTGTTGTCCTAGATAGATGTAGTAGTCTACCTTGCCAAGTTTTGCATCTTCTATCTTGACAGTTATGTTCTTATTCTCAACATGATTATTGCACATGATTTTCATTTTATTGAAGTTCATGTGTAGGCCAACTTTTTTGCTTTCTTTGTTTAGATCATCTAGCATCAGTTGTAGGTCGTGTAGGTTCTCTGCAAAAAGGACGATGTCGTCTGTAAATCTAAGGTTGCTCAAGTATTTGCTGTATATTTTGATTCCTCTATTTTCCCAGTCCATGTTCTGGAAGATCATCTCAAGGTAGACTGTAAAGAGTTTTGGTGAGCTGGTATCACCTTGTCTTACTCCTTTTTGGAGCTGAAAACGGTTCAGAGTCCTTATGTAGCCTAATGAATGAGTTACTGTGGTTGTATATGTGTTGCAGTACTTTAACGTGTACAGGGTGTACACATTGGGAATTTCTACAGAGTCAAATGCCTTCTAGAAGTTTATAAATACTACAGTGAGTGGCATTTTGTATTCTGCTGCCTTCTTTTCAGCTGATTTATTGAATGAAGATGGTCCATGATCGAGTAATTTCTTCTAAATCCAGCCTGTTCTCGTGGTTGATTCTCATCTGGTGTTTTAGTAATCTGGTTGGTGGTGATTTTTGTGAAAAGTTTGCATATGCAGTCGAGCAGGCTTATATGTCTGTAGTTGTTGAGGTCTTTGGGATTACCTTTTTCATGTAGAAGCATTGTAGTAGCAGTGTTCCAGTCTTTCGGAACTTTACTCTGTTTCAGACACAAGTTGAATAGAATAGCTAGCTTTCTGTTGACTCTCTTACCAGCCTTTTTGAGTAGATCGATGGCGATGCTATCTGGTCCAGGGGCTTTTCCTTTTTTTGTTTGTTTGATGGCTTGCTTTGCTTCCCATAGTGTAACTTCAAAGAAGTCCTCGAACTGATAGTCGGCATCTTGTGTATTCTAGTCGTTGTTGTTATATTGTCCGTGTTATGAAGAGTAGAGTTCCTGGTAAAATCCTTGGGCGTGTTCAACTATTCAGTTTCTATCTGTTGTTATGTCTCCGTTTGCTTTGTGAATGCTAGTTATCTGTTTCTTTCCTGTACTGAGAGCTTTGTTTATTGCATTAAATCCTCGACGTTTTTCGACGTTGGTCTTGATGTTGGCTGCTATATACCCTCTTTGGTCTTCTTTTAGTTTCTTCTTTGTTGTGTTTTTCAGTTCCGCTTCTTCTATTTTCTCCCTTGTGGTCGTTGATGGTTTGAGGTTTATATGCTTTTCAATCAGTTTCCTGGTTTCATCTGAGATTTTGCTAATGGTCGCTGTGTTTCTTGGTTCGAACATATTGGCTGCTTCTGATACAAAGGTTGTTATTTTGTTGTGGAGTTTGTTGAAGTTGGTGTCGTTTTCGTCGGTTTAGATATCAAATCTAACTTGAAGACTGGGGTAAGTTCATATGGTACGTTCAGTGGCTGCAGTCTAGTGTGGAAGATTTTCCTGCATTTTTTTTATTTGTGTTTATTTGCATCTTACATCTTACCATTCTATGGTCGCTTCCTATATTCACTTGGTTTAGGATTTGGATGTCTTTGATGGTGTTGCTTTTGTCCGTTTAAATATAGTCTATTTCGTTTTTGGTTTCATGGTTGGGGCTCTTTCAAGTCCATTTTCTATTGGGTTTCTTTTTGAAGAATGTATTCATAATTTTGAAGTTGTTGGTAGTAGCAAAATTCACCAGATTTTCACTTCTCTCGCTTTGTCTTTTGTATCCAAATTCTCCGACGCAGTTTTCGTTTCCTTGTCCTACTTGTGCGTTGGAATCTCCCATGATGGCATTGAAATATCTTTTGGTATCTTGTAGTAGGGAGCACAAGTCATCATAGAAGTTGTTTATTTCTTCTTCGGTTGATTGTGAAGTGGTAGCATAGACTTTGATGACATTTAGCTTGTATTTCTTCGAAAGTTGTATGGTGACACTAGCCATGTGGTTTGAGATGGCTCTGAAGCCTACCACGTTGTCTTTGAGGTCTTTATTGATGTGAAAGCCTACTTCACTCTGCTTCACCTTCTCTCTTCCGTAATTGTTGAGAAGATGTTTGCTTTTCAATTCTATTAGTTCTTCTCTTGGTCTTCTCATTTTGTTGATACCGATTATGTCCCATTTGATGTTTTTGATTTTGTTTTCGAGATAGTTTAGGTGAAAGTCTGTTGAGGGCGTCCTGACGTTGTAGGTGCTGATTTTTAACATTGTCTTCTTGTTGAAGGTTTTTGGATTTTGTTTGGATTTAAGGATTCTGTTTGGGTTTTGTTTGGGTGGTCGCTGTTTGGATACATCATTCCCACCCAATGAAAGAGATGCAGCTGGGCCTTTCGGGATCGTTGGTCCAGCAGGAACAGGCGTTCTCCTGGTGTAGTGTTTGGGTAATCGCATTTGGAGCACATTAATCCCATCCAAAGCGAGTGATGTGGCTGGGCCTTTTGGTACCGAGGACCCAGCAGGAACGGCCGGTATAATTTTCATTGTACGAACCATGGGGAGTGTTTGGCCATGCCCTGCAACGCTGGCCCATGACGTGTTTGCAGGGGGTCTGGTGGATTGGTCACCGCTGGTGTCGATCAGAGTGGCCTTAGAGCTCCACCGGTTCTCAACACCCACTATCTGGTCCTGGTTGGTAAGCAGACAGGTCTGGGTGTACGTAGCACTGTACAAGGTGAAAGTTAAAGGGAAAAGATTTGGAAAGCAGGATCCAAAAAGTTAACAATTGGGGTATATAGAAGGTATATATTATCATCATTTTTATTTTTTTATCTATTTTATTTCCTATTTTATTCATTCATTTATTTCATTTCATTTCATTTTATTTTATTTTAGTCCTCTGTTATTTGATATTCATGCAGTCTACCTGGGTGAATCAACCGAGTTATTATCCTATTTAGGACTATGTGCATCTATAATGGGCTAAAGCTCTGTGATGTGGAGTGCTATCATGTCTAATGGGGTTTTATAAGTTTTTGTTCAGCCTTTAGGGTAATATGTACTCAGGCATACCTCTCCCTTCATTATTAAGTTTTCAACTTACTTTAAGTCTCCAGAGAGTGGATTTTTGGAGAAAAAAATTTGAATGAGTGAAATAGTGAGAAAAAAGTGACAACTTTAGGTCTACTTATCTAGTTCAATTTCATCTTGCATCAGCTTGCAGGGAGGGGGGATTCTTATAACAGTCGAAAAAAGTTTTTCATTTTTCACCTTACAGTGTTGAAGAATTCATCGGTCACCCCAACTACAAGCAGCAAGAATTTGTCTATTAGATAGTTGAAGATGTGCTGTCTTTTATCTAAGTTTATGACCAGTCTACCCCTCGCTGGGGATAGGGGTGGGGGAGTATGTGCCTTTCCTTCCTGTCCTTTCTATTCATTATTTTTTTCTTTCTTTCTTTGTTTCCAGATCTATCTATTTTGGAGTTTACTGGAATACTCCAATCTAATCTATGTTCATTTAGGAATATTAAAGCCTTACTCTTGCTTAGAATTTTGGAAGATGTTGGATGGTATACCTTGTAATGGCCAAAACAAAACAAAACAACAAATCTGAATGAATGAACAGGGAGAAAAATACATAAAAATACACGTTAAAAAAATGTTAGATCACAAGTTAATTACCAGGTAGTTGTCGAAAAGGACAATGGGAAATAAAGTTTGTCTCAGCTTGTGGGATTTGACCCTAGCAATCTAAAGACCACACTATGCAATAAGAATCCGAGGAAATACCCTCCCTGAGCTAAATGGAGCTATGTCTAGACCATATCCCCAATCCACGAATCTTTCTACTTTCAAACGTTCAAATCAATGTCAGGGAGATACGGTTACCATTCGGACTGAAATCAAAGGATGAATTTCAAAGAAGAGTCGATGAATAATTTGGAGGCATCCCACGAATTGTGACTCTGGTAGATGATATATCTGTATATGGTGAGACTCACGATCTCTTTAAAACGTCATAAATCGAATAAAAGTCAAGTACTTTGGACATATATCAAAACCCGGTATTGACTCCAACCCTAACAAGGTTTCGCCTATTCGTGCCATGCCAAGGATGGCAAGTTTATCAGATTACAGATCACGAGCCCTTTGCATCAGATATTTCTAGGGACGTACAATTTATATGGGATGAACCACAGATCAAAGTATTTGAGAACTCTAAAAACATTTGAGTAGCACAAATACTTTGAAGTTGCAGTTTTGTATGCAGTATAGTTACATCCTAAATAAAAGATCACTCCTCTTCAAAAATCTTGTTTTAGAAAAATTTGAAATTTTTTCATGAAGTAGCAAACATACTTCAAAGCTGTATTTTAATACGATGAACCGAAAGTGAGGGTTCAGTTCAGCAGTCATGTTGAATCGTAAACTTACCTCGCCTCACAAAAAATCGGTGCTTTGGAAAATGATTTAATGAAGTAAAAATAGATATTCATAAAGGTTTTCATTACAAAAGTTTTGAAACTTGGTTGGTCAAATCTTACCTTGATCGAACGAAAAATTGTATCTCTAGCTTTTGTAGTGATTTCCAACATTTGCAGGAAACACCTTCACAACCATCAATGATTCCACCCGTCGAATAATTTGGTCTCTTTTGCTTTCTTGGTATAGAGGGCTCTACCACCAATGGATTTTGTTTTAATATTGCAACCAAAGTTTCAAAGAACAATTTGAAGGAAGCATCACTTCATATCCCTTCAAATGTTTGGACGAACAGTCAGGTTAGCAAGTCATTTTCAATTAATAGTTGCCATCTTCTCACTTTGCAAAGTTTGGGACAAGTTGTTTCTTGATTAATGTAACCTCTGTTCGAGTGAAATGAAAATTCCTCACGAAAACACTTCTCTCACAAATTCAACGGTTGAACATAATTAACTAGTATTTTCTGAAAATACGAATTGTCCATCGTGTTAAACAAACTTTGTCAAAGGAGCATGCCTTGTTGTGTGCATATTCTTCAGCATCAACTTCTCCTTCAATGTTTAGATGGAACCAAGCTTTTTCCTCGTTTTTGAGAAAACTTGATAAGAACGCATATTTCACCATCAATTCCCATTGTATCACCAAAGATTTTACATTTGGGCGTGATCATCACTGATAAACTTTAGGAATATCCCCAGCTCTTGGTTGGATTATCGGAATTTGAGAAGCAACACCTGATTTTTCCAAGAATGCACAATCATATATTCGCCACTTGAAGTTGGACAAAGATAACTGCAATCGAATTAGCATATCCTTTATTGTAGTGTAGGTATGATGATTCCTATATTGTGTATGGGGGAGGAGTAGTAATGGCTGTTGGTTGTGTGTAGCGAGGAGATGTTGCAGTAGACAAAGGATTTTGCCTCCACGTGGTTTGGTTGTTAGCACTACATGCCAATTTCACTGGAGATTTGGAGGGAGGAAGTGAGATGTATAGTTGCCATGACAGCATCGAGAGTACGCGTACTAAGCATGATTATGGACGCGGAGATTAAACAGAGTAAAGAAAACTCATACAAGTATTTAGACGAACAAATGAAACGTACATTTAATGCATAAATATTTATAGCAATACAAAACTGAAAAAGGAATACACATAAAAAAAACATTGATACGACCGTGACGAGAAGGGAAAGATACGAGAAAAGATGGGAGATAGCTTCTAATCGAAAGACGGAAGTTTTGTACTGATTAATAGTGGTTATTGTGTGTTAATGAAGCAGAGGCGACTGGAATGCTATGAATCCATCAGGCTTGGAAAGGTACAAGAAATGGTTATGGAGACCGGGTATCAGTGAGTATACCAAACTGCCAAGTTGCGGGCGACGTACTTGTGATCGCATATGAGCAACTTCGGGGTCATTCTCAGATACTTGAAAAAACACCGATAAAAAGATACAGAAAAATACGTAGAGTTTAACCTACGTGTGCTTCCTGAAATAAGGAGAATTAATAGACAGTGGCAGTTGTGTAGTGAATGCATTTCACTCACGAGAGGTTCGAGGTGTATACACGTTTTGAGCTAGTGGTGAGGAGACCGTTGAGTAGCTGTGTGTTTGAGAGATACCTTGATATCTGTGAAGTAAATGGGAAACATTTAATACAGTGATTGGTCACAGTGTAAAAAACAGTGAAGTTCGGATCAGCTGGGGGAGAAACAGAGTAACCGTCCAGAAGAGCCGGGACAAAAGACGTATTTATTCTTAACATTTTTAAAAAATGTAAGAAATGTACCATAAAGTCAAAAAACGGGGGGAGGAGGGGATTAGGGCTGATCTTCTCAGCTAATTTTCTGCCAAGATAAGTTAAAACGTTTTCAAACTCAAGAAGGACGGATCTATTCTACTCTACCCTGGGCTGGGCTGACAAGTCTCTTCCAGTCCCCCAAGTCTTTTCCACTCAACCAGTGACATCAAGATTCCGCTCTAATTTAGCATCTCTCATGCTACAACAAGCCGCACAACTCTCATCCGGCTTTCGTTAAAATCACACGGAGGGAGCATTTCCCTCTCAACCTTAAATTTAAGCTTGTGCCAGCTTGGCCCGGGATCATCGTGAGCCCTGTTGCATACCATAAGAGAGGATATCCAATTCTGAATTTGCAGGTGTCTTATTTATTAATGGTTGATCAGAACTGAAAGTACAGCGAATTTTCGATTCAATATTTTTTTTACAGCGGCCAAAACACGCCCTGACGTTTTTTTTTCTCCGTATGTGAAACAGAGTGCTTTTAAAAATGTCTGGTAGGGTTGCCCCACTAAACACTGTCTTTAAACCAACTGAAGTTAGTAGAAAAAATGAATCTTGAATTTCGTATAAAAATCCAACGAATTAACACTGTCAAAATGTTTAAAAAAAAAACAAAAAACGATTTGATTTTTTCGATCCGAAATTTCTATGTGTTCAAATATGATTATAAACTCAAAAATATCAAAATATAGCACAAAATATGCTCTATCCAACGACATTTGTTTCGTTTCTCTATAATGAGTCGGGAGATCTTATCCGGATTTTAAATTCACAGAGTATTCTGGCTTTTGTTATTCAGTGGTCACTGCGCGAATTGCTTCACGAATTCGAATAACCTTGTAGGCCTCCGCTATAACATTGACAACGATTTTTTTTTCGCGGAACGCTATCTCGATGTCGATATTATTACTGGTGATTTCAGGATTTTCTTGACAAATGTATTTTCACATTTTTCGGGGAGGGGACTTATATTCAAGAACTTTTCGATTGACATTGCACTTAACCCAAAATAGTATTAATTTTCTTTTGTTTAAAAAATTCCCCGACTGATTTTCATTTTGATACGACTGCGGGGTGTATCCCTCGACGGAGGAGGTTGGATTGTACCCCTTTGCCATTCCTTTAGCGACGTACCTGTTTCACTTTTATTCATCCAAATTTACAAAAAATACATTACTTAAACTGTAAAAAAATTAATTAAAACATAACTTATTTTATTTTTAAAAATGTCTTATGACTTCATGCTTTCATTACATCTTGTTGGTGGTGCAGCGTCGTAGTGCAGTCTTAATGATAACTTCATGTTCTGTGACTCAAAGTACGGTCACCATTCATCATCATGATCAGTCTTGTATCGTCCGTCGTCGTACATGGACCTTCCCCAGGTTCTGTCACATTTCTCAATCATAGGCACCGCGGAGCTAGTATATCCACATGAATGGTTCATTTGAAGTCACACTTCCCTCATGACAAGAATCATATAATAGACCAGGCAGGCGTACACAGTCTCATAAACACGCAGCAGCATATTAATACAGCATTTTTACGAATTTATATGCACAATAGTCGCTACAATGTACATATACACGGTTGAACATATCGTAATGACTACTAATCATTTACTTGCTGCTACACACACACACACACATGCATACACAAACAAACACACAAACACACGCGCGTGCGCGAAGATATACAGATACAAAATGATTGCTGAAAGGAAACCTGTTGCCATGACAACTGACGCCATTTTCACCTTGTGCAAACAAAGTCGTTCGACACTGAATTTATTTTGACTTGAGAAAACTTCAAGATATTCCCGTGACTTAAGTTAAAAACATTTTTAGAGGGATGCTTAATCTGTAGTATTTCTTAGTTTTACTTCGTTCCCTTTTAAAGTATTCAAAAATTGTATTCAAACTACTTCAGACATTTTTTTTATAAATTGGTAAGTTTGAATTAAATTAAAAAGATGTCTGATGTAGAAGACGATGACTTTGAGGAGCAAGAAACTGAAAACCATGAAGGTGACGAAGAAACCGGAGAAAAAGAGAAGGTAATTAGCATAAAGTTGAAATAATGGAAATAATTAATACATTGTATTTTGTTAATCAAATTTCATATCTCAATTTTCAGCCTGTGATAGCAAAGCAAACTATGATTAAATTCTTCTTTATCTTTTTACTTGATGACAGAAAATTAGTTATTTTTTCGGTTCGTATTTATTGTTGTTTTTTTAAAATTTTCCTCTTAAATAAAAAATAACATGGAAAAACGTTCAGCATTTGGAATTCTATTTTCCAGAGTATCTTGACTGTAATTTTCATATTTTCAGATCTCTTCAACTTTTACGTCAACAAAAGATTACCAAAAAATAAAGTGCATTTAATGTTTTCTGCTGGAATTCAAATCAAATTGATGAGTTAAACATTTTTTCTCTAGTTAAATGATGACACTTATTTGTTTTCAATGAATTCTACTCGGGTTGGTAGTTGACATGGAGAAAAATCACTACAGATACCGTTTCTTGGACGTTGCTGGGATTTTTTTTAAATGTGTGTGGAGGGGAAGGAAATTGGCTAATCGTGGGGCTAATACCTCGAACATTTAGTGCAGTGGTTCCAAACTTAAGGGAAACAGACCACTAAAAGTCCAGAAATATTATGGGAGTGTGGGCAGACTTTGGAACAGGTGCCTTAAAACAGTTATGTAGAAAGATTTTGGAAGGGAGATAATTTCTCAGCAGACGCGTTTAGCTGCTGCTGTTTGAGTACCGCCTTTTCGAATTAGGTCATAATGGCTAAAAGTGGCTAAACGGCTATTTAGCAGATTTAATTTTCAGGTGACACAATAACACCAATAATAAATGGCAAATTAGAAACACTTACCCCCGACCCTACCTATTAACCCTATCCCTAATAGCAAACCTTCCTACTAACCCTGACCCCAAACCTTCTTACTGAACTAACTCCCAGACCTACTAACTCGCACCAATCCTACATGCACTGAGTAAACAGTATTTTTAGATAGAAAATAACATTATGATGAATAAGTTACAGTTGAGAATCAAAATCATGACCTTCTATACTGGAGGGTGGTTCAGTTAATGTCCATAAGACCCCAAATCTTCAGCTTCTCAATTTGAATAAACTATGGAATATTTTCCTTTGTTCAGTATTCTAGATGTTTATTTCAAGATATTCTTAAAATTCAAAAGCTTCAAAATTTCAAAAACCTTAAAATTTCAGATTCTCATCAATGTAAATCTATATTGAGTATTTGATTGATGAATACCTTTTTTGTACTTATTATGACAATTTAGGCCATTTCCCAAATCTTGACTGTTAAAAAATTCAGTAAGTGCTTCATATAGGAGCCTTTGAATAATCTGTCCACACAACAAGCTCACAGACACTAGATTTTTGGAAGGTCTAGATCACCCAAAGTTTAGAAATCTTCAGAGGGGAGATTTCCTAAGAAATGCACCCCCAACCATTATGTTCAGGAGGTGGCGAAGAAACTTTCAAAACATGGACTGGGAAAATAGGAATCAAAATAGACGGTGAATATCTGAGCAACCTTAGATTTGCAGACGACATCGTCCTTTTCACAGAAAAACTACATGACCTCTAACTAATGCTACATGAACTAAACGAAGAAAGCAAAAAAGTCAGTCTACATATGAACTTCTGTAAAACGAAAATCATGTATAACAATCATATTGAGAATAAGAACATAACTGTCAAGATAGAAGATGCAAAACTTGGCAAAGTAGACCACTACATCTACCTAGGACAACGAATCTCCATGAAATCCTCAAAAGAGGAGGAAACCAAGCGAAGAATCATTTCAGGATGACAAGTGATCACAAGACAGCACAGTATATAAGGAAGAAAACGGGAGTCCGAGACATCATAGAGACTATTAAAAAACTCAAATGGTAATGGACTGGTCATGTTGTGAGAATGAAAGACAACCGGTTGACATCATGATTTACAGCATGGATCCCCAGAGATCACATGAGAAACCGAGGCCGACAGAATACAAGATGGAGAGATGAACTAGACAAATTCAGAAAATACTGGCTCCGCGACACCCACGATACAGAATTGTGGTGAATCCTGGGGAAGGTCTATGTCAAATGACAGATGTTGAGGGACTGATAATGATGATGATGATGTTCTAGTTATGATGCATCTTTTTCTGGAACTTCTCTGTCCATCGTACTAAACTTTGGCTTCAAACTTCCCTTTACTCTTTTGAGAAAAAGTTTTCCAAATCCCACCAAAATGTTGGTTCATGGCTTCTATTTACAATCTAAATATACTGCTCAACTAGATTTCCATCTGACATACGGAAATATGGCTTTGTAATAATTTGTTTACTTACCTTCACTTCATTGAAGGAATCCTCTTCCTAATACACCTGTTTATGTAACTATACTGCTGAAGTTAACCTCGATTTTCCTTTCCATTGTCCAAAGCTATGTCTTTGAGGTATCTAGGTTACTTCCCTCTATATAATTTTCTTAGAACAAGTTTTTTAGGGGAGGAGTATTTAGATTAATTCTTTTTGCTTCATGAAGAAATCATTTTTCCGAAACACGAAATTAGTGATTGGAGGTTTCATATTGTTGTTATGACATATAGTCTGGAAATAAATAAGACATACGGTTTTTTCAAAGTTCATTAAATTAGTTTCTTTAGATTGGTTTCTTTATTTACCTATTAGGATCCCTGTATATTTTAGCAGCACTTAGTGGAAAACCTATGTAGTATTTCTCTTTCAAGAAACATCTTGCATAGCAGGTACTTTGATAGATACTTTTGGCAAGAAGCCTTCTTCCATGACACAATATTTCTCCAAAAATTGAAGTTTACGAACTTCATACTTGAAGGGGTTACTTCGTAAAAATAGTGAAAAGTATTCCCAGTTTTGCATTACAGTTACATTGTAAATAAACCCTCTCTCTGCCTTTGTTTTATAGTCCCGATTGTAAATTGTAGTCTCACATACTCACTTATTTGATGTTAAAATGATACACAAATAGAAAGAAATTGAAGAATTGATAAAATGAAAGAGAAGTGAATACATAAATTATATTTTTTTTGCTTTAAATAAATTGAAGTGTTAAATTGCTCCTATTTGTTGGCCATTTTTAACTTTGAGTAAGCGAGTTTGTGAAACTTTACAATCAAGATCACCTTCTCTACTTTCAGCCAAATCATGTTCGTAAATTATCACAAAAAACTTTATTCATTGAAATTCTATAAAAAGTATTTTATTAGTATGAATTAAATCAAAATATTACTTATTTCATTAAAAATGTTACGTATGTCATTACCAAATAAATTAGAATAAATACCTATTTTATCAAAAAAGATTTTCCAGCAACATTTTTCCCAACCCAATAAACTGAAGTTGTGACTCTTCTTATTATTACTTTTTTGGAGTAGGCTACACTGTATCTTTTGTTCCATGACTATTCTTGCTGTGACTTTACTCTGGGATTCTTTTTCTTGTATCCTTTCTGTGGTGCCTTTTGTATATTTTGTTGTTGTTTCTTCCATTCTTTGTAAAATCTATCAGCTGGAAAATTTCATATTACTTTATTTTAGATGTTTGTTTTGGATCTTCCCTAATTCTTTTTTCTTTCTTCAAATTTAGTCCAAGAAGTTTCATAACTCAGAAACTACTAGGGATATCTGAACTGAACATGGCATGGTTACCAAGAATTATGGGGGGATCACAAACATGAATTTTTGGGCTGATTACCTCTCCTAAATTGTTGCTATATGTGTACATCACACAATATTTCCAAAAGTCAAGAATGAACTTCAAAATTCAGTAGAAAGATAGCTAATAGGCGATGGATGAAGTTATTAGGTGCCTAAGAATATTAGTATGCGAGTGAATTGCCAGAATAAATCTATAAAGATAAATTCTGGAAATTAAAGATGTTCACTGTTTAAATGTAAAAATAAGGTTTGTACACATTTAGTTTGATTGTTAACAAATGCAGATTGACAAAAAGGTTAACAATAGTAACCAAAAGTTTTGATTCTTGTAGGAATTAAAAAGGAAAGGCAGGAGTTTCCTGCAGACACAAAGTTGTCTGGCTAAATCTACCACGGTAATGATGAGGTAGAGTTTTAGAATGTCCATCAGTTTTTGGTCACCTACTTAATAGCCACTGGAATGTTTTCTTTGGAAGTCCATCCTAACTACATAGAGAGTGCTTAGCTTTGTTTCAATGTGTTCTTTGAGGTGAAGAAGGAAGGTTCTTTGAGAAAAAGAATGGATTACTTTGTACATGTGAACATGTGTATGGAAAAACTGTGTGTGTATAAAGTACCCAAACTAAAGGAGATAGTGAAAATGATGAGCTTACCTTGAGAGAGAACAGAAAGAGAGAGAGAAAGCTTAAATACTGTGAAGATAACAATCAGTTATCTTATTGGTAGAACTATGTGACGTCAAAGAGCAGGAGACAAAAAATTTATCATGGCCTTCAGGGTTCTTCACTGTGTATTAAGGATCGCAGGTAGATCTCTGCCAAAAGCAGATGACTCTAAATATGTCTGATTTTCATATTTAGTGGTCAGTGCTAAAAAAGTGGCCTCTCAGAGATATTCTAAAAACTCTAGATGAAAAATTAGTAAATACATATGGTGAGAAACTGTTTGGGCCATTGCACCTGCTGCCTGACACATGTTTTGGCTTTTATTGGCTGTGTCTGGAGTGTTTATTGTGGCTGTTGCTTTTGTGCTGGCTGTTCTGATGTTGATGGTTCTGTAGTGGTGTTATCTGTCGACGTATCAAGAAAGTCTGGTTTCAATTCAATTATGCATATGTTTTGATTTGTGTTTTTAATGAGTAATGTGTAGCATTTTGAGTGTCTGTGTATGACTTTGTATGGGCCTTTATAGGCTGGTCGAAGTTGATGCTTGTATGTATGGTCTTGCCCCAAGACGTGTGTACATGTATGTAATACCTCATGTATGTATGTGTTTTTATTTGCCTTCCTTGTTTGGGAATGTGATAGTTGCACAATGTAAAGTCTCTGTCTGTTGCGGAAAGAATCAATGTTTGTTGGTTCAACATATGTACTAATGACCAATTGTCCTGGTAGGTGTAATGTTGTCACATAGACTAGTTCTACTGATGAACATTTTCAAGTCTATTTATACAGCATCACAGAGTCCAAGGACAACCAGTGGTAGGTAGATGTGGTCTAACTGTGCTTTCAGGGAAGGTTTTAGGGAGCGATGGAAGCGTTTGACCAAGCCATTTACTTCAGAATAATAGGCAGTTGTATGAACTCTCTTGCTACCCAGGCGTTTGTTAGTTGTTAGAATAAGCTCGACTTGAATTGCTGTTCCCTGTCAGTTGTGATTACTGATGGGACACCAAATAGAGCTATCCATCCTGACAAAAGAGCACATGCAACTGTCTCTGTAGTGATGTTGGTAATAGAGAAAGCCTCATGCCAGAGTGTGAACCAGTCAACATAGGTCAGCAAATATGTGTACCACTTGGATGGCAGTAGGGGTCATTGTGCTCACCGGTGGATGTCAGATCTAATTCTTAGCCACACATATCTTTCCGCAACTAACTTAATCTATGCTTTCACACTGGGACGAAGGGATGTAGTTGATTCGTTGAAATATCTCACGTGATGCAAAGGTCTGACTGTTGGGACTGGGAGTTTGTGCAATTGTTGTGCTATGTTTGTTGACTGTAGGTAGTGTAGTAGCTGTGTCTTGATGAGTTGTTCAGTGGCTATGGCTTGTACATTGATTGCTGGGTACAACACAAGGGCTTGATGCTACAAAAGAGAGTGTCTGCTGTGATGTTAGATTTGCTTTTTAAGTGGCAAATATCAGCAGTGTATTGGAGGAGTAAATCCAAATGCCTCACCTCTTGAGGTTAGTGTCTGTCTGTTTTAGTGTAGAACACCCCGTGGATTGGTCTTTTGTTGGTGAGAATATGAAAATCTTGACCTTACAGCAGAGGGCAAAAGTGATGTACAGTAGAATATATTGCATACAGCTCTCTTTTGAAAGTACCATTGTGTTATTCTGTGGCAGTCAACTTTTTTGAGGGAAAAGCTATGGTTACCGTGAAACTTCAACCATTTGCTGTAACACACCATCTTCGGTAGGATCTGAGGCATCACAAGCTAGGTACAATTCTGTGTCAGGCAGGAGAAAAAAAAGATTTGCAGCATTGGCTAAGTCATTTTTTATTTTGTCAAAGGCTGTCAATGCCCTGTCAGACAGTGTAAAGTCGCAGTTCCTAATGTCAGTCAGTGTATCAGTCAACAGTCTGAGAATGTTTGTCCAATTTGGGTTGAATCCTCAGTAGAAATTGACCATTCCCCAAAATTGGCATAATTTCTTCATTGTGTCTGGAGCTGGGAGATTGCATATGGCTTCAGTCTTTCTAGGGAGGGGAGACACACCAGCGGCACCAATCCTTTGTCCTAAGAAATCTACTTCAGATTTTCTGAATTGACTTTTTATTGGATTAATGACCGCGCTGTATTCATTGAAACACTAAAAAACCTGTTGCAAACTTAGTAAGTGCTCCTCATGGGATGAACTGCCTATCATTACATTGTCATTGTATAAAAATCTGCTGTCTTATCCATATACAATACAGCTCATGAAACATTAGAAGGACAGAGCTGTGTTTCTAAGTCCAAAAAGGATGTGGAGAAACTCGAAGGAACCAAAAGGTGTCATTATTGCTGCTTCTGGTACGTCAGCAGGTTTCACCAGAATCTGGTGATATGACTGGATTAAATCTATTTTAGAAAAGAGTGTCTTTTCTTGAATTTATGATGTGATATTGTATAAATGTGGAAGGGTTTACCTATCCGGCTGAATTACAAAATTCAAAGCACGATAATAACCACATGTACACCAAGTGACGCTCTCTTTCGGAACCTTGCAGAGAGGAGAAGTGCAACTACTTCGAGATGGCCGAATAATGCTTAACTCAAGCATTTGGTCAAATTCTATCTTTGCAGCTCTTAGGTTAGTTGTGTGCTAACCCTCTGGGATGTATATGGACAGGAGGACCTATCGTTATGATGTAGTGAGTAATGTTGTGAGACAACTGAGGGGCATTAAATGAGTATTTGCTAATTTATAGGTACTTCCTAAGTAAAGCTAAGTATTTAGGGTTAATATGAGAGCTAGTTATGGAGGGACTTAATTGTTTGGTGACCTGGAGGAAGCCCTTGGTTTTCAGACTTGTTACGGGGTCTATAAGCCATCTATTGGTTTGTTCTATTAGGAATCCAAAGAGCTCTATGAAATCTGCCACACTTAAAATTTCTCTAAAAGATAGATGAAGATATATTGTATTACTTGAAAATAAATGTTGAAAAAGTTATCCATATCAAGATATTTTGAAAACTAGCTGAGCTTGGGATGTACAGTTGATTCTTCAGCCGTGAAGTCCCATTCAGAATGTGTAGCCTTTAGTCAAAGATAGGAGTGTAGTATCTGTCTGCAGTACAAGTTTTGGTAGCTTTGCCCAGTTAATGAAATTATGTACCAAGTATGATTCAAACACTCACCCAGATTATCAAAACAAACTGTTGACAATCATAGCAAATCAAGTTTTAAAAAAACAATCGTTGAAAATAATTCCATTTTACTTGTGTATGATGAATATACTTACATCACAAACAAGGAGCAACTTTCTTTTTTTTTTTTTTGTACAGTTGCCTGTTAGATGGAATAGAAAATTGCGCATAATTCATTCTTAGGTAAAAGTTCACAATATGGGGATGCCGCTATTACAATACTTAGGCGACATTTTTTTTACCCAATTGAAGCACGAAATTCCAAAAATTTCGTACGATCATACACACGTACACTTACACTTACACACCCTATAAAAGTTAGTTTTTGGGGAAGACAAAAAATTTCTGTTGGAGACAAAGGTCAGATTCAATCAAAATAGTTCATACTACTTTACTACATAGGAAAAATATGTCTTCATAATTTTTCATGTATGCTTGCTCAAATGAATTTCAATTGATGAAATATTCACAATAGACAGATTTAGTCTAGTATTTTTGATAACTGGTGACATAAAGTCCATTGACAAGAGGGATATATATATATATATATCTATATATATATATGTATATATATATATATATATATATATGTATACATACTATGAAAATAATAGATGCTTATTTGTAACTTTGCAAGTTTATTTATAACTAACATTAAGTTTTTTAGACTCCTAAACAGTTGCACTCTACAAGCTGAAAATTTTGGTACAAAGGTGACTTGACCCCAAAAGAACATAGGACAATTGGTGATGACATCTAGTGACTCTTAATTTGTCAATTTAGGGTAGGTCATTTTGGGTATTTTCCAATTGTGGGCAAATGGCTATACTCTACAATCGGCAAATTTGTATAGAAAGGTAACTGAGTCTCAGGATTAACATAGGGAAGGGAATGTTGAGCTCTGATATCGTTACAGGTAAATTAAGGGTCAAAACTACTTTTCCTGTCCTAATTTGCAAAGGAATGGAATTGGCGGACCATATTCAAATTCTGACGGAGATTATTAAAACCTTTTTTTGTTCAAGCATTCCCTAAAAATGTCAGTTTTATTTACAGTGTAACTATATATATATAACTATAATGCATAATGTAATACTCCTAACTGAGGGAGGGTATCCAAATATATATATATATATATATATATATATATATATATATATATATATATATATATACATATATATATATATATATATATATATATATATATATATATATATATATATATATATATATCCATGTTTGTGTGTGTGTCAGCTTGTGCTCATAAAAATGAATTCTTGAATTCTGTATGCTTTTGAATTTCTCATTGCCCAATTTTGTTTCTCAAGCTGTGGAACTGAATTTTAGCTTAGATGTTTTTGGTTTGGATGCATTAAGCATTTTCAATATCTTTGAAAAAAATTTCATACTTTTCCATTGGAGTTGGAAATTGCTGATATTGTAGTGACCATTTTCACTACTTGAAAACCCAAAGTCAAACGATGGAAAATAGTTTTTACATACAGGTAGGATTGAAACAGCAAGTTTATGTTGATATAAATTGGTAACAGAACATCATAAATAATTTCCATACAATTAAAAAAACTGCTGAGGACTCTTTTCAGGAATCTGGACAGGACTTTATAATCCTTAAGTACTGAACTCTCAGCTAGGCTTATTAGTTTAGGAGGAAAAATTAGTCCACTTGCTTAAGGTTGAATTTTCTCACCACTTGCTTATTCCTTCAAGTGTTTATTTTAAGATTCTGCCAGTTGATACTCTGAAATAAAGCTCCATAGAGTTAACTTTTAACTTTATAATAGACTTATCACAAACCTTGTCTTTCCTGAGGTTTTTTCTTACTCCAGGCATGTTTGTGGAGTCTACTAGAAGCTTGTTTTACATTTGCCAGTCTATTGTTTAACTCTTTTTCAAGCTTGGTGTTGAAGGATAGAAGACAACCTGAGTAGGTGAAAAGTGGACTACTTCTATCTTCATTGGGCTGGTGGAGATGGGAGACAGGTGATACTTCTACTTTGGTGCTGACGGATAGAGGATGGGCCGCCTTTGAGTGAAAAACTAGAGTTGCATCAACTGCAAATTGAAGCTCACTGACCAACTGCATCGTGGTCTTTGTGTGAGCCTGGAATTGCTTCAAGTTGAACAAGTTGCTGTTTTTATATATGCAAATGTACAAATTGTTAATGTCAGATTTTCCAGTTGATACAACTGGTTTAAATATTTTAATTTGAGGATTACTTTTCATTATTCATTGTCCATTCTTTTGCTATGCAATGGAATATAAGCCTCCACTCATTCTGAAAACTGTAAAAGAGAGGGTAATGTAGTGGTTGAGGTAATTCATTTAAAATGGTTGCCAGCTAAAGTTTCCATTTGGTCAAAATTAAAGAATGGAATCATGCACCAACATTCCTGATGGTATTTGATGAATCTATATGTATGTTTGTTTGTGTGTGTGTATAGGTATGTGTGTCTGTATATGTGTATATGTGTGCATGTATGCTTATGTGTGTATGCACATGTGTGCTTGCCTGTATGTGTTTATATCTGTGTGTATGTATATGAATATATTTATTTCATATCTGTAGATAGATTTTACATGTACATAAATTATAGTAGATAAATTGTATATGTAGATGTGTTCTTGTAGATGAATTGTTGTAGACAAATTAAAGTTGTGGAAGATTTCTTCAGCTTAGAACAGGAGCTGCAAACTTTTTTAGTAATAGGTAGATTGGAAACTTTTTTATGTAGTGCAGGCCAAGGCCGATAAAAATTGAAGCAATGATCATACAAATCTATGAAACAGTTTGTTCATTGATTCCCTAAATATTCTTCTTCTTCTTCTTCTTCTTCTTCTTCTTCTTCTTCTTCTTCTTCTTCTTCTTCTTCATCATCATCATCATCATCATCATCATCATCATCAGTCTTTTATTGTCAGTCGTTGGACATAGACCTTTCCCAGAATCTGACACATTTCTCTATCATGGGCATCGCGGAGCCGGTATTTTCTGAATTTGTCTAGTTCATCTCTCTATCTTGTATTCTGTAACTCTTGGTATGACGTGATCTCTTGGGATCCATGTTGTGATTTGTGATGTCCATCGGTTGTCTGCCACTCTTGCAACATGACCTGCCCATTGCCGTATAAGTCCCGGACTCCTGTTTTCTTCTAGATAAACTGTGCTATCTTGTGATCTCTCCATATGAGATTTAGCATGATTCTTTCATGCATGTGTTGCATGCTTCTCAGTTTGCTGGTCTATCTCTTGGTTAGGTTCCATGTTTCAGCTCCATAAGTGACTATTGGGAGGACTCACTGGTTGTATACTTTTCTTTTTAGGATTATTGGGATTGTCTTTTTTTTAAAAAGTTAAGCTCGCTCTGCTGAAAGCTTGCCATCCTTGTGTGATTTTTCATTAGCTTTCTTCTTCTCTTGTGGATTTCATAGAGATTAGTTGTCCTAGGTAGATCTAGTGGTCTACTTTCCTCAGTTTTGCATCTTGGATTTTGACAGTTATGTTTTTATTCCCAAAGTGATTGTTGCACATGACTTTTTACTGAAGTTCTTTTTTTGGAGCTGGAAAGGTTTAGAGTCTTTATGTGGCCTAATAAAAGAGTTGCTGTGACTGTTTATATGTTGCAGTACTCTGACATATACAGGGTCTTCACCTTGTAGAGTGATGGCCTTCATGACCATGGGAATTTCCACCGAGTTAAATGCCTTCTTGAAGTCTATAAATGCTACAGCTTGTGGCATTTTGTATTCTGCTGCTTTCTCTATTAGCTGATTTATTGAATGGAGATGATCCATGGTTGAGTAGCTTCTAAATCCAGCCTTTCCTGTGGTTGGTTTTCATCTAGTCTTTTAGTGATCCGGTTGGTGATGATTTTTGTGAAAAGTTTGTGGATGAAGTTGAATAGGCTTGTAAATAGAAGTAGTATAGACCTGATCATAGACATAAATTTCCATGCACAATTGAGCATCCTAAGCTTGGCAAGATTGAAAATTCCCGGGTTTTTGGTGTTGAATAAGCCTAGGCCTATTTTCAGGTTCTACATTGACAGATAATCAATATCAAAAAGTAGTTGAATAGCCCTAATTTCAACAAAATACCTGTTTAATTATATGAACTCTCAATAAAATATCTTCTGTATGCCCAAAATTGACATTTCTGAAATTACGCCTTTTGTTGGGCAGTGAAAAAGGTTGGTATTTGAAACACAAAGCATGAATGCTGTCAGGTACAAACAAAGAGACCAATTTAGATTAAACTTATATTGCAAATTGAACCCCTCCCACCGAAAGCCTGTTTATGGGGAGAATTTAAAAAAAAAACAACCCCAAAAAGTTTTTTCAAGACATAACTAGGAGTGAATATTTGAAATATTTCAGTCATTGGTGCAGCCTGTACACATGGTACATACATGCGTAAATGGCCAGCTAAACCAGCTTAAAAACTGGATAAACCTATATCTACAGTTTTAGTGAACAGCTTTTAATAATACATTTTGCATACAGTCATAGTCAAAATTCTTTGTAAAGATTAATAATAGTCAACATACAAGTTTAGTTTGAATCATGACCAATCAGGATTTAAATCCTGTTTAATTGATTTGAAACATAAAGAAAAATTTCCATAAAAGTCCCACTTTGAAGCTCTTCTTAATCTTTATCATCAAGTAATGATTGCTGTATAAATGTTATATATTCACTGTTTTGAATTTTCCTAATGTATGCTCATCACATAATATAAAATGCAGTTGCATGTACAGGATTTTGTATATGAGGCAACAAGATGATTTTAAATGTGAATGAGAAATTGCTACCATCAAATTTCCATTGTTCTACTGGTTAATTTTGCAATGTTTTATATAATTTTAGATTATTCCTACAAGACATGTATGAAAAATTGCAAACTACAATCAATTTTAAGTAGAGAAATTAATGATTATTGATTTTCAAAATGCAAATGCAAACTGAGTATGTTGAGCCTATGTGCTTTCTCATATTCAAATATATCTACAGGGAGCAACCATTGAATGGTAAGAGGTAAGATGCAAATAAACACAAACAAAAAACGCAAGAAAATGTTCCACACTAGACCGCAGCCACTGAACGTACCAAATGAACTTACCCCAGCCTTCAAGTTAGAATTGAAAAACAGATTAGATATCCTTACAGACGAAAACAACACCAACGTCAACAAACTCCACAACAAAATAACAACCTTTCTATTAGAAGCAGCCAATATGTTCAAACCAAGAAACACAGCGACCGTTAGCAAAATCTCAGATGAAACCAGGAAACTTATAGAAAAGCACATAAACCTCAAACCACCAACACCTACAAGGGAGAAAATAGAAGAAGCGGAACTGAACAAAACAATACAGAAGAAACTAAGAGAAGACAAAAGAAGGTATATGGCAGCCATCATCGAGACCAACCTCGAAAAACATTGAGGATTTAAAGCCATAAACAAAGCTCTCAGTACAGCAAAGAAACAGATAACTAGCATTCACAAAGCAAACGGAGACATAACAACAGATAGAGACTGAATAGTTGAACACATCCGAGAATCTCACCAGGAACTCTACTCTTCAAAACACGGACAATACAACAACAGCGATCAGAATACACAAGATGCCGACTATCAGTTCGAGGACTTCTTTGAAGTTACACTATGGGAAGTAAAGCAAGCCATCAAGCAAACAAAAAAAGGAAAAGCCCCTGGACCAGATAACATCACGATCAATCTACCCAAAAAGGCTGGTAAGAGAGTCAACAGAAAGCTAGCTATTCTATTCAATTTATGTCTAAAACAGAGTAAAGTCCCAAAAGACTGGAACACTGCTATCATAATGCTTCTACATAAAAAAGGTAACCCCAAAGAGCTCAACAACTACAGGCATATAAGCCTGCTCAACTGCATATACAAACTTTTCACAAAAATCATCACCAGCCGGATTACTAAAACACTATATGAGAATCAACCACGAGAACAGGCTAGGTTTAGAAGAAATTGCTCGACCATGGACCATCTTCATTTAATAAATTAGCTGAAAGAGAAAGCAGCAGAATACAAAATGCCACTCGCTGTTGCATTTATAGACTTCAAGAAGGCATTTATCTCAGTGGAAATTCCCATGGTCATGAAGGCCATCATTCTACAAGGTGTAGATCCTGTATATGTTAAGGTACTGCAACACATATACAACCACAGTAACTCATTCATTAGGCTACATAAGCTTTGAACCGTTTCAGCTCTTAAAAAGAGTAAGACAAAGTGATACCAGCTAACCCAAACTCTTTACAGCCTGCCTTGAGATGATCTTCCAGAACATGGACTGGGAAAATGGAGGAATCAAAATATACAGCAAATACTTGAGCAACCTTAGATTTACAGACGACATCGTCTTTTTTGCAGAGGACCTACACGACTTCCAACTAATGCTAGATGATCTAAACAAATAAAGCAAAAGAGTCGGCCTACACATGAACTTCAATAAAATGAAAATTATGTGCAATAATCATGTTGAGAATAAAAACATAACTGTCAACATAGAAGATGCAAAACTTGGCAAAGTAGGCCACTACATCTACCTAGGACAACGAATCTCCATGAGACCCTCAAAAGAGGAGGAAATCAAGCGAAGAATCACTTTGGGATTGCAGGCCTTTGGCAAAGCAAGCTCAACTTTCAAGAACCAGATGATCCTGATAATCCTAAAAAGAAGAGTATACAACCAATGCATTCTCCTGGTGGTCACTTATGGAGCTGAAACATGGAACCTAACCGAGAGACAGACCCGCAAACTTAGAAGTGTGCAATGTGCGTATGAGAGAATCTTACATGGAGAGATCACAAGACAGTACAGTATATAAGGAAAAAAATGGGTGTCTATGACATCATAGAAACTATTAAAAAACTCAAATGGCAATGGGCAGGCCATGTTGCAAGAATGAAAGACAACTGATGGATCAACGTGGATCCCCAGAGATCACATAAGAAACCGAGGCCAACAGAACACAAAATGGAGAGATGAACTAGACAGATTCAGGAAATACTGACTCTGCGATGCCTATGATAGAGAATTGTGGCAAATCCTTGGGAAGGTCTATGTCCAACGACGGACGTTAAAAGACTGATGATAATGATGAGAGGGATGTGAGAAGATCTATACATTTGCAGCCTTAGTTACTCTCTGCGTGACAGTAATATGGAGTGAGAAATGAGCATGAGAAAAAAGACCATGGATAAATGAGAGGAAGACAAATGAGCATGAATACAAAAGAGTGAGAGACAATTGAAAAAAACTGTACCTTATGTCCATTGTATTTCAGTAAAATGAATATTTTGTTATTTATTTTTCATCTGATGGAGTATTATGAACCATGTTTTAAATCAATTTTTGTCTATTATTTATTTTCAACTTAATTTTTTGTCATTTTTGAAAAATCACAATTCAAGTCAGGCCAGAACAGTAATGTTTGTTTTGGTAGTTGTCAGTTAAGATTGATAACAGTTGTTCATAGTTCTTCCTCGAATAAAAAAGTAAATGACGATATAATCTCTATTTTACTTGAATTAAAACAAATACTACTGTACAGGCCTGAGTCATGTTATGATTAAGAAGACAACAAAAAATTAAGACAAAAACTAAATTGTGGTGGAATAATAGAAATGGCTTAAAATACTTCATCTAAATAGAATCGATAATAAGATAATCGCTTTATCAATATGCTTAATACATAAACCAAAACACAACTAGCAGAAAATATAGATTGTCTTATGCTCTTTTTTAAAAAGAAGTAATAATGCATCCAGTCTCTTGAGAGACAACGCCTAATGTTTGATCAAGGCTAGTCAGGAAGTCTCAGTTTCTGCTGCATGTGTCAGCTTAGTGATCCTAGCTAGTCTCAAGCTTGGTAGAGACCAGAACTTTATTCCTACAAGTTTTTATGACCATCCCTTTGACAGGATGCAAGTCCACTGAAGAGATAACTCCATTTAAGGAAAATATGTCCTTATGAAAAATTATGGAAAAGTCTTTGTTCATCCTGGGAATGGAACCCAGGAGCTTCTGCATATGAAGCAGATGTGCTAACTATTACACTATCTGAGTGGACATGCTCTTTTGTACTTACATTCTGTTGTATCTGCATATTTCTCTTTCAATCATTTGTCAGCCAAGTGACTGTGTAGCTGTTCATTTGGAAACTTTGACACTACGTATTAACATTTTCTTTAGAGCTATATTTATCCATTCTAAGTTAGAAATTTAAATCTATTATTATTCTTATGGTTAATAATGGGCAGGTAGCAAAAGGATTAGTAAATATATGAAATTCATCTGTTAAACATGCTTTGTTTGATAAATTCTAGATTATATAGATCTAGAATTTACCTGTGATCAATGTTGTTCAAGTTTACAATTCAGAAGAGCTAGTTCTCAGTTCAATTCACACAGATTAAAATGAATTAGTTCACTTTCAATTCTTGTTTTCTTTATTTCAATTTGGCAACACTTTATAATAAGCATCAATGATAGATGGTAAAATGATATAGCTATTTACTGATTTTTTGTAAAGGTAAATTGTTTTATTATTTGGATGGCTATTATGAAGTTGCAACCCTCATTAATATCTAGTAAATTGGTAGATAATTAGACTTTATTTATGATGATGGTTGCAACTTTACCTAAATAATGTTTACAGATGCTTAAACATTAATCATTATTCATTGCCAAACAAAAAATGTCTATCAAATGATGTTTAATTAACTATCAATTTACCATTAATCAATGATAAATATTATTAGGTGTTACCAGTTATTCTCGTTTAGTAGGATCTCCTTCTTTTCAACATGTTTTAAAATGGAGTGTCAAAGATTTTGAACCTTCCATGATGATATCTATGCTTTATCTTTGCTAAATATTCAAAATAGATTATATCGAAGAATTTCTATTAAATTAGAATTTAATACTTTCATTATTAATGAAGAGAACTGCTGAAATATTCCGTTCTACTTCAAAGAAAAACAACAAACAAACCTTTCTCCCACTGGGTAGTGATGAAATCTAAAAGTTCAACTTGATAGATGAAACGAATCTGAGAGGCAAAACATGAGCAAGTGTCTTTAATTCCTGTAAATGCCGTGAGAGTTTATGGTATTCATGTTCATGGTCATTGTTCACTAAAAATATGAGCACGTTCAATAAACACACTCTCTTAGCATGTTCATTCACAACACTACTTGTCATTCTTCTTCTAGCATCATGGATTACAATTCAAAAAATCATAAAAAAAGTTGGACATGCACCCTAAGAAAGGAATTTTACCTTCTAAATTTGTCTAATTCATCACGCCATCTTTTAGGTTAGGTTAGGTTCCACAATCCAGCTCTATCACTATTGGGAGGATGCATTGGTTGTAGATCTTTCATTTTAAAAACTAATGAGATTTTCTTGTAGGTTGTGCTTACAATACTAAAAACTCCCCCAAGAGTGATTCTCCTCTTGATTTCTACTTTAGGAGATTTCATAGAGATTCATTGTCCTGGGAGATGTAGAGGTCTACTTTTCCAGTTTTGGGATTTTGATTTTGATTGTTATTGTTCACACAATAAAAATTATGAAAAAAGAGTGGGAGGATGGTGTGAAATCATGAAAAGGAGTAAATGCTTTAAATTTTCAGTCCTTTAGCTCTATCATTGTGGCCAATATCCTTGATACATACATACATAGCCAGCCTTTGAAATCTGTTATATGTGTTAGAAATTGAATTTATGCAAATCAGTTGACTCTGCATCTTTGATATAAATGGAACTTTTATTATATAATGAAGTGTTTGGTTAAATTAATTGATTGTGCTGCGAATAAAACCTGATGGGAGAAGAGTGAGTTGTGAACCGAATATATATGCTAAGACTCCATTTGGCGAGAAGATCAGCACTTTTTATAGTTTTTTTCCAATGAGGTTGCCTTATAGATATTGGATTGACCTGAAATTTGGTGCTGCTGATTTTTGGACAAACATGCAACCTTTGTACATACTGAGCTATAAAAAATGCCTTTGAACTGGGTTTGGCTCTGGTCATTCCTGCTTAGGCTCCACACCTAACTCATATGTCTGATGATTACAGAAAAAAAATGAGGTGCAGGTGATGTAACAATTACCGGCATGGAAACCAGATCGGTAAGTAAGGTATGTTACGATTACACAAGCTCCAAGTCACTGCTATACAAAACAAGATGGAGCTGAAGTTGTGCACTTTGAACTCCAACTCTGCTAAGAGGTCAAATTAGAAATTCTAAGTTTGCATCTCATGGACAGAGATGGCAAAATTTGAATGTGGCTCCAAAAAAGGAATTCTATGCTATTGATTTTATGAGTGAAATTTATGTTCAGTCAAACCCCATTCTCAGCAAATCCAAAATAGTTAAAACCCCTGTTTATGCAAATTTTTGCTACTGACTGAATTTCATTTCATTGAAAGTTATGTCTTGCTTACTGATTATACAAGCTGCAATACTATCACTTTAAGGTGGAGCTAAAGTTGTGGGCACATAGTAAATTCTTTTTCCGGAAAGTTATGAATGAATTATATACTTCACTATGGAAAAAAAATAAGAACTCATAGAGAATACTGAAGTCCATAACATTTCAGTTGATAATTTATGTTGCCTCTAGTAAGAGTTTGAATCTGACTCAGGTTAGAACCCAAACTTTGTTGCAAGTATTCCATCTAAAATTGGAAAAATGATAAAAAATTTGTCATGCACAACCTTGTTCAGTATTGATTGTAATTATTATACATTAATCTATTTGAACACGTGTCTTCATCTTGGTTAGTGGAATCACAATGTTCTGGCAACTGTGCCCTCCAACTTTCTTTAGATGTCTCATTCTGGATCCCCGAACTCTCGGTACTTTGAACTGAATACTTTCTTCAGTCTACTGAAGCAAATTATTTTCATTTTGCTGTTCATGCAAGAGGATTGCTCATATCTGTTAAGTCTTCTCAATTAATTTGTTTTTGCTGCTAAAAGCATTGGTTATGCACATCTAGTTACCTGCTGACAGTGCATTCAATCAGTGAGTTATATAATCTGGTTGAGTGAGGAAAAAAACATAGGCAACATCACAAAGATAGATTCAAAAAGAGGTGAGATGAGAATAATCTAACCCAGCGGATTGAATAAAAGGTTTGGATGAATAATCCCAGAAAGCTCTAATATATGGTTGACACTTGAAGAAGACTAGAAAGTGTAATGGTGGAAACATTATGACTAGAAGAACCAAGATGAGAATCTTAGTCCAACAAGCTGAAATTATCCCAAGTATAAATTTTGAATATATTGTTTAAGAGGAATGGATCTGAAAAATTGATTGAGGTAGATGCATTAAAAACATACTCTTGGTCAACTTGCTAAACTAGCAACAAAGTGGAAGTTGAATTAATGGTAAATTTTTCTTTGCAAGTCAAATTGAGGGTATATTTTCTCTCATGGAAACAAAACAATCAAAAAGAAACTAGAAGACAAAAGAAGGTACACGATAGCAATCATCGAAACCACTCTCAAAAAATGGCAAGGCTTCAGAGCAATAAACAAAGCTTTCAGTATAGGACAGAAACAAATAACTAGCATAGTCAAAGAAAACGGAGACATAACAACAGACAGAGACAGAATTGTCAAAAGTGCCCAAGAATCCTACCAAGAACTCTACTATTCAAGACATGGGCAACTAAGCAACAACCAGGATATGCAAGATGCTGACAATCAGTTTGGGGACTTCCCAGAAGTTACATCATGGAGGTAAAACAAGCTATCAAACAAATTAAAAAAAAAGAAAAGCCCCTGGACCAGATAACATCACAATCGATCTACTCAAAAAAGCTGGTAAGATAACAAAAAACTAGCTAATCTGTTTGACTTGTGTCTAAAACAGAGTATAGTCCCTAAAGACTGGAACACAGCAATCATAATGCTTCTTCATAAAAGAGGAAACCACAAAGACCTCAATAACTACAGGCCTATAAAGCCTACTCTATTAAAATGTTTACAAAAATCATCATCAACTGGATCACTAAAACAGTAGATGAAAACCAACTATGGGAACAGGCTGGATTTAGAAGAAGTTACTTGACCATGGATCACCTTCAATAGACCAGCTGAAAGTGAAACCAGAATACTAAATATCAATTGCTGTAGCATTTATAGACTTGAAGATGGCATTTGACTCTGTAGAAATTCCTATGGTCATGTAGGCTATCACCCTACAAGGTGTAGACCCTGTATACGTTTAAGTACTGCAACTCATATACAATCACAGCAACTCCTTTATCAGGCTACATAAGGACTCTGAATCGTTTCAGCTCCAAAAAGAAGTAAGACAAGGTGATACCAGCTCACCCAAACTCTTCACTGCCTATAGATTGCAAATATCTGAGCAACCTCAGAGCAGACAACATCATCCTTTTTGTAGAGAACCTCCATTACCTCCAACTAATGTTTGATAAACTAAATGAAGAGAGCAAAAGAGTTGGCCTATACATTACTTCAGTAATACAAAAGTCATGTGCAACAATCACATCAAGAATAAGGACATAACTGTCAAAATCAAAGATGCAAAACTCGGCAAAGTAGACCACTAAAACTACTGAGGACAACAAATTCTATGAAACCCATGAAAGAGGAAGAAATTAAGCAAAGAATCACCCTAGGATGGCAAGCCTTAGGCAGAGCAAGCTCAACCTTCAAAAACAAGTTGATCCCAATAATCCTAATCCTCCCAATAGTCACTTATGGAGCTGGAACATAGAAGCTAACCAAGAGACAGACTCGCAAACCGAGAAGCATACAATGTGCACATGACAGAATTATGCTCATGAGAATCATGGAGAGATCACAAGACAGCACAGTATATAAGGAAGAAAACAGGAGTCAGAGATATCATTGAATCTATTAGGAAACTTAAATGGGCAATGTTGCAAGAATGAAAGACAACCGAGGGACATCATGACTCACAACATGGATCCCCTGAGATCACATGCTAAACTGAAGCCGACAAAATATAAGATGGAAAGATGAATTAGACTAATTCAGAAAATATTGGCTCCATGACACCCATGATAAATAAATGTGGTCGATTCCGGGGAAGGTCCTACGACATTATGTCCAACGACGTTAAAAGACTGATTATGATTAACTCCTCATAAGTTTATTGTTACAGCTTATGCTTATGTAAAGGTTTCCCAATTTAGAGGTATCAATTATGTATTTTAGTTATACAGGAGTTCCTCTATATAGCATTGTTTACTATAGTATGGTTTGTGTACAGGGTAGGTTGATGGACACCAACATTTTTTGCCTATATCATTGCCCACTCATCCAGAAGATTGCCAATAAAAACAGAATTTCATTAAAAGACTTACTTTATATGACTACAATATCAAATTTCTTTAATTTGCACTCAATAAACATAATTACATGGTGCTTTAACTTGATTTTTTTGATTATGTGATGAAAACAGGTGAACTTTTTGGTACTCTTAATCCACTTTTGATTAACTAAGGTTCAATTATAAGTTGTCTTTTTTAGACCCTGATGCCTGTGTTATGAAGGAGGGCTGTTATATTATTGCAACAAGCAAAAAATTCAGCCGTAAAAAACACAATTATAATGCTATTTATCAGCATACACAATGGTATTCATTAAATATTCACTTGCTCTAGTGCTCAGTTAATCTATTTATTCAGAAAATTTCAAAGATGCAGCATTACTCCATAGTGACAGTCAAGCAAACATTGGTAATTAACAATAGAGACCATCACGTGACCAATGTCTTCTGGCAACATGATCAATTAATAAATTACTTCTCCTGACTTTTCGTGGGGAGTGATCACCAAAATCACTATTAATTTTTAAAAAACATGTGGTCATAAAATAAGTGATCAGTTTAGAGTAAACATATATTATAGGCTGAACCTCTAACTAAAAACCTATTAAGGAGGTGGGGTTAAACAAAACAACAAAACAACAAAAATGTTTCACCTCGACATAATAAGAAGGAAAAGTTGAAATTCAGCCCACTATCTCCATTGGTGAAACCTGTATGCATGATCTATACATATGTATCTGGGTTTCTACCTAAGGGCCCCATTCTTAGCAGACATTAGAGCATACATTCACTATTATATGCTACCCATGTCCATTCATACAAAATGCTGGTATATTCTGAATTCCCTGCAAAACCATCTGGGAATCATATCTCGGAGAAACGTCCAGATCATTGAAAAAAAAGTCTAGACGAGTACTGATAGTTCTTACTAACAGACAGCTGTCAAAATGCTTTAGTCATTTGTTGCAATGGAGAAGATATTATTTTGATCTTAAACAAGCCACGATAATTGACACCATACAACAATAACAATATTTCAAAACACCTGGCCAGGATTTCATCGTAAGAACAAAACATCAATTTCCACAGAAGCAGCATAACAACCCCAATTGATGCAGGTTAGTACTTACCATCATGCTGAACTCACAACATGAACAGAATGCAAACACACATACCCATATAACATTTTTCCCACTCAATAATATACAGATGACAATACATACATGTATACAGACTTTCCTAACATACACACACTGTATTGATAACACACACAACTCATAATCATCGCCATACCCTGACAAACACCCAATTACCCACCACCTGTTCAGCCCAACCAATATATACACTCCTACATATTCATATCACACAATCATAGAATTACCATGGCACCACACATGCAGAAATTCATGAAAAAATGTTTTTTTTCTGTGTTTTCATTCATTTCTATATTCGCTCATGTATCTCAAGACCGTATCACTGGAAGTTCTCAATCAACTTCTACAAAATTTTGTGAAAAGGTAGGCCAAAAGATGAAAAAGTAGTGAACAAATTTTGGTGCATATCAAGGAAATTTTCTCATTCAGAGAAAAAATTCAGAGATTCAGTCTATAAATAGACTTGCCAGGTTGGAAATTTTCCCTAGCAACTGTTGCTAGGGAAAGTCCATTTCAGAATGTCTCCATATCAGAAATTGTTTTGTACATCCTAAAGTATCCTATGCTATACCTAGTTTTATGCTTTCATCACAAAGTGAGCAATTCTGACCAACTTCTGTATTGATCACCTGGACTAATATACAAATATACTTTGAGTCTTTGTTCTGTTCCATTCAATCATCACAGTCATGGTCTTTTAACAAGTAAACTATATCACAGTGTCACTCCCTGGCCCTCTGCCTAGGATCATAGTGTAGCATCTTTGCATTCATTTAAATGTTACAGATATTGCATATTTTATGTGAATTCTTACATTAATCGTATGAGATAAAAATCGATGATTAAAAAAAAGTGATAGTGAAGAAATCCATGGAAGAATGTCATGATGTATGGTAATGTTGTGGAGGGAAAAACTTGGAAAGAAAAGTTATAACTTTAGTTCCTTTCTGAGTAAGACAAAAGTCAATTAAAAGTATTTAGTTATTCCTTTTTTACTATGAGATTTATTTCCTTCCTTGGTAAATATTTATGATAGGACTACACCTACACTATGATACTCCAATTCTACTATTCAGTCTTTGGCCAATCAATGGTTTTTACCATCACTGGAATGTCTGTATCACAATCAATCTGTATATATAAGTAGGTGGTGTCACACTGTCTATCAATCTGCCTGTCATGCAATTGGAACAATCTAAACATGGGCACAGCAACCTAATTTGTCATGCATGGACCTAGAGAAGTTTTTAAAGAGAAGGATTTTTGAGAATTTTCTTTTGAAGTTTTTGAGGAGGGTTCTACATACAATGTAACTATGATGCTATAATGGACCCTCATTACCAGTTCAAAAAAAATATACATACTTTCTTATTTTATGTGTTTATATATAATTCTTTACAGGATGGAAAGTGAAGGGAATGAGCATGATGGAACATTTGAATAGTTTCACTGCTGCAGAGGTTAACGCATTTGAGTCCTGCTTGAACATATACACAGCAGGAACTCTATTTACAGTTACCAGAATAAAATTGGCGGGTGTGGATTTTTGGATTAACATCACTGGTTGAAGTCCTGAAGTATCACAGAATCATTGGTTATGTCATTCAATGATGATTTAGTAACATTACTGTGACACCAGATCAATGTCAGGGACATGGCTCAGTGAACATGTTGCATGAATGTATCCTCATTGGGAAGCAACTGTATGTTAGGTTTATCTGTGGTGGTTATGGTGTGTTTTTTTTTTTTTAATTTTTTTGACGCAATGAGCATTCCTTTAAGATCAGGGGCTCCCATATAGTGTCCAGTTCCACATAGAAGTTTTCCAAAATGTGAAGAATTCATCTCACTTTGTGGAGAAAATAAAAGATACTCCCATCCTTTCCACCCAGATGGTAAGTTTTGATGTGTTGAGCCGGTCCACTAAAGTTTCCACAGATGAAGCCCTTTTAGAGGTCCAGGAGAAGCTAAAATCTAACCCTTCCCGAGAAGAATGAACCAGCATCTTGATAGCCAGCCCAATGAAGCTGTTGACTTTCTGTGTGAAAATTACGTAAATTATCCACAATAAGAACATTCATCTGACCATTAAATGTTCAACAGATTATAGAATTATTCTGGGTAGAAGCAAAAGAATAGCTAGCCAATGTTCTAATAAAAGAAGATGCTTAAAGTCTTCCCCTGTTGAAGATCCTCCAAGAAGTATTTTTAACATCATAAAATTTGTAGAGTATAAACTGTTGTAAATAATGTTAAATATACACTGGTTTCAATATTTTTTGATAAAAGGAAATTATAGAGAGAATAAGATATTCAGTGTTGGAGAAGCAGTCCAGTCAAAGAATTGGAAATAATAAAGAAAATAAGATATATGAAAAGAGAGGGGAGATATTTAGTGATAACTACTTGTTTATGTATTTGATTTACTATCCTTGCATATTGGATAGAGTCGCTGCTCTTGAAACATAGCACTTCTTTTGCTGTATAAATTATGATAGAATAAAGGTAATATGTATTAGAGAAAAAACTGAGTTGATGTTTTACTAAGAACTCAAGATTGCTTAAGTTTTGTTTTCCCTGTGAAGCCAGTCATACTTTTCTAATTAACAGTAATCTATGCTAGACAATAATGTGAACTTCAGTATATGACCTCTGAATGGAGTGGATACTTAGTATAAAATAATAATTAAACAAAATTATCATAAATAGTAAAGAAACTAGATTTATATAACAAAAATTCATTTCCACGTGTATGCCTTGAGACAGTGTAGAATATGCACCAAAACAAAGCCAAAAGAGCATTTCTGGTTTGAAGTGAAATAGTGATATCATATCTAGCCGTGCGTTAAGCATAATTATTGCTCATTGGATATTTAAACAAATATCATTAAACTAAGTTTGAAATATTATTCAGTTGACACTACCATATGAGGAAATTACTTTGATGTATGATTCATTCCTTCGATAGAAAACAATGTAGAAGAAAATGACTTACCCTCAGTCATATAAAAATCAATTGTGTTATTTCTAAAAAGTTATCAGATAATTTTCTCCGAATTATCGAATAATTTCTTCATTGTTGATAAAATTGTTGTCTCGCATTGTTGATTGATTTGCAGTCTTTTTGATGGGAGCCTTCATAGTTTGTATAAAATGAGGCTTCAAATGTCATTTTGGACCCTTTTTTAGCCAATTCAGGACCCTTCCAGAACAAACATTTAACGGAGCCTGCCATGGGTAATGGGGGGGGGGGTTCTGTAATGAGATCCCTCATCCTAGTCAGACAGCTAGATACTTACACTAGCCTTTCAATTCTTGCAGTTCGAAACAACTCTCTGGTCTATCCCGGCCCACATGACAGTCTCTCTCAACCCCTTGTTGATCGATGGAATTATTTCACTTATTTCACAAACTGATATCCATGGATCTTGCGCAGGCTATTTTTAGCATTCATTGCCACAACAAAACTATTCTTAAACCACATGCTATGTCCCCAATCCCTTTGGTAAGCATCTCTGCTAGAACCTGATTATGCCTTTTGCATAAACCATTTGAGCAAGGGAATTAAGCTACTATAGTTTTAATATTAATGTCAGTTTTCTCACATAGTTCTCTGAACCTTTTGTTTGAAAATTCCTTTTTTTATCACTGATAAATGTTGATGGACATCTATAACTCCGATCTATATTTCGAAGATTTCCCTGGTGATGACTTAAGGTTTCTTGGATTTGATAATCGCTCAAACAGATATGGTCAATGAGATGAAGTTGATGAGTCTTATTTTGATTTATGAATAGTTTAGTAAAAATTACTACACAAAATATTTTGCGGAAAAGTAGTTTTATAAAATAGTCTGTAGAAAATCTGGTGAAGTCACTTTCTGTAACATTAGAGTATAAAATCTCTCTTCCATTTCTCTCTGCTCACTTTAGCTTGAACACTAGCTAGTGCAGCCTTGTTTACTTTGACCAGTATATTTCTTATCAGTTTTTCTTGGCTCTTGCTATCCTTATGACTAACATAATGCCTTCATGTGTTTTCGAAACCATATGTATCCTTCCTTATTGTGATTCACGTAGCATTCCTCTTGTCAACTGTATCTACTGGTGTCAACTCTACTTTCATACATATTCTCACGAGTAAGCTTTTTGTTGTCTCAAATTGTGTATGTATTTTCCTCAATAGCTCTATGCATGTCTTTCTTTCTCCCTGAATCACCATTCTAATAAGTCTGCCTTGGCCCCATGAAATATCAGGCCTTACTAAAACCAGCACAATCTCAGCTATGCCACTGTCAGGTAAAAACATGGCAATGATCCTTCCTATGTCATGTATCACTTTCATATCTATCATTCCTCAGAAGTACTTCTCAATTGATCTAGCTAGCATTACATTTCACATCCTTTTCTATTTTAGTTACTTTGGTGTTTTTCCTTAAAAGTACATACCCATTTGTATTGATGTTTATTTTTCACTCACTTGCCATGTCTTTGCCATCTAGCTCAATGTCATTTAGTTAGCATACCCATGCTATTTAGGGGGATGCAAACCACACTATGTTGAACATCGTTTTATTGGGGGAGGCCTGTGCCAAATAAAAATAAATGTGTCTTTGATTCTATGTAATATGTATATCAACAAGAGAAAATTTACACATAGTACTGTAATAACAAAGTAAATGTAAAACAGAAAAACACTGAAGAAAATTACATAAATTACATTAACAGATATTAGGAAATGAATGACTGGAGTGACACAGAAAAATTTTTGAAAAAGTTTTTGTAATATGTTTTGTATTGAAAGCTGTAAAGCTTTCTAGATGTATATATAAATATATATATATATATATATATATATATATATATAAAGTATAAATGCATTGTAAATAGAAAACTCACCCAAAATTAAATGAAAATAAGTAAGAGAAACACATTGAGGCCATAGTTAAGCATGATGGATGGAAAGAGAAAGTCTGGTTCTGCACCATTAGTGGCATCATGTATAGAACCCTTCAAATGTTTTGGAATAATGGTTTCTCAATGTAATTAAGGGAACTTATCACAATGTTTCGTATTATTCTTTCATACGATGGACGGGAAGAGATGGTCCTGTTGAGTGGTATATATACATTGTAAATGAAGACCCTTACCAAAATTAAGATTTTAAAGTCTTTTGTTTTAGAAGGATTTCTTCGATGTAGTTCATTTCAACCAAAATACTTGGATGGTAACTGTTGAAAATTGCTGGATCAGCCACGAAGTGTAAAAGATATTTGCCCACCTTTCCACTAAACTTCATTGAAATTCATTGAGAACCTTCAGAGATATTATGCTGTGCACATGTGGCTACAATACTGGGGAGGAAACAGTGGAAATTTTTGGCATCCATTATAAAATTTAAACACTGCTTCCTAGCCTAATTGCCCACCTTACCAGAAATTTTCACTGAAATTCATCAAGGACTTTTGGAGATATTGTGCTGTGCACATCTAGCTGCGATGCAGGAGAGGTGACCGTAAAAATACCTAGATCTGCCTAAAAATGTAAAGATTTCCCCCTTAGCCCACTGCCTGCACTTCCACAAAATTATACACATAGCTATGATGAAGGGGGAGTGACCATGGAAAATTCCTAGATCTGCTGCAAGATGTAAACACTTCTTCCTTAGCCTATTGCCAATCTTTCAACAAATTCCACAGAAATTCGTAAACTTTCCGTCATATTGTGCTGTGCACATATTGCTACAATGCAGGGGAGTTGACTGAAAATTTTTTTGATCTGTCACAAAATGTAAACACTTCTTCAATTGCTCACCCTTCAACAAATTTTTACTGATATTCATTGAGAACTTTTTGTGGACATATAGCTATGATGCAGGGGATATGACCATGGGAAATCCCTGTATATGCCCTAGAATGTTAACTCCATTTCCCACCCCTCCACAAAATTTAGATAAAACGGAGGAAGAAAAGTGGTACCAGAATTGGAGTAAGAAAAACTAAAAATACATAAAAGAACAATAGTATGATTCACTAATCAGCTATCAAACTAATAATTTGAATATGAAGTTAGATAAAAAATCTAACCTCCTAAAAAAAGCATTGTCTGAACCATTAATTCCAAAAGAATGTGTTATCAGAAAGAAAAGATTCTCTGCTAATATCATAAAGATATTGAAATCAAGTAATAATTCATATGACGTAAATCAGGGTCCAGTAAATTGAACCCCCCAGTTAAAACAGACTGTATAGAGTGAAAACCACCTGGGTTTATTCTATCCTCTGAATTAGAGCCCCTTGAAGATGTGGTGCTAAAGGATCCTCTGTACAATATGTCATTTATGCTTGGTTACTATTACATACATACAGAACTTTATTATGGGGATTGCCTTGATGATCAATTGTTATCAAATGTTAAATGTGTTCAAATATTCTCATTTGCATTCATTCTTATTTGTGTTGACTTTCCCCTATAGTTCAATTTATTTTTTGCATGTGCAAACCACTAATCCATGATTGTTACTGTACGTGGACTCCTCATCTTCTAGTTCAAAATGGCTGACCTTGCTCTCTTCATCTATTTCCTTCATGATCTCACAGATATTTTAGCACCATCACCACCACAAGGAACCAAATTAATTCCTACTATCTTCAACATCTCGCAGCCTCTTCTTGCAACCCAGGACTTTTGACAAACATAGGACCTTAGTACCTATAACTAACCAAAAGACAGACCCGCAAATTGAGAACCATGCAACGAGCACATGAAAGAATTATCCTGGGCCTCACATGAAGAGACCACAAGACAGCACAGTACATCTGAGAAAAGACAAGAGTCAGGGACATCATAGAATCCATTGAAAATCTTAAATGGCAGTGGGCTGGCCATGTTGCAAGAATGGCAGACAACGGATGGACATCACGACTCACAACATGGATCCCCCGAGATCACATGTGCAACCGAGGCCGGCAGAATATTAGATGGAGAGACAAGCTAGACAAGTTCAGGAAGTACTGGCTCTGCGACGCCCATGATAGAGAAGTGTGGTCTTGGAGGGAGTTTTCTATATTATTTATGCACTTAACCCTTCTTAAAAACTATTGGAAACTTCTCCTTCAATTCCTAGTCTTCTACTCCAGCACATTTGATTAATTTCAGCAATTTTTCTGTGTGAGGGTATGTGAGTTGTTAGTGGAATGTAATTTTGCTGCTCTGGCCTCTTTATTCATAGTATAGTGTGAGGACTTGAGTAATGAACAGTGTGATGGATGGTTGTGAGACGAGGAGATTTGGTCTCCACGTGCTTTGATGTGTGGAGGGAGAAAGGAGATGTTGGGATGCGAATGGAATGCGTGCCAAGTATGAAGTTGGACACACACTGTTGAAACAAAGTAGAATGAACACATACAAGTATTTTTTGGCCAAGGAAAAGACATACATTAAGAATGAAGTTAAGATGCATGTAAGGATAACATAAATACAATCAATCGTGAGAAGTAATGAGAAGAGATGAAGAAGAGATGGCAGAAGGTGGGAGCTCTCTTGTCTTGATAGTATTGGTGCCAGAGTCGAAGCAGAGTTTGTCTGAACTGCTTGGATTCCATATGATTGGATAGCTCCAACATAATACGTAGAATTCGGGTTCAGTATGCAAGCCATACTGCCAAGTAAGTGAGTGAACTTGGGGGCTATTCTCTAATGCTGATAGACTCCCGATGAACCGACCATGAAAGAGAGAGAACATGGAGTTTTATCCATACGTGTTTTTCATTCACGAGAGTGAGAGGTGATACATGTTTGTATCATGTGGTGCAGACATGGTGGTATAGTTGCAAGACTGTACGTATGTGTGAGGTTCGATATCAGTGAATTGAAATGGGCAAAGTTAATATAAAGATAGGTCATGGAGGAAGAATGGTTAAGATTGGATCGGCCAGTGGGTCGGCGAAATTATAATGATCTTAGAGAGATGGGGAGGGAGGGAATAACCTGCTACAAAGGCTGGGGCTAGAAGCATAACTAGCTAGGGGTGCTGGAGCTAATGAGCATTGGACCATGTGTGTAAGGGGTTTTATAGGGGTTGTCGAAGGAAGTGATATTTTTTATATCTAGCTAAAAGAAGAGTTTTATATTTGATTCCTAACTAAAATTGAATATCAACTTTGTCACATCAAATTCTATTGTCGTGCCCCCATGCACAACAATAGAATTTGATGTGACAAAGTTGATATTCAAATTTTCACTTTGTTATATCTCATCCTATATTTGCTAATTTTGCAGTTGTTCATAAAATTGTTTGTGACAACATTTTTCTGAACATGTTGTTGAATACTCACTTTTCAGATACAAAGAAATGTGTTTGCTTGTGTCTGTATGTGGAGTGAAGTGATGATCATCATTTCTAAGCTCATCAATATTTTGGTCACCTACCAAACTTGACATTAATGAGATTGCTAAGCCTTTTATTATTAACCTAAATACCAGAGTCTTTAATTCTAAATCACATCTGACATTTATGACTTCCAAATGAATTGTTTTGATTGATAACCTTCAATAACAGAGGATTGAGGCTGATAAAATCTTGTTGTTGTTGTGATAAGGGAGTTTGGTTTAGGGAGGAAAGGAAGTACCAGATATTGATCTTCATTTAATTTCTTTCAGTGGATGAATCTCAATAAAGAATAATCAATGTTGAATTGTTTCTTTATCTCCCTTATCCCTGACTGCTTATTTTTTTATTGGCAATGCTTGTAATGATTACTGAATGAAATTAATGAATGGCATAAACTATGAGTATAATGGAACTCTGTGGTTAAGGGGGAGGGGGCAAAGGGCTTTATTTGCTAAAAAATCCATACCATTTTGTCTAAATTACTCTCATTTGCCTGAAACTCTACTCTGTTTAGCCTGAATTGTGTGAGGAGACCCTTGTCTCCCTGGCTTGTAGGCATATGGCAGAAATCCTCATGTAACAGACACTCTTCCTTTTTTTTTCCTTTTTACAAACCCTGGATGTGCTCAGTCAAAAAACAGAAGAAAATATGTTTTTATGTCAGGCCACAAATCTTTTTATTTTATATTAAAATGATTTGAATAGTTGAAACACACTTCTTGGATTGATGGGTTGTTAAATACAAGCAAAGCTAATGAGTTTTATGAGGTTTTCACAAGTAGCCGAGTAATTTTCAAAGTTGTTATTAAAATTCAACAATTTCTATTTTATGTAGCCACAAAAAATTTCCAATGGAAACTTTGTTGAAATGCATACATGAAAGAAGTTAGGTAAGAAATTATTAAATAAAATAAATTAGTTTCTAAATAATAACTCTTTTAAATGGTAGAGAAAACTTGGTGAGTATTTTTGTTAAAAGCATATCATTATCATGAACATTGATAGCAGGGGATTCAATAAATCTATTAAACTTGTTGAAAAGGATAAGCATTTCTAATTGGTCAGTTGAAAATGGAGATGAATATAAAGTTCAAATGATGAGTTGTGGGAAGCTTCCAGTGCTTATATTGGTACTAAATGATTCATAAAAAAAAAACCTTTGTATTTCTCAAATTAAAATATTCCTAAACAAAGAACTGAGATAATTTATCATACATGTTCTGAACAATTGGCTGTATACTCTTGACCTTCTCTATACTTGGGCCCTTATGAAAGAAAGGACGGATTAGATTTCTTAGAAGTGGTTCCTGTTATTCCTCTCAGGCCATGGTCATTCTTCTCAGAAGATTACTAGTGACCAAGAGGTTGTTGGTGACCACTTCTTGAATAAACAATTAAAATTAACTGCTTCACAATGGATTTTGCTTTGTTTGTATATCATTTGTTTCATTAACCTGTACTTGATAAGCTCATTAAGATACAGTTATTTGCAATATCACTAGAATATATCAGGGTTATTGCAGCTTGATCCTATGGATTTAACAATGTCAATCAAATTATTTGTTTTCTCCAATCAAAATATTCAAATGATGAACTGTAAATCAAAATGAGAAATGTCTAGAAATAAGACCAGCCTTTCTGACTACTACTACTAATTTGAATATGTATTAGTAGTTTGTACCAACTTATTAGAATCTAATTCTTCCTTTCAAAAAGAGAACTTCAACATGATTCAAGCAGAAAATAAATTTTATGAAGCAAAATTAATCTCAGAGTTAAAGTATTCATTTGCAAGAGTATTTTAACTAATGTAATTATATATGTATATATATATATATATATATATATATATATATATATATATATATATATATATATATATACACACTAGTAAGGAATCCTGGCAATGCCTTAGAAACAAAGAACTTCTTGCACAAACATGGCTGGCCCAGGCAGCCTGTTGCATACAGTTAAACATTATTTCCTCAATGATGTTGTCAAATTTGATGTTTGTTTCTCCCTGTCAATGCTAAGATCACCTGCTTATACTTTTATATAAATCTTTGCAGTCAGTGTGCACCAGAAATACCCACATTGTCTGGGGAAGAGATAACAGTATAATTGACAATACAGAAATGAGATGTGTTCTCCAATATATGTCTTCTTACACAACACAACCATGTGGACAGGGGAGGTGTGAGCCAAAAAATTGTTTGAGTGTATTGAGTGTACTAACAGGCAGGTTGTTGAGATTTAATCTTGACATGGGTGTTGTATAACCTAAAGCTGATCTGCATTGTCTATGCAGCTTTTCTGTGACTATTATCAAAATGTTTTTAAGTGGAACTTTAGGTTTAAAATTTCAATAATATTAAATTTATGAAAAAAAATTTTCTATCAATTTTAAATGGTATTTAACAATCCTTTGTTTTGTGAATGTGGCCTGGTTGATTTCATCAATTCAAAGAAGAAAAGATAATCCATCCTTTTTTCTGGGTTTTAAAGGTGGAAAAAATTCAAATTTTATCTAAATATACATGAAAAAAAACATTTAGATAACTTCCTTTAAACATTGTTTTGTTCTTGTGTAGCTTCAAGTATATATGTTATGCCGAATAAGCAAAGTTGCCTATTTTGCAAAAAAAACTATGGATTTACTTCTGTTTTGTAAAACAGTTTGATTTCACTGGATTTTCATGAATTCTTGATTGAATAAACTTCGATCAAATTCAAACTGTATTTATCAATTTTTTGTAAAAAAAGTTCTAACTACACTGTATAATATCGAAGTTGAGGTCCATAATTTTCTACCACATTATAAGTGTGCTTGCCTTGTAACAAATGTTTCATTCTTTCAAACCTTAATCCAATTTTTGCTCTTTGTTGCATGAAAAATGCTGGGTGTCATTTCTCCAATGGCAAATGAAAATATGCGTAAAGTTAGTAATCTATCAGTGTCATTTACTGTGAATATAATACATACATAGGGGAGGTGGGGGTGCAGTAGGAAGATAGAAATGAATATAGAATTTTTTAAATCATGTCACTTCACTAGAAAGTTATATTTTGACAAAATAGATACACATGAATTTTAACGAAGAATCGACAAATGGGAGAGGAGGAAGCGAGAAAAAAAAAGATAGTCAGTAGTATTTAGCCAAGGAGATGAATTAGAAATGGGGCAAAAAATGTGGAACTTGTTCAAGGCTCAAAATACTTAACACTGATGGGCCCAGTGTATTTCTTGAAGGTCTTTCAATTTTTGCATTTAGCTATTATTTTGCGAATTTAACGTTTTGAAAAATGTGGTCCATCCTCAAACTGTGATTCCGCATTACATCTGGCCATCTTATAATGGGTCTACAGTGCATAAATTTGATTGTTTAAAAAAAAATGATTAAATACGCAGTATTTAAAACTTTTTATGAAAAATAAATGATTTATTTTGATAAACATATATAAATAATTTCTATGCTAGAACAATGTCTTTTCTTAAAAGCAAAAGATATATATGTGCATGATTTTCCATAATGAAAATCGCATACACCTTCGATGAAAAATGGTCTTTGTTTTTGGTGAATGTTCGAAACAATCCATGAACAATAATTTTTGCAACATCACTTTTGGTTATCTAAAAAGAACTGTTTACGACTGATGACAGCTGGCTTCAGCTGATATAGAGTTTGGTTACCAATCTAGATGATCTTATCAAGAATGTCTCTATTGTGGAATCAGTGGAGTATATGACTGCAACCAGGTAGGTCATAAGTTCACAGTGTGGCTATGAGAATTTTGTATATTTGTTTGCTTCTATCTCAATCAGCTGTGCACACAGACATTGTTACAAACAACTAGATTCATGTACATATAAGGATATGAACATGTGCTTAGTGTGTAGATGCTTAAGATTTAAATCAAATTTTCTTTGTGTACTTGGGAACCCTCTTGTATTAGTGTTTGAAATATGTAGAAGTGAATACTAAGTCCTAATGACTTGCTATATTTACAGTATTTTGCCTCTTCCCATCTCTGTTTCTGGTTTCTGTTTTATCATCACTTTCACAATGTTTATTAACATTTCATGAAAACCTGCTCTTTTATACAAAAGACTGATCTAAAAATACATAATTTAGATGAAAATTTTCTATTTATATCAAATACTTGTATCAATTAAGCTTATTATTTTATCAAAACACTTCAACTTAATATTTTGATCACACCACCATTCAGTAGATTCAATCTTCAATGTGGCTGCAAGGAATCTGCAGATAATATTCAACACAGTTTAGAACAATCCAGAATGTAGATAAAAGGGATTGAGAATCTTGTGGAGAATCATACAAACACAAAAGTAAATTTTGGCCTTGAAAGTAAGGCCTTGAATATAGATGAATAAAGGGTGACCAAATGAGATAAGGATTGTTGTATAGTAATAAGGTTATAAATGTGAGAAGACTTTATGGAGAGAGGAAACATCATAAGCATTAACAAGGCACTTTAGTAGTACCAGGCTTTGTGTAAGAATGCCTGATGAAGTTGTATCATATATTTTCCAGTCAATGTTCATGAGGTCAGTTATCATGAACCCAAAATGTAACTGTCCTTCGAGAATTTAAATTGTAAATTGGGTTACCAATCCATCTTTTGCTACTACATGAATAAATGAGAAAGTGGACACTTTTACTTCTTCTTAAGATACACTGAAAACTAAATTGTTGTATTTGCCAGAAACAAAGATCTTTCAACAGTTTTATTTGGGTCCATTTTCATCCTTTTTTGATTACTCATTATCATTGATATATTGTAAAAAAAACATTTTAACCACACCTGTTTGATGATGATGATATGAGTCATATACCCAGCATAGACAAGTGGTTAGCAATCTAGTCAACAGACCACAGTAGTATTTCAATCATCGAAGAATGTCACACTTGGTTTAGCGTGACAATTTTGTATATATTTGTTTATTCATTTCTGTAATTTACTTTAAATCACCTCAAATTCTTACTGTTAAAGATAGATGTGGTAAATGATACTTATAAGACTGCAAAAGTTATCAAGTAGAGTTTATAGGTAGCAGAAGGGTCTAAAAGTTACAAGGAATTCAATATACAGACATACTTCCAAGATTTTTCATTCTACATTGACTGTAATACATTATTCTTTGTAAAAAAAGAAAACCACTAAAAGACTCCTCCAAAAAAAATAAAACAAAACAAACCAACAAACAAAAACAACAAAAAAAACTAACAATACTACCAATATTAAAAGTCATTTCTAGAGCGAGGGCCAGATAGTCATGCTTTAAAATCCTAGACTTGTACTTTAACTAAGTTAAAACTTTATTGTAATTTTTAAACCTCCATCACCAAGGAGGTGAATCCTTCCCATGACCTAGTCTTTGGGTCATGTACATCACCTGCTTTGACCATGGGTGCTGGCCCTATTAGCTAACCTTGCCCTTTTCCTCGGTAAAGAATACTTAGAAGCTTGCTTATTCAGGGAGTTATTAAAATGCTCAGATGTAGTCTCCCACACTCAGTTGTTATCTGGTTGATATGTAGTGGAATTGAAATCTTTAATTTGTGTTTTTTGCAGACCTCAAACTGCTGTATTGTGGGATCACTCCTCTAAAGAGGCAGCAGATCTCTACTGCCATCTGGGGCATCTGCTATCAGCGGGGTCTTGGTGCACTCAGGCAAATGTAGTTAGATTATCCCTGCTGAAAAAGGCATCTGACCTCTACAGCTAGCTCGATCACCTGTTTCAGAGGTATGTCAGAGATCTGTGCTTCAGTGTATATATACATAACAGGTCTGACTAGCCACTCATTAGAAACTGTCACATGACCAACATATTTTGGTTGCAGGTCTTGTTGGGGGTGACCAGTTAAGAAATTGGTAAAAAGGGGGATCAATGAATATGTTACTTCTATTGGATTTTGTGATCACTAAAAAATACTGAATTATCAAAAAATAATTCACCAATATGGCTTACTACCAAAAGAAATGGCTGATGGTTTTCTATTGAGTGAATGACTAGTTCTGTCTTTTGATTTTAGCCACAAGATTTTTATAAATGTTCATTTGCTGTGGTAGAAATGCTTGCTTTCATATGCAAATGATAATGCAGTATTCATGATCATGGTTCAGTTGCATATGCAATTCAGTTACATCAAAAGTATTTTACAAAAGCAGAATGACATTTCTCTCTGATATAAGCTTAAAGCTTAATTTTTATCATAATTCTAATTTACCCCTCCCATCAAAAAATGACAGTAGAATCTTATAGTTATAATCTGTATCTACTTGCCTATCACAAAAACTACTTGATATAAATCCATAAAATTTTCTGTGGGTACAAATTTGATTACTGAGTAGTGCTTTTAGCTAATTTTTTTTTTCTAGTTTTTGCTGACAGGGGTTCCAAATCAGGCAGGGGATCTATTCATATGATTATTCATCAATCGTAAAATACTTTTGATGACATAATAAAATCATTTTTAAAATTCTTTTTTCTCAACTCAGTCTTTGGTGATAAACTGTGATATAGACTGCATTCTTCATTCAGAAAGAAGCAAAAACATTTTTTGATATATCTCATACCCCAATGTTTATTAGTTGTAAAAAGAGACCTTGAATAGAGGAGTTTTAGTTAGTGCATGCTTTGATGTAGTCCGGTTAAAGTACATTCCCCAAAACATTTCTATCAATCGCATGGAGGGAACTTATTTTCCCCTTTTAGGAGTAGAAATCAATTTTAGAGGTTGAAATTTTGGGGAAATTTCTTCTTCCATTTCTTTTATAGGGGTCAAAATCAGAGAGGGAGATTTTTTTTCTATTTCTCTTTTTTAAGGTGGGGGGGTGATCCTTCTGGGGTCAAAATGGAGGCTTGATTTTGTTTTTACTTTTTGGGGTCAAAATCCAAGGGAACTTATTTCTACTTAAGGGGTTATAATCAAGAGAGAGATTTTTTTCACTCTTAGAGGTTGAAATCGAAGGGTAATTTTTTAGTTTTAGGAGTCAAAATCTGAGGAAACTACTTTTGTTATGCTTTTTGGCGTCAATTTAGGTGGGAAGACCTTTAGGCAAGAGAATTTTTTACTAACTTTTTTGGTCAATATTGTAAGGAAATTTTTTTCACTTTCAGGGGTCAAAGTTGAGGGAGAAAACTTTCAGCATTTGAAATGAAAGGTTTTTTTTTTACTTTCTGAGGTCAAAATCAGGGGTAGGGGGAAATTTATTCACTTTAAGATGTCGAAATTTGGTGGAAGATTTCATTTTCATTTTTTAGTTCAAAATTGATAGTTAATTTTGTTTCACTTTTTTCTATTTTTAGGGGTCAAAATTGAGGAAATATGTTTTTTAGTCGAAATCCAAGGGATTATTTTGTTGTTGAATCCATTGATGTTGTCATTTTCCTCTGGTTTGATAAGAACTTTATATCAGTTTTTCCGTTCAAGTTTGAGGGATTGAGTTGGTACGTTTAGTGGTTGCGGTTTGGTGTAGAAATTTTGTTTGCTCTTTGTCGTTGTTAATTTGCATTTTACATCTCACCATTCTGTGTTGAAATCTCCCGTAATGACATTGAAGTATTTTCTGGTATCTTTGAGTAGAGAGCTCAAATCATCGTAGAAGTTAGCTGTTTCCTCTTAGGTTGACTGCGAGATGGGAGGTCATAGTTTGTACCTCTTTCACAGTTGTATGGTGATATTGGCTATGCGGTCACAGACAGCTTTGAAGCCTACCACGTTGTCTTTGAGTTCCTGATTGATGAGAAAGCTTACTCTACTTCGTTTTACTTTCTCTTTTCTATCGTTGTGCTGAAGATGTTTGCTCTTTAGTTTGATTAGTTCTTCTCCGGGTCTTCTCATTTTGCTGATGCCGATAATGTCCCACAATATTTTTGATTTCATTTTTTAGATTGGTCAGGTGCATTACCTCTTTATGTCCCTCCGAGGCTACATAAGGACTCTGAACCCTTCCTACTCAGAAAAGGAGTAAGACAAGGTGATACCAGCTCACCCTAACTCTTCACAGCCTGCCTTGAGATGATGATCTGTAACCTGGACTGGGAGAATAAAAAAATCAAAATAGACAGAAAATATCTGAGCAACCTCAGATTTGCAGATGACATCGTCCTTTTTGTAGAAAACCTACATGACCTCCAACTAATGCTAGATGAACTAAATGAAGAAAGCAAAAGAGTTGGCCTACACATGAACTTCACTAAAACAAAAATCATGTGCAACGATTGCATTGAGAATATGGACATGACTGTTAAAATCAAAGATGCAAAACTAAGGAAAGTAGACCACTACATTCACCTAGGACAACAAATCTCTAAAAAACCCATGGAAAAGGAAGAGATCAAGCAAAGAATCACCCTTGGATGGCAAGCCTTTTGTAGAGCAAGCTCAACCTTTCAAAAACAAGTCGATCCCAATAATCCTAAAAAGAAGAGTATACAAACAATGCATCCTCCCGATAACCACTTATGGAGCTGAAACATGGAATCAAACGAAGAGACAAACATGCAAACTGAGAAGCATGTGGCGTGCGCATAAGAGAATCATGGTTAACCTCAATCTGAGAGATCACAAGTAAAGAGCACAGCATTGGTCCCCAGAGAGGACATGCAAGACTGAGGCCAATAAAATACAAGATGGAGTGATGAACTGGACAAATTCAGAAAAATACTGACTCTGCAATGCCAGTGATAGAGAAATGTGTCGGATCCTGAGACGGTCTTTGTCCAACAACGGGCGTTAAAAGACTGATGATGATGATGATGATGATGTAAGTTCAAGCTGGCCAGGAGATTGACCAGAGAAAGAGAAAGAGAGAGAGAGTGAGATAGATAGATAGATATGCTATAATGAGCATTTGAACTATTTCTCCAAACCACCAATCATTTTCAGTGGTTCTCAATGAATTTTAATGTTGTTAAGGAGAGAGTTATTAATTTTGGGGCTGATCCATGTAATTAACTCCCCTATATTTATATGTTTACACCATCCAAAACTCCAAAGATTTTCTATGACTTACAATGAAATTTTGGGGAAGGATAGGCAATGGGCAGAGGATAGATGGGTTCAATTTCGAGGGCAGGTCAATGTACATTTACTTTTCCTGCAACATAGACATATGTCCACATAACACAATATCCACAATGGTTTGCAATGAAATCACATGAAAGAAGGGTGGGCATTGGTTAAGGAGAGAGTTACACTTTCTCTTCCCAGCATTGTAGTTATATGACCAGACCATTCAATATCACCAAATGTTTTCAACAAATTTTGTTAAATGCATCAAGGAGGAAGTGATTGAATTCTAGGGTTCAGTCCATTTACAAATAACTAACCCTTCTCTTTTTAAGGAATTTCAATGAAACTTTGTGGAATTAAGTGGTGATCCAATTTTGGGGGCTGATCTGTGTATCCTGCATTGGAGCTATTTCTTCATACCAACCATTCCAAGGAGTCTTAATATATTTCAATGAAATATTGTGGAAAGGCAAGACATGGATTGAAGAGTGAGTGATTGTTTTGGGTGAATGGAGCAATGTATACTTACTCCCCCTCATCATACCTATATGTCCACCAGACCCAAAATCTGAAAAATGTTATTTTGCGGAAGGTTGCTTCAATGACTGGGGAGTGGGTCATACAATCTGATACAATTTGAATGATATTTCGGGGAAGTGTGCATTAAGGAGTGACTGATTCATTTTTGAAAGCCAATCAAAGTACAATTTACCTTCCCTACATCATAGCTGTATGTCTTTACCCCCAGAATAACTCCAAAGGTTTCCAATGAATTTTGATTTCATTGGAGCGATCCAATTTTTCGTATCAATCTTTATGCCGTTATATCCCCTGCATCATGGCTATATGTCACCTCCACACAAAAATCACAGAAATAATTTTTTGTAAGCAATATATCTCATATATAGAAAAAAATGTGAATTATTAGATAGATTATAAGATTGAAGAAATATAATGAAAGAAAACCTTCTGAAATCATTTTTTTTCAATTGGAAAATCACAAATAATTAAGATCTTTCAATAAGCGAATTGAAAAATAAATCTAGTTCTTTGCATTATTTTTTCTTGCAAATTTAGACTTTTTCTCTGATCAGCTTTTCCATTTTTTAAAACTTAACTGTGAATTTATTTTTGAAAAATTTGTTTTTTCAAATGAAAGCAGAAAACCTGAATATATGAAACAGAAATTATCAATCATCATCATTATCATCAGTCTTTTAACGTCCGTCGTTAGACACAGACCTTCCCCAGGATTTGCCATACTTCTCTATCATGGGCATTGCGGAACCAGCACTTTCTGAATTTGTCTAGCTCGTCTCTCCATCTAATATTCTGCCAGCCTCGGTTGCGCATATGATCTCGAGGGATCCATGTCATGAGTCGTGATGTCCATCTTGCAACATGGCTTGCCCATTGCCATTTGAGATTTTTAATGGATTCTATGATGTCCCTGACTCTTGTCTTTTCTCAGATGTACTGTGCTGTCTTGTGATCTCTCCAAGTGAGGCCCAGCATAATTCTTTCTTGTGCATGTTGTATGGTTCTCAATTTGCGGATCTGTCTCTTGGTTAGGTTCCATGTTTCATCTCCATAAGTGACTATTGGGAGGATGCATTGGTTATATATCCTTCTTTTTAGGATATTAGGATCTTCTTATTTTTGAAGGCTCTGCCAAAGGCTTGCCATCCTAGTTTGATTCTTTGCTTGATTTCTTCTTTTGAGGGTCTCATGGAGATCTGTTGTCCAAGGTAGATGTAGTGATCTACTTTCTCCAGTTGCGTGTCTTCGATTTTGATCTTAGTTTTTATCTTCAATGTGGTTGCTGCACATGATCTTCATCTTGCTAAAATTCATGTGTAGGCCGACTTTCTTGCTCTCTTCATTTAGTTCATCTATCCCCAGTTGGAGGCCGTGTAGGTTCTCTGCGAACTGAAAATGATAAATATTAGGGTCAGCATTTAAGGTCAAGGATATCATTGTTTAAAACCATCAATTTTTCCCTAGCCTTGAGAAATTCAACATTTCAACAGAAAATAACAAAGTGTATTTTTATCAGTCTACTCACATTTCATAATTTCTTACTACTATTCATCAATTGAGCATTCATTTATTACTTATAAGGGACTCAAAACTAAGAAGATGTCTGTATTCCTTCATGAAATTAGAAACATTGTTTTATTGGCTGTTTTATATTGACGACACCCTCAACTAAGCGACTTGTTTTCGTTGAAATGACAACTCACAAACACACATAGATTGTTGAGCAAATTCAATTGCCAGAGAAACTCAAAATCCGTGCAATGCATGAAGAGCATTTGAATGACTCTGCATTACTTTTGTATTACACAGAGACATTTTATTTTCTCCTATATAGACACAGAATATAGCAGTTAAATTTTTATTAAAGTCATAGAAATAATTCGAAGAAATAAAAAAGTAAATAAGACGAAAAACTATGCTTTCCTAGAAAAATAAATTTGAATCAGTGACACTGAAGAATAAACCTGTTTTTAAGAATTCTCCTACTACATCTCCATTTGTAAACAGACGGGCCCAACATTTTTTAACATGAATGGATTATTATATAAATTAGTTATTATATCATTTTGGAGGGGATTTTGAAAGAAAATTTGTTAAGAATCTAACTTAACATGGGTTCATGCAGAAAATTTTATAAGATTTCATTGAATAGTTTTGCTGTAGGCTATCACATAAGGACAGACACACGAACATTTGGTGATTTATGATAAGACAAAAAATCCATCACCGGTTCATTATGAATGTAGTTATCTTAGTTTTATGTTGCCAAATTGAATTACCTAGCATTATAATTATGGTACTGAAAAATTATGAAATGAATGATAAACTTATTTTTCAAGGTTCCAAGAGGATCTGAAATCATCCTCAAAGATACCAACTGTAACCAATTATTAGCTACTAAGTTCCTTCTGATCAAATTAAAGCTCTTGGTCATTCATATGCAATGCAAGAATGACTTTGGTCTAAACTTATGTCACATGATTTCCTTGTTCAATACTCTTCTGAATAAACAATAACTTCAAACAAATTTTTCTATTTGTTGCTTTAATTTTATGCACAAGTACATAAAAACAATTGAAAACTGTTGTGTCTAAAACTGCTGCTTGGTTAGTTAAAAGAGTAATTACACTCTCAAATAGTATTATCAAGTGCATTTACAAGTTATTGTTTGATATTTGATAGTATTTTCCTACTGTTTGCTCCATCTGTATGTCTTGATTTTTATCGTTGAATTTGATGTATACATTTTTTCCCTTTTATCAATAATCCTATAATCATGACTTTTTGATCAGCATTGATTTATGAACATGAATTTTTACAATGACATGATACATAAGGATCAGTTAGCAAGAATCAAGTAAAATACCTTGAAAAATTTGAATTTTAAGCCATGAGTAAAATTCATTTTGTGGTTGAGTTATTTTCAAAGTAACTGGGAACTGAAGCATTTGATTCTCAGAAAGAGGATCAAAGGAAAAAATTCATGTTACACTTCCATGTGAAGGGTGACTCTGCTACAGGAAGGGAGCTAATCCCACGACACATTTTATTTACCACTCTTCGTGACTAATAAACCGAATAGGTGGCACTGAGATTTGAAATCAAAATCAGGATCTCCTGTTCAACCCTTTTGTATTCAGGAAAGAAGTAAAAAATTCATTTTCATTCAACATTTGCATGCTCCAGTTTTTCATCATTTTATACATTCAGTGTCATTTCACAAGAATGAATTAGTTTCTGTCCTTATTTATAACACTTGCTAAATTTTGATCTCATTCTGATAAGACCTTATTATTTAGAGAGGAGGAGCTGTTCATTTTGATCTTATTCAGATGGGATTTTACTTTAAGGGAGGAAGAGCCATTGATGTTTATTTGAATGATTAACATGTTTGTTAGAATTGTAACTCTGGAAACAAAGACATGTTCTATCAGGTGTGAAATGTACCAAATAGCGGTTATATCTAAGAATTCTGACATTACAATTTCATGCACCCATCATAATTAGCTCAAACCATGTATGAAATAACCCTCATGCAGATCTACTTAAACCGAACCAGATTTTGACTAACCTTTTTACTTTTACTACTGAAACATGAAGAAATACTCTCACAAAAAATGAAATTTTCTAATTACAATTCTATGATCTATAGCAAACAAGAATGAATAAACTCTTGATACCTACTTGATAAATGTATTTATACTCTGTACACCCATTATAGTGTGGAAGTCAGGATCCATTATTTTCTACTGCATTATAAGTGAGTCCGTGTTGTAACAAAGTTTCCATTTTTGAACAAGACGACACCAACATCAAGGAACTAAACAACACAATGACAGCATCTATAATAGAAATCGCCACTATATTCAAACCAATAAGCACACAACCCATTAGTAAAATCTTAAGGAAAAACATAGAAACCTCAAGCCACTAACAGCAACAAGAGAGAAAATTGAAGAGGCTGAACTAAATAAATTAATCAAGAAAAAAATGAAGGGAAGACAGAAGATACATGATGGCAGTCATTGACTACAAAACAATGAACAGGATACGCAAGACGTGATGCAATCAACTCAAGGACTTCCAAAAAGTAACCCCGTGGGAGGTGAAACAAGTCGTTAAACAGACTAAGAAATGAAAGGCCCCTGGACCAGACAACATCACCATTGGCCTACTCCGAAAAGCGGATAAAATCATCACGAGGAAACTGGCTGTCATTATCAACTTGTGTCTCATCATCATCATAAGTCTTTTAACGTCCGTCATTGGACATAGACCTTCCCAAAGATTCGTCACAATACTCTATCATAGGCATCGCGGAGCCAATATTTCCTGAATCTGTCAAGTTCATCTCTCCATCTTGTGTACTGTCGGCTTAAGTCTGGGGGTCCATGTTGTGAAACATGATGTCCATCGATTGTCTTTCATTCTTGCAACTTGGCCTGCCCATTGCCATTTGAGTTTTTTGATAGTTTCTACAATGTCACGGACATCCGTTTTCTTCCTTATATACTGGGCTGTCTTGTGATCTCTACATGTAAAATTGAGCATGATTCTCTCATACACACGTTGCATGCTTCTCAGTTTGCGGGTCTGTCCCTCGGTTAGGTTCCATGTTTCAGCTCCATAAGTGACTACCAGGAGAATGCATTGGATGTATACTCGTCTTTTTAGGATTATTGGGATTGTCTGGTTTTTGAAAATTGAACTTGCTCTGCCAAAGGCCTGCCATCCCAAAGTGATTCTTTGCTTGATTTCCTCCTCTTTTGAGGGTCTCATGGAGATTCGTTGTCCTAGGTAGATGTAGTGGCCTACTTTGCCAAGTTTTGCATCTTCTATGTTGACGGTTATGTTTTTATTCTCAACATGATTATTGCACATAATTTTCATTTTATTGAAGTTCATGTGTAGGCCGACTCTTTTGCTTTATTTGTTTAGATCATCTAGCATTAGTTGGAAGTCGTGTAGGTCCTCTGCAAAAAAGACGATGTCGTCTGTAAATCTAAGGTTGCTCAAGTATTTGCTGTATATTTTGATTCCTCCATTTTCCCAGTCCATGTTCTGGAAGATCATCTCAAGGCAGGCTGTAAAGAGTTTGGGTTAGCTGGTATCACTTTGTCTTACTCTTTTTAAGAGCTGAAACGGTTCAAAGCTTATGTAGCCTAATGAATGAGTTACTGTGGTTGTATATGTGTTGCAGTACCTTAACATATACAGGATCTACACCTTGTAGAATGATGGCCTTCATGACCATGGGAATTTCCACTGAGATAAATGCCTTCTTGAAGTCTATAAATGCAACAGCGAGTGGCATTTTGTATTCTGCTGCTTTCTCTTTCAGCTAATTTATTAAATGAAGATGGTCCATGGTCGAGCAATTTCTTCTAAACCTAGCCTGTTCTCGTGGTTGATTCTCATATAGTGTTTTAGTAATCCGGCTGGTGATGATTTTTGTGAAAAGTTTGTATATGCAGTTGAGCAGGCTTATATGCCTGTAGTTGTTGAGCTCTTTGGGGTTACCTTTTTTATGTAGAAGCATTATGATAGCAGTGTTCCAGTCTTTTGGGACTTTACTCTGTTTTAGACATAAATTGAATAGAATAGCTAGCTTTCTGTTGACTCTCTTACCAGCCTTTTTGGGTAGATTGATCGTGATGTTATCTGGTCCAGGGGCTTTTCCTTTTTTTGTTTGTTTGATGGCTTGCTTTACATGATGTGACTTCAGGGAAGTCTTTGAACTGATTGTTGGCATCTTCTGGTCGTTGTTGTATTGTCCGTGTTTTGAAGAGTAGAGTTCCTGGTAAAATTCTTGGGTGCGTTCAACTATCCAGTCTCAATCTGTTGTTATGTCTCCGTTTGCTTTGAGAGTGATAGTTATCTGTTTCTTTCCAGTACTGTAGTTTTGTTTATTACTTGAAATCCTCGATGTTTTTCAAGGCTGGTCTCAATGATGGCTGCTGTATACCTTCTTTTGTCTTCTCTTATTTTCTTCTTTATTGTTTTGTTCAGTTCGATTTCTTCTATTTTCTCTCTTGTGGTCGTTGGTGGTTTGAGGTTTCTGCGCTTTTCAATGTTTCCTAGCCTCATCTGAGATTTTGTTAATGGTCGCTGTGTTTCTTGATTTGAACGTATCGGCTGCTTCTAATAGAGAGGTTGTTATTTTATTGTGGAGTTTGTTGACATTGGTGTTGTTTTTGTCGGTAAGGATAGCAAATCTGTTTTTCAATTCTAGCTTGAAAGCTGGGGTGAGTTCATTTGGTACGTTTAGTGGCTGCAGTCTTTGTGTCTAAAACACAGTAAAGTTCCAGATGATTGAAACACAGCTATCATAATGCTTTTATATAAAAAAAGGAAATCCAAAAGACTTCAACAACTACAGGCCTATAAGCCTACTCAACTGCATTTATAAACTTTTCATTTCTTAGTGTATCTCATTACAATTTGCTTAAGTACTTCCATCTGTCAAGAACAATGAAATTTTCTGCAGGTAAAGATTTGATCCCCTTGAAATATGTTTTTAGGGAGTTTCCATGCAGGGAGGATCTTTCACATGATTACTCATCAATGGTCAGAATTATCTCTTACTTTTTCATTACATAATAGAAGAATTTTTGTTAGTTCACTTTTCAAAACCTGGGTTCAAATCTATGCTCAAATCTGGGGCAAATTTCTTTTTTCTATCTTCTGGGTTGAAATCAGAGACGGAGATGTTTTTTTCCTCTTTTTACCTTCTTTTGAGTGGGGGATTAATGTTTTTTTTATTTTAGAGGGGAAATCTTTTTCCATTTTTAGCAGGCAAAATTGTGGGGAAGAGTATTTTTTTTTCACTTCCAGGGGTCAAAATTGAGGGAAAGATTTTTTTCCCATTTGTGAGGTTGGAATTAAGGGCAAAGTTTTTTTTACTTTTAGGAGTTGAAATTCAGGGGGAAGGGTATTTTTTTTCAATTTCAGGAGTCAGAACCAGAGAGATTTTTTTCAGTTTCATGGGTTCAAGTTGTGGGTGAAAATTCTCTTCACTATTAGGGGTTGAAATCAACTGGAAGGATTTTTTCACTTTTAGGGGTCACAATAGAGGTATAATTTGTTTCATTTACTTTCAGGTTTCGGAATTCAAGGGAATATTTTTTTTTCACTCCAACTGGTCAGAACTGAGTGGTAATTTTTTTCTTACTTCAAAGGGTTAAAATGCTGGTGAAATTTTTTGTGGCGTCCAAGTTGAGTGATAATTTTTTTCCCACATTTAGGGCTCAAAATTGAGGGGTGGTGGTGATTTTTTTTTCACTATTTGGGGCCAAAAATTGAAAGAGAACATTTATGCTTCAAAGGTAGAAGAGTAAGTTTTTTTTCTATTTTTATGTGTCAAGATCCAACTGAATTTTTTTTTACTTTTAGAGTCTGAAATAGAGGGGGGAAAATTTTTATTTCAATTTAGGGGTTCAAAGCCACGGGATTCTCTTTTTACTTTTTTTTCAAATGAAGGAGTTGTTTAAGGAATATTTTTCTCTATTTTGAGGCAAAAAATCAAATGGGAACTTTCATTATTTAATTTTTGAGCCTCAAATTTGAGGGGGAAGATTCTTTTTTTACTTTCAGGTATCATATTTGAGGATTCTTTTTTTTTTTTCAATTTCTGGGACAAGGGATTTTTTTTTAATTTTTAGAGCTCAAAATCAAATGTCAAACATGTTTTTCATATATTTCAGTATTCAAACTAAGAGAATCCATAAAAATATTGCTTCAGACAGCAATTGCACTTGAGAATGTAATTGTGCCCTCTCTATAACACATGAGCTCCTTTGTGTTGTTTGTTTGTATTGAGAGATTTAATCCTGTAAGAAGGTATCCAAAATTCTCTGTTGTCATCCTGGATTAAGTGGGGTTAGTTTGAAGATCAATCCTTTTACTTACCTCTAATTAATCTTTTAGTCTTCTACTACTCTATTTTATAAATATTCTTCAATGTTTTTACATTTGTTAAATAACAAGTTGAAAATACAACCTCTGACAAAAATTATAGCATCACTACACTTGGAGGATGTTCATCCAGTCTTTTTACTCCGCAGTGAATAAACTAATCACAGGTATAAACAAAACAATTTTTGTTTAATAGTTGAACATTCAGGCTTCATGAAATATACTTCAAACAAATCATATTGATCTATTTAAATCATTTGCATATTTTTTCTAGATCAAATAGAGGAAAAAATTATAGAATCACATAATGTTGGGAATAAATATGGAACCACCTTGTAATTTGGACAGTTTTTGCAGGCTGTTGGACTTCTCTTAATTGAAAAGGAAATCTAACATGGAAAAAGATTTTGATTATTCCTGGTCAGGTGTGTATGGAATCTGTTGCAAATATTAACAAATTGGAAAGTTATAAGAGGAAAACATATGAATTGGTCAACATCAGTGAAGACTGAATTCACTGCATCAAGCTGAAATATAAACTTAGGGGCATTCTCTAAACTTAAGAAATATTGGTTGCTTGTACTGTTTGTGTGACTCTTTTTCAGAAAGACAATATAGAAAAGAAAAGATAAAACCAATGAAAACAATGTTAACAAGGTTAACTCCATTGGTGTAGCCTGTAAAATTTCAAGTTTTTGCTATGAATGGTTAGGACCGTGACATATATAGATAAAAGAAATATAACTACTTCAACCACTAAGGTGAATTTTCAAAAAAAGAGAATATTCTATTATTCTATCCATTGAAGCAAGCATATGTACAATGAGTAGTTAGAGCTGAACATGTGACACATAAATAGATGAAAAAACAAATATTTTAGCCACTTGGCCAAATTTTCAGGAAACAAAATCAGCTGTTTTCTCTACTCATTGTAGGGAGTAGCATCTGAAAGTTCACTTTTCTTCTATGAATAGTTAGGGATTTACACAGGACATGTATATAGATAGAAAAATTCTGCTATTTTAAGCATGAAGCCGAATTTTCAAAAGACAAAAAAAAACTCTTCCCACTCATTAAGGGGAATATGTTTGCAAAATTTTCTACTTTGAACTAGGGCTGTACGCATGATTCAGACTTTCTTAGTTAGGGGCCTGAACTTTTTAGATCTGAACTCAAATATCATTGTTGTCAGATAGGAAATAGGAGTTTGATAATATAAACTGAAAAATGTTGCACTGTTCACACTTATGTGATTAACTCTATATTGATTATTCTTATCCAGAAAATGTTAAGAATTTAAATGAAAACCAATAGAAATTGACTGAATCTTCGAGTTGGCAGCAACTTTAACTTTGATTGAGCAAATGAGTTTTTCCAAGTGATTTATTTTATGTAAATGACTGGAAGAAACGAACGTGGGAACTATCCATGTTTATCTTTTACTGGAAATTTTGTTAGGAGTTAAATTTGTAGTAACTCATTCATTTTTTGTCAAAATTAAGTATGAAAATGAGTACAAATAAGTATTTAGCTTTAGATACAAAACGTCAAAGCTAGCCACCTATTCAATGAAGTCACTTCTTTGCAGCTCCTGTCTATGAAAACATTAACTTCTGTTAATCATTGCTTTTTTTTGTCCCTGCTTCCCAATCCTCTCTCTCTCTCCTGGCTCCAGCAATTTTCACCATTCTGAACTGTGCCAGTCATTTTACAGATGTTGAGATCTCTCTTAAATGCCTGGCTAGTTGATAGTGTAAATAAAAGAATAACAACAAATACTGGATGTCATGGTAGTTTAGCATGAAAAATTTTTGTGAGGGCATCACGAACACAAATAAAGAATAACAAACAATATCATAACAACACAAATAATGATTAAATGAAACAACTAAGATTTAAATAATACATTGTTTATGAATAGTTGTTTACAAATATCAAGTAAATAGACACACAACTATAAAGATTTGGATTTTATGAAGGAAAAATTTATACAATAACAGAAGATATTAATCAAATGCAGAGTCATCATCATCATCATCATCATCATCAGTCTTTTAACGTCCATTGTTGGACATAGACCTTCCCCAGGATTTGCCACAATTCCCTATCATGGGCATCGCGGAGCCAGTATTTCCTGAATTTGTCAAGTTCATCTCTCCATCTTGTGTTCTGTCGGCCTCGGTTTCTTATGTGATCTCTGGGGATCCATGTTGTGAGACGTGATGTCCATTGATTGTCTTTCATTCTTGCAACATGGCTTGCTCATTGCCATTTTAGTTTTTTAATAGTTTCTATGATGTCATGGACACCTGTTTTCTTCCTTTTATACTGTGCTGTCTTGTGATCTCTCCATGTAAGGTTGAGCATGATTCTCTCATGCGCACATTGCATACTTTTCAGTTTGCAGGCCTGTCTCTTGGTTAGGTTCCATGTTCCAGCTCTATAAGAGACTCTCGGGAGAATGCATTGGTTGTATACTCTTCTTTTTAGGATTATCAGGATCATCTGATTCTTGAAAGTTGAGCTTGCTCTGCCGAAGGCTTGCCATCCCAAAGTGATTCTCCACTTGATTTCCTCCTCTTTTGAGGGTCTCATGGAGATTTGTTGTCCTAGGTAGATACAGTGGTCTACCTTGCTGAGTTTTGCATTTTCTATCTTGACAACTCAAGTTTGAATCCCTTTCTGTTTTTATTCATTTATTTCTTCTCATTTGTGCTTAAAGAAAGTGGTAAGTTTATGTGTGTGTATGTGTATACGCAAGGTGTAATTTTTGACTGATTCTCACCAGGTTACGTATTTTTTATCTTGAAGTCCTTTCTAATTCTTTTTTTAAAACTCTCACCATAAGTTTTTTGGGTGTTCAATTAAATCAAATTAAATTAAATATTCATACTAAATTGGCTCCATAGTTTTTTCTGTCAAGGTTCACACTTCTTTCTGAAAATTTGGACTTTTTTTAGTGTTCACTACCCAATAAAAGGTGAAAAAATTGATTTATTCATCACTCAATTAAAAAAAGTAATTTTATTGCTTTCTGCTTGGGTAAGCAATTTTACAGTTGTGTATCTCCTTGATTGTGATTATAAAAAAATCCCCCCAAAACCCCTGCTCATATAACTATGGGCGATATAAAAAGACAGAATCTTCACTCCTGTGCCAAAAAATGGGCCAAACCCCAAATTGTAAAATATGAAGCTTTTAAAGCTTATGAATATAACAAGGATTGATTGACCAGGGAGTGATCTATAGTACATGGTAAAGCAAACTATCATGCAGAGGTTGTTGTAAAATAAATTTCCTCATTCAAAATCTGGAAAGTCCTCTTTTATCCTTTCTGGGGAAATATTTTTTATTTGCAATAAAGTACAGGTAGTCCATTGGCTGAAGGGTGACCAATATGCCTGAGTTTTTCTTTATAATGGCACCCTAAGCCACACTTTCCAACCCTCAGGAGAGTTAGTGACTTGTAATATCACTCATATACTTTTTGGGTATGCTTAAGCCATACAGAAACAGGAAAAATGTATTTACGTATTTTACAGACCAGACCAAAATGTCTTCATAAATCCCTGTGCTCAAATATAGTTAAAAAATAACTTTTTTATACATACACTCCTGTCTTTTAACTCGATATCTCTGAATTCTCTCAAAGAATTCCAATGTAATTTTGTGGAAGGGTGGCCAATAGGATTAGGAAAGAGTGATTAAATTTTGTTGTGGAACCCAGGTATTTGCTTCTGATTGAGAGATATTTTTCTGTTTTTATATTTCATACATTTCTGTATTTGCTCACGTCTGTCAACACTATATCTCAAAGTTCTTAATGAATTTCAATGAAATTTTGTGCAAGATAAAAAAGCAGTGATTAAATTTTAGGAAGGATCCAAGAGATCGTTCTTGATTTGAAGATATTTTTTACATTAGAAAAAAAAAAATTCCTGTATTTGTCCTGTCCAAAAGTTTTCAATAGACAATGAAATTTTGTGGAAAGGTAAGCAACGTGTCAAGGAAGAAGTACTACATTTTGAAGCAGATCCAGGAATTCGTTCCTGACTTCGATTTTGATATTTTGTACATTTATATATTTACTTATGTCTGTCTAAAGAATATTTCCAAAACTTCACAATACATTTCAATTAAATTTTGTAGAAAAGTATGTCACACTGCACGGAAGAAGTGGCCAAATTCTGAGTTGGATCCAGAGATTTGTTCCTGATTAGGAGATATTTTTGTGTTTTTTCAAATATATTTTTTTATTTGCTGTTCATACAATCTTCATAAAGTTCTTGATGAGTCTTGAAATTCTGTTGAAAGGTAGGGCACGAGTAAAGAAGGACCAATTAGATTTCAGGGTGCATCCAAGAATTTGTTTTTCATTGATCTTCACGTTTTTTTTTCATACGTCTTTTAATTTGCTCATGACTGTCCACACAATATCTCCAATTGATTGGGAGTTATTTTTTCTTTAAAGAATAGCTCCAGTCTGTTTGTATGACTTTGTCAAAATTTCTGAATGGATTTTAATGAAAGTTTGTGGAAAGATGAGGTGGTTCCAGGCATTCATTTTTTATTGTGAGATATTTTTCTGTTGTAATAATCGTTTTATGCCTTTCTCCACAATATCTCCGAAGGTTTTTCATAAATTTCAATTAAATTTTGCAAAAAGTCAAGGTACATATTAAGAAAGATGAGATTAGATTTAATTTAAAGGTATTCATTTTCAATTGAGGTATTTTTGTGTTTAAAAAGAATGTTGGGAGATACTTTTGCTTTTTTCTCCTTACATTTCTTTAGTTGCTCCTGTATGTCCATACAATATCTCCAGGAGGTCTTTATGAATGCCAATGAAATTTTGTAAAAAGTTGGGCCGAGGGGTAAGAAAGAAGTGATTAAAATAGAACAGATCCAGGAATTTGTTTTGGATTGAGATATATTTTTTGTGTTTCTTTCTTACATTTCTATATATGCTCCTGTTTGTCTCAACAATATCTCTGAAAGTTCTCAATGAATTCAAATGGAATATTGTGGAATGGTAAGGCATATATTAAAGAAGATGTAATCATATTTTGGGAAGGATCCAAGGATTAGTCTTTGATTGAAAGACATTTTCTCCCTTATTTTTCCCCACATTTCTGTATTCTGTCTACTCCAATATTGCTGATGAAAAAAAACTTCAAGAGGGGAGAAAAAAAGTGGCTTGAGAATTAGTCTAACAGGCACATATTTTAGCCTGGTTGGAGTCTAAATTCCAGCCCTGTAGGGAATATTGAAAACAAAGTAAACTGGAAGCATTTTTCAACTACTGATCAACTTTTTGAAGAGGTGACTCGATATCGAGAGATACACTCAAAAGTTCTTCCAAACTTATTCTTTCTTTTCTCTAGAGGTTAGCATAGTCTTTTATGATTATGAAAAGAAATTGTCCCACTGACCAGCCCCTATTTTTCCACAGATTATCCATTTAGTCCGTCTACAACAATATGCCTCAAACCTTCGGGTAAGCATAATCAAAATCTTGTGGAACTTCCAACTGATAGTCTATCATGCATTCAACAAAAAAATAATTTCAGTCCAACAATTAGTCATGAACATTGTCTGTCCATCTGTTGACAGCATCCTTAGCTATATTGAACTGTTGATTTGTTCAATGATGTCTAGGTTATATTTTAGATCACATTCAATTCCATCAATTTAAGTGAAAGTCGAATATCACTGTGAGATAAATAACTTTGAATATCTCGACAACATAGTCCACCAGTGATACTAATTAGCTTTGTTCTCCATATATCAGTTCAGTTTTAGTCTACTTCCTCAAGTTGGTACTCTCAACATGGATCAGCATTCTCTTGTCTGGCTCCTTCAGACCAATCGGCAATACCTTTAAGGTTGTGCCTGACATCTTCTGACGTACACTGGTTATCAATTTTTCTTATTCATTTGGTTGTCCTGTTCAGGATTTTGTATTTCTTCCTTTCACTATTTCTGGCTGGCTTTACTAGGAAGAACCCAAGAGTAGAATGGAGTGCGAATCTTGTTAGTATCAATCCAGATCCTGATCCTCAGGACACTTTTTTGTTATCTGGCAGGATTTTGCATACTGGTAACATGTCCAGTTGTCTATGGAAAGGCAATCTCACCAGATATACCCGAAGTCTCTTTCTATGAGCTGACCTCTATTCCTGATTTCCTTGTTACACTGATGAGCATCATGATCAAGCTGGCTGCATGTATAGCAGCATTTCATCACAGAATAGCAGTTATGTGCTATATGGTTTTCCACATCTGAATCAGCAGACCTGTTCAGATTAGCAATCACTAGCCAAATGCTTGAAATAGTGGCATTTTTGACAGCAACTTGTGTGGTGTGCTTACCTGTTAACTATTGGAGTGCTCACCTCCCGATTTTTGCACTCATAGTTCATATGATCCAAGTCAACTTTTTGACAGCAGACCCTGTGGGTTTAGAAAAACTCCTCCTCCTAAGTCCCTGTTTATTTTCAGATGGACATCCCTCTTTTTTAAGAAATTCTTTTAAATCAAATTTCTCCTATAGCGGCTCCCTTATTTTTAGTTGAAATTGAATAAAAAAATAAGTAAGTATTTGCCTTAGATACAAAATCTTGAATCTAGTCTTGTATGCAAAACATTGCTTCCTTTATCTTCTGTTTATAGAAGGTCTGAATGCATATGTTCACTCGCTTGATTGCCGGGTCCAACACAAGGGCATTGATGCTATGAGAGAAAGTATCTGCTGTGATGTTGGATTCGCCTTTTATGTGGCAAATATCGGGAGTGTATCAGAGGAGTAAATCTAAATTTTTTATCTTTCAAGGTGAGTGTCTATCGGTTTTAGCATGGAATCCACCGAAGAGTGGTCTGGGATCAATGAGAATATAAAAATCTTGACCTTTGAGCTGATGGCAAAAGTAACAGACAGTGGAATATGCTGTGTACAGCTCTTTTCCGAAAGTACTGTTGCGCGATTCCATGGCAGTCAATTTTTTTAAGAAAAAAAATTGGGTACTTTGATTGTTAACAAACCATCAACCTCCTCCTGTAACACACTACCTGCGGCACAATCTGAAGCATCACAAGTTAGGCACAACTTAATGTCAGGCAGAACAGAAGAAAGATTTTTGGCATTACTTACTTTTTATATTGTCAAAGGCTGTCAATGCTTTGTCAGACAGTGTTCAGTTCTAAATGACAGTCAGGATATCAGTCAACTGTCTGTGAATGTTCATAGAATTTGGGATGATTCTCTTATTATCCCATGATGAAAAAAACAAAACAAAACAAATTTTACACTTAAATCATGCCAAGGAAAGGAAGGATTACTTGATATGTAAAAGATGCGAAAGTAAAAACTACCCTAACTAAGGGAGAGAGCAAGGCCATCAGAAGAGAGAGAGAGAGGGAGATACAAAATTTATTGCCAGAAGCTTACATACCATAAAGATAACAATCGGTTATCCTATTGGTGGTTCTGTGTAATGTCAAGGAGGAAGAGAAAAAAAATTTACCATTCCTTTAGACTTCTTCACCGTGTGTTTGGGATCAAAGGTAGATCCCTGCCAATGGCAGATAACTCCAGATACAACTGAGTTTTGTAAATATTATTCAATGCTAGAAAGAGGGCACTACATAGTAAAAGCTTTATGGTGACTTGACGTAAACACTGCAATCAATTCACTTATCAATTTGCCACTTTCAGCTCATTGCACCTAAAACTGAGCCCGTGACTAAAGATTAATTTTGGTGAGCAATTAAAAAACTGACTCAAGGGAAACATGCTCAGGTGTCAGTAGAACTTTCTATGTGAGTATAAATACTGTGAGTATAAACACATATATATGTGAGTATAAATACATATATATGTATCTATATATATATATATATATATATATATGTATGCAGTATATATATGTATACTGCATATATGTATATATATGTATGTATATATTCATATATATATGCAGTATATAAATATGAATGTGAAGTGATCCATGGGAATGTAGATGAAAATGACAATTGGAAAGTGGAGAGAAAAAAAGATTGGGTTTTAAAACTGAATTTTTTTATCATTCTGTGGGCATGGTTCGATGCATTTGGACAGGGGACTGCAATCTTTTGCAGAAGAAATATATTTGCGGCGGTTGGCAGAGAAAGAATTGCTGTTTACATGTTTGATGCTGCAAAGGAAAATGTGAATATCCTACTAAACAACCAAACAGAAATATTCACATTTTCCTTTTCAGCATCGAAAATCTACATACATGTATATATGTATATATATTTACTGCATATAGATATCATTTATATACTGCACACACACACACACACATATATATATATATATATATATATATATATATATATATATGTATACGAACTGCATATATGTGTACATATACAGCATATATGTAGAGATATATACGTATTGTACGTATATATATATATATATATATATATGTATGCATATATATTAAATACATATATATATACTGAATATGTATATATACTGCATATAAATATATACTGAATATATATGCATATGGATATGCTGCATATATATACATACATGTAAATATATACTTCATATATGTAGATATATATGTATAAGTATGATTGTATTGTGGATATGAAGTGATCTCACAGAATGTAGATGAAAATGACGATTGGAAGATGAACTGGAAAACTCAAGAGATTGTTGCATGTCCAAATTTTTTATCAGCCATCTTTTTCAAAGAAAAATGTTGGAGGTGGTTTCATAGAGAAAAATATGCTGTTTACATTTCGTTGTTGAAGAGGAGAATGTGAAAATTTTTTCTCAGTTTGGTTGTTTGGTAGGAGCGGGACAGGAGGTGGTTGCATCTGTGTAATTATCTAAGACTAGCCAGACATCCACAGAGATAAGATATATATACATCCCTGACTCTGCTTCTCATAGTCCCATCTCATTTCAAACCAAGTGTATCTATCAATTACACAGATACAAACACCTCCCCTCCTGCTCCATGTTTTAGCTCCATTAGTGACTATCAGGAGGATGCATTGGTTGTATACCCTTCTTCTAAGGATTAATGGTATCTTTTTATTTTTGAAGGTCAAGCTTGTTCTGCTAGAGGCTTGCCATCCTAGGGCGATTCTTCGCTTGAATTCTTCTTCTTTTGAGGGTCTCATGGAGATTTATTGTCCTAGGTAGATGTAGCAGTTTACTTTCTCCAGTGCTGTATCCTTGATTTTGATGTTGGTGTTTTTATTTCCGATGTGGTTGTTGCACATGATCTTGCTGAAGTTTATGTGTAGGCTGACTTTCTTGCTCTCTTCATTTAATTCATCTAGCATTAGTTGTAGTTTGTGTAGGTTGTGTTTTTGTATCTTTGTGATTCAGTTGTTAATGATTTTTGTGAATAGTATATATAGATACAAGTATGCAGTATATATATATATATATATATATATATATATATATATATATATATATATATATATATATATACATCTACATATAATGAGGTATATATATATATATATATATATATATATATATATATAATCAGAATATATATATACATATATAGTATATATGTATATATATATTTATATATACATATATATGCAGTATATACCCATCTATATATGCAGTGTATATATGTATGCATATACAGTGCATATGTATAGATACATATGTATAGTATATATAAATATGGTATATATGTATAGAGCTATAAATACAGATATAAAGTTATAAATCATAAATTATGAGTATATGTATATATGTATATGCATATATGTATGCTGTATATGTATATATTCAGTATATATATACATATATGTACATATATATATATATGCAGTGTGAATACATGTGGAGTATATATATATTGGTTGTGTATGGGGAAAATGTTGGTGAAGACTAATGATTTAGTCCCCATGTGGTTTGGTTGTTAGCACCATCTGCTGATGTCACTGGAGATGTTGAAAGAGAAAAGGAGATGTATGGAGAGTATTCACACCATTATGAGTGTGGACATGGAAATAAAAAAAAGAGTAAAAAGGGGACAGAGGAGAATTTTGATGAACAAATAAAATGTACATGTAATACATGAACATTTATAATGATACAGAACTAAAATGGAAATACGTATGAGGAATCATCGATACAATTGTTTGAAGAGAAAGATAGCTTTTAATAGATAGATGAGAGCTTTGTGATAGTTATAATCATGTGTTGGAGTGGAGGCATCTTAACTGCTGTGAATCCATAAGGCTTGGAGCATATCAAGGAATGGATATGGAAACCATGTATCAGTGTGTATGCCTAACTGCCATGTTGTGAGTGATGTATTTGGGATCGCATGTGAGCAACTTGGGGGCCATCCTCTGATGCTGAAAAACTTATGACCGACAGACTCTTCAAGACACAAAAAACACATGGGGTTTGGTCCATCTGTGCTTTCCAAAGTAAGGAAAATCAGGAGACAGATCATTGTGATGTGTTGTAAAGGGGTTGCCCTTTCATTCAAAAGAGATAGAGGTATATACGAGTAAGTGGTGAGGACATGGTTGAGTAGCTGTGCATACAAAAGATGTCACAACCTCGGTGAATTAAAATGGGCAATGTTTTGTACAGTGATCGTTCACGGTGGAAAAATGGTAAATTTGAATTGGCCAGGAAGCCAGCCAAATGATATCGATCCAAGAGAGGAGGAGAGAGAGAGAGAGAGAGTAAGAACAACCGGCTTGAAGTGTTGGGGCAAATAACATACCTTTTTTTTTAAATTTTGAGAAAAATTTTTAAAATGTGACACGAAGTCAAAATGTAGTGTAAAGGGTTTGGGCCAGTCTCCTCTGTCCAATCATTACCTTAGCTCGTCTTATTTGCTGATCCAGTCTTTCTTCAATATTCCTTACACCAAAACAATGCATTTTTCAGAAAATTTCTCTCATTTTACATTTACCACAATACCTGAGTTTCTCTAAGAAAATCCAATTTAATTCTATGTTTATGATCTTTTGTGAGGGGAGGGTTAAAGCAATGATACTTATGTACATTCAAGAATGGAATCCCAATGAATGAAATATATCTACAAAAATTGTCAGCATGTGACCCCACACAAAAGTGCAATATGGCTGAGCAGTAAGTTAATTGGACGGAAAGTGGATGTTGGTGAAATTTGAAAAAAAAGTATTCCCATATCTAGATATTTTCACCTTCTATTATCTATAGAAGAGGAAAGGATATACGAAACAAAGAAAAAGAGACTAAAAAAAGCGGTACTGATGCTCATTTTCTTCTTAACTGAAATGAACTATTTTCAGCTCAAGAAGGACAAATCTTTTCAATGATACCTTAGGCTGCGCTGACAGGTCTCTTCTGATCCTCAAAATTCTTTCTCACTCAATCAGTGACTTCAAGATGACATTCCAATTTAGCATCACTCAAGCAACAAAGCTGCACAAATTTCACCCACCTTTCATTGAACGCTGACAAAGAGAGCCTTTTCCTACCAACACTGACCTTAACTTTGTGCTGATGCTTGTGATAGGCAACCAATTGTACAGGAAGAAAATGCTCATCTTTGTGGATTCTATTCTGAGGCGTCATCCAAACCACAATTCTCCAAATGCTAAGTAATCTCATGAGCATATGATATGCTTCCCCCTCCAGTGGCGGAAACACATTACTACACAAGGTGCTGGCATCAAGGGCAAAGAAGTGTGCCCCTAGAATGCAAACCATGTAGACTCAATCAGCTCACATAACAGATGTACAACACTGCAGTGAAAGGAACATGCTCGATAGACTCCTCCATATTACTGCAGCATATGCATGCTGGTGAATCTACAAAAAACTGTTTGCCAACCCGGAGCAAATTCCAAACAACCAGTCAGGTGGGGGATGCCTTGTTATCATTTAAGTACCTCAGCTCAGGCATCCAAGGCCAGATTAAGCAACTGTCTCCCTTTATCAAACTGAGCCCCTCAATTATTTTGCCTTGTACAGACCCCCTGACTGATATTTGATACAATGCTTTTCTCAACAATGGCTGAATAGTAAAGAGGCCTTCCTTCACCTGTGAGAAAGCCTTCAGAGTGTGCCACCATTCACAGTAAAAAGTGGCATGTCTCTCAAGGCTGGAAAAGCTTTCCTGGCGTCTTCCTTCCAGAATTCTTTCTTGAGTTCACATCCAACCTAGGGACGTTAACCATAAGGTGTGTTGTCGAACCTGGATGTTTGTCATGCTTAGGCTGCCCTCAGAAGGTTTGGAGCTGACAGGTCTCGTAATGCACCATAGGTTGCCTGTGAACCCAAAAGAGTTTGAACAGGGCATGTTCCAACTGTAGTTGGTTGGTAAACAGGAGTACTGTACCCTTAGAGGAGAGATTCCTTTCAGTCCATAGATTAACTAATTTCTTTACCTGATGAACTGATCTGGACAACCAGAAGGATTTCGACATAACTCCATTCACTTCTATACGCTATATGTAAGAGGCAAATCCAGGAATGAAAGATGTTCTTGAGAAAAAGATGGTCGACCCTATCAAAGGCTTTGGGCTGATCTAATATGATCCGTGTAGCTCTGCTGTTGACTTTCTTGATGATTATGCATACCATATGCAGGTTATCTTGGATCATCCTCCCTTTCACAGAACAAGTTTGTTCAGGGCCAATTAGGCTATCCATCACAGTCTGTGAGCAGTTTGACAAGACCATGGCCAAAATCTTCAACTCTTTGTTTCGGAGAATTATGATCCTGAAGTTATCTACCTTGTCCCCTCCATGTTTGTCTTCACATAGCAATTTCACAACTCCAATGAGGAGTACTCCTTTGCCTTAACCAGTGGTTGAAGATCAATGCCAGCAAATGTAAAAATATGGTTGACAACCCATGATACACTTCATAGGGCAAGTCATTAATGCCAGAATTTTTCTCTGTTCCAACATTCTTTAGCTCTTCCTGGATTTCATCTCGTACCCAGCTGATTCAGTCACCTCGAGCTCAGGGAAGTCAGCAAATAGGAGTCTCTGGTAAAAAGCTCTTGAAAGTTTGCTCAAAATACTTCGCAGATACATTTGTGTGTGGTCTTGGGTTGTCTGTCCAGTGATGTGACACTGGCAATATGACAGCTTGATGTACTCCAAATTCCGTCTGCTCACAGTTCAGCGGCCATATTCGTTCGAAAGACATTTTTTTAAAACCCAGGTCTCACTGCCAGAGCTTGATCCTTTTTGATGTGTTCAGAAGCAAGCTCTGCTTTGGCTAAGTTTACTTTGTTAGACCCTCTTCTATTGATCACCTGCTCTATTTTAAATTCAATTGTTTTTTTTGTGCCGCTCTAAGTTAGATCTGCAACTATACTCTTAATTATTAGTTTTAACTGGTCCTGAGAATCCTTAACATTCAGTTGGGATGCGTTGAATTTCCAATAACCAGGCTTGATAGGTTTTCCTTGCCTAAATTTATTTGGACCCTGACCAATCTATGATCTGAATACATTCTAATAGCCTTTCGTCAACTCTCCTAACTAGTACTTAATCGATGTAACTGGTATGTTGCACCGTATTCGAGTTGCCACTATTTGTTCAAGTCCATATTACTTTATTGGGATGTTCATTTCAGAATTTATCGACAAAGTCTACTCTGTCAATAAAAGCCTGGAATAAGATCACGCCCTGGATGTTAGTACGTGGCCCTCTATTTGCCCCTCTGTCCATATTGGATTTACGGATGGCATTCCAATCACCCGCTAAAACTATATGCCTTGACAATATCACAAACTGATCAATCTGCTCACAGAAATTGACTCACTTACTTTGGTAGTTAGGCATTTAAATCTCAATTAAATGAAAAGCATCTATAATGCACAACCTATCCACTAGGTCAGCATATACAAGGGAACATGTCGCAATCTAGGCATGGCTTATAAGCCATGAGACACCATTCCATTGACTATAAAAGTATGCTGAGAAGAGATCAAAATCCTCTGTCAGCAGACTCTCACTTGGAATAAAGTATGTCGCTTGAGTACAACATCTACTCACGTTGAGATGCTGAAGGATACAAAAGAGCTGAGCTCTTTTTGACTCACTCCTCAGCTCTCAACCATTCAGACTTGCTAAATAGTGCCATCATCAGTTGACTGGTGTTTGGGCCTGGGAACAAACATGCCTGGAGTTAGGACACCGATGGTGGGTCGCATAGTGGTGGGTATCATGGGATACATCACCGATGTGTTGGAGAAGGTTGATTTTATAGCCCTACACAGGGAGGAATGGATGTATACAGGGACCCTCCCAGGGAAAAAGGTTCAAATTTAAGAAATTTGGGATGGTGTCACTGCCAGCAGGGTGGATATACTGAAAGCGTCATTTGCTCCCTTCAGCATGTCCCACACATGCCATGTATTATCACCAAAAGTTAGCAGATTCTCCACACTGGGGAAGATGGTTGGGTCCTCCATGTCTCATTTTCCAGGTACAATGAAGCGGAAATCGTGGACAACCCTAGGTTGCTTAAGAGTCTGCTGCTGTAATTTTGCTGTCTACTACATCTAGGTCCACACAGCAGATGTGTACTCCCCTTTTATGTTTTATTCCTCTAAATTTTTTTGTATGGGCTACTCATCTAAGGTGCCTCCAGATGGACTTCTAGGTGGTGGCGAAGTTAGAGGAGGATGGGCAGGGAATTTTGTTAGCTGAGGGAGAATTAGTTTTTGTTGAGTAGGAGAGGGTGTGGTTTTTGTTGAGGGGGGTATTAGTTTTTTATTTAGTGGAGGAAGCTGGGTGGACAAATTCCACCAGTGGCAGTTTATTTAATTATGATTTGGTGGTGGGATTACGGGAGGGTCTTTTCAGTATGGGGGTGGGGGGCTTTTTAGTATTTCAGGGGAGTGACAAGTAGTTGAGGAGGTAACTTTTCCACTGGTTGTCTGGACTTCTATTAAAAGTGCCACCGCCTTTCTTTTTTTTTCTTTTCCCATACTAGCGTAGCCACATCCAGTCCTAGTCCTGTCTGCATATGAATGTGGGATCTCTCTTTAGGGGCTGTTGGTGTCTCCCAGTTTGGGGGCATGGGGTGACTGAGGTGCCACTATTTAGGCCTTCTTCCTTTACCCATTACTGCCACTCTCCTTCCAACCTCTCCTTTGGTGTCACCTTATTAAATGACAGAGAGAATATCATAGGCTGAAGCCTAAATATTTCCCGACAGTGGACCTGATTTTTGGGGTTCTGGCAATGGGCGAATCTTCCCAAGTTTTTTTAGGGACAATCTAAGTAGATTGGGCAGAATGATTTTGTATCTGGACTGCCAGTTTCTTTTACAGATAGCGGCTCCTTTTAGTATCTAAAACATCACTTCTTATGATGACTCCCTATAAAAGCCCTGGATGCATATGGTCAATCATTTACTCAGCAAACTAGTTACCTTCCTTTTCAGTAGTTTATCCAACCCCGGCATCATGAGCTGGTTACCTTCCTTTTCAGTGGCTTATTTGGCCCCCGCATTTCGAGCCAGTTCCTCTCTACTATTTTATAATCAGCATAGTTCTTTCTTTGATTATGATTATTTATATGTAGTCTTGTCACTCATCTTCCTCGATGTGAGTATTCACAAGAACTTCATAGCTGTCAAATGCAAATACTGCAAATAATATTTTTGATGACCACACAAATACTGCATTCATTATTTCAACCCCTTTAGCTCCCTCTTGCACCTATCTTGACTAACTGCCTTTGTATAATCTAGCTGGATTAACTATATCACTCATTATAATGGGCATGACTCCCCAGGCTCAATTTGATACATAAACGGAATGACATTAGATCCATTATGCCATGTGTCCCCTAAATTTTTATTCTATCCTATACCTCATTTTCATGCATAGGCATAACCTAAACCTAACTGGCCTCTTCTCTACTCTTCCTTTCTCTTCTTTACACATTTGGATGTATCAATATTTCAATTATATGTATTTCATTTACATTCTTCATTCAGTGTAGTTGTTGGGGTCTTTCGGGTTCCGTTTTTTATATAAAAGCATTATGATAGCAGAGTTCCAATCTTTCAGAACTTTACTTTGTTTGAGGCATAAGTTGAATAGAATAGCTAGTTTTGTAGTGATGACCTTGCCAACTTTTTTGAGGAGATCAATAGTCATGTTGTCTGGTCCAGGGTTTTTTCTTCCTTTGTTTGATGGCTTGCTTCACCTTTCATGGGGTTGCTTCTTGGAAATCCTCAAACTGATTGCTTGTGTTTTGCATATCCTGTTTGTTGTTTTTTAGTCCTTGTTTGTAGGAGTAGAGTAGTTGGTAGAATTCCTGGGCATATTCTACTATCTTATCTCTGTTTACTCTTAGGTCTCCATTTTCCTTGAGTATGCTAGTTATTTGTTTCCGTTCAGAATTGAAACCTTATTTTCTAGCTCCAAAGCCCCAACCTTTTCTGAAAGTTGATTCAATGACTGCTGTTGAGTATCTTTTTTTGTCTCCTCTTCGTTTCTTTTTGATTGTTCTATTCAGTTCAGTCTTTTCAATTTTCTCTCTTGTTTTCAGTGGCTTGAGGTTTCTGCGTTTTTCCATAAGATTCCTGGTTTCATCTGAAATTTTATTAGTGTTATTTTGTAGCTGAGTTTGTTGATGTTGTTGCTGTTCTCTAGTTCAGTAAAAATTTTATATTTGTTTTTCAGTTAAAATTAGAAGGATCCAGCTCTTCTGGTACGTCTAGTGGTTGCAGTTTGGTGTGGAACATTTTTCTGTGTTCTTTGTCTGTGTTTACTTGTATTTTACATCTTACCATTCTGTGGTTGCTTCCTTTGTTGACTTGATAGAAGATTTGGATGTCCTTGATGGTGTTGCCTTTGTCTGTCAGGATGTTGTGTATTTCCTCCTTGGTTTTGTGGTTGGGGCTCTTCCAAGTCTATTCCAGATTGGGTCTCTTGAAAATTTGTTCATGATTTTGAACCCATTCGCTATTGCAAAGTTTACAAGATCTTCACCTCTTTCATTATCCAAGCTTGCTGACACAATGTTCATTTCCTTGTCCTACCTGTGCATTGGTATATACCATGATGACATTGAAGTATTTTCTGGTATCCTAGAGTTGGGAGTTCAAGTCATCATAGAAATTGTCTATTTACTCTTGGGTTGATTGCAAAGTGGGAGCGTAGATTTGGATGACATTCAGCTTGTACCTCTTTGAGAGTTGTATGGTGACACTGGCTATGCAGTCCGAGACAGCTTTGAAGCCTGCCATGTTGACTTTGGGATCCGTATGATGAGAGAGCTTACCTCACTTTGTTTTACTTTCTCTTTTCTATAGTTGTAGAGAAGATGTTTGCTCTCAGGTTTGATAAGTTCTTCCCTGGGTCTTCTCATTTTGCTAATGCCTATAATGTCCATATGATGTTTTTGATTTCATTTTCTAGATCGGTTTGGTGCATGTCTATAAAGAGTTTTTGATGTTGTAGGTGCCAGTATATAATGTTGTTCTTTTGATGATGGTTTTTGGACTTTGGTTTGGTAGGTGCTGTTGGAGCACATCACTCCCATCTGAGGCAAGTGATGTGTGCGGGCTTTTGGGACCGACGATCCAGCAAGAACAGGTGTTTTCTTAGGTGAAGTGTTTGGGTGGTCGCTTTTGGAGCAGATCAACCCCTGCTAAAGCAAATGATGTGGCCTTTCAGGACTGAGGACCTAGCAGAAACAGCTGGTATAATTTTTGTTGTGTTAACTATGGGGAGTATTGGGCTGCCATAACATGTTGGAAGGGGTTCTGATGGTTTGGTCACTGCTGATGTCATTCAGAGTGGCCCTAGAACTCCACTTTTAGTCTTGGGTGTGTGTTTCATAGAGAGAGTTGGGGAGAGAAAACAAGAAGAAAGACAGAAGGAGAACACTACCCACAACTCAAAACATTTTCAACAGACATACACTAAACTGATGTAGAAAATGGAATTGGAAACAACAGATGAGATATTATTGGTTAGCAAAATGAGAAAACCTGGAAAACAACTAATTCAACAAGAGAGAAAATATCTTCTATACAACGAGGGGAAAGACACAGGACAAGAAAACAAAGTTGGTTTTCTAAATGAAAAAAACTGAAACACAATAGGATTCAAAGCTATTTCAGATCATATAACCAGTTTCATCATTCAGCTCTCAAAGAAGTTAATGCAATTCATTTTAGTCAACCAAAAAGGGGATAGATATCTTCTGTGACAACTTGATTTCCATACACCAAGATACTAGATAATACTTACAAGAACAAAGCCAATAGAAAATATATTCAGAGGAGCCCCAATCACAAAACCAAGAATGAAATAGACTACCTTCGAGGAGCGACACCATCAAAGATATTCAGGTCCTAAATAAATGTAGGAAGTGACCACAGAATGATAAGATTCAAAATTCAAATTAATACCACAAAAGAACGCAGGATAATGTTCCAAACCAAATTGCGACTACTTAAGGTACAAGAAGAGCTCACTTGATCCTTCAAGCTGGAACTGAAAAACAGGTATAAACTTCTCACTGGACCAGAAAAGAACATCAACAAGCTCAACAACAATATAGCGACCTCTCTAATAAAAGTTGCCAATATGTTTGAGCCAAAGAGCACATGAGCCATAAGCTAACTCTACGAAGAAACCAAAAATCTCATGGAAAAATGCAGAAACCTCCAACCACCATTAACAACACTAGAATACATCAAAGCAACAGAACCGAATGAAACCATTTAAAAGAAACAAAGAGAAAATAAAAGAAGATATATGACAGCAGTCATTAAAAGCATTATCAGAAAAGGTAAGGACTCCAAAACTATCAAAAATCTCTCAATAAAAGAAGAGAGCAAATTAGTAGTGTACTGAAAAAAAATTGAGACCTAACAACGGACATGGACTGAATTGTCAAACATGCCCAAGAATTTTACAAAAACTTCTAATCCCCCCCCCCAAACAAAGGATACAGAACAATAAACATGATTTATATGTCAAGAGCAACAAATTCAAAGATTTCTCAGAAGTTACTCTTTGAGAAGGGGAGCAAGCCATCAAATGAACAAAAAAAGAAAAGGTCCCTGGACCCAATAACATCACCATCAGCCTTCTCACAAAAGCTGGTAAAGTCAACATGAGACAACTAGCAATTCTATTCAACTCATGCCTTGAACACAGCCATCATAATGCTGTTACATGAAAGAAGAACTCCAAAAGACCTGAACAACTACAAGTCAATGAGCCTACTCAGCTGCATGTACAAACTTTTTATCTGAGTAATCCCCTAAATGCTAAGAACAAACATGCGGAACTGTGGCCAAGTGAGTTCACTTGACCATTTCCATCTGATGAACTAAATAAAAAAGAAAGAAACAGAATATAAAATGCCACTCACTGTAGCATTTGTTGACTATAAAAAGGCTTTTGTCTCAGTGGAGATTCCCCAAGATCCCCAAAGTTATTGTACAACAAGGCCTAGACCCTGTATATGTCAGTTTTACACCATACCAACCAACACAGCAGTTCCTTTATCAGGCTACATAATGTCTTGATTAAGGACACCAATCGAAATCAAAAATACAGAACTGAAGAAAGTAGACCACTATATCTACCTAAGACATTGATTCTCCATGAAGTCCTCAAAAGAAGAAGAAATCAAGTAAAAAAATCACTGCAGATTGGCAAACTTTCAGTAGAGCAAGCTCAACAAAAAAAAAAGAAATTCCATCAGTCCTAAAAAGAAGGTTGTATAATCAATGCATGCTCCAGACAGTCACATATGGGGCTGAAATGTGGAACCTAACCTAAAGATTGACCCTCAAGGTGAGAACCATGAATGTGCATATGAGAGAATCATATGGAGAGATAACAGTATATTAGAGAAAAGACTGGAGTCAGTGATATCATACCTAAAACTCAAATAGCAATGGGCTGGTCATGTTTCAATAATAGCAGACAACCACTGGACACCATGGCTCATATGGATCCCTGGAGATGATATGCAGAAAGTGGATGATAGAAAAAAAGGTGACAAATCTTGGGGAATGTCTATGTCTAATTATGGACGCTAAAAGACTATTGCTGATGATAAACACCATGGACCTTGTGGAGATGCAGGGAGAAAAGTATATATATCCAAAGTAAAATAAGTATCACTATGATATAACCTGAAAGGAAGGAGCCTCAGCTCCAAAACCGCCATAAAAAAGCTAGACTATGATTTGCAACTGCACATGGTGACAAAGATCTTACTTTTTAGAGAAATCTCCCCTGGCCTGATAAAACAAGAATTGAACTTTTTGGCAATAATGACCATTGTTATATTTGGAGGAAAAAAGGGGAAGCTTTCAAGCAGAAGAACACTATCCTCACTATGGAAGGCTACCTGAAACATTTGACCCAAATGAAACAATTTCAATACAATACTTATCAAGTACTGAGTATATATCAACTTCTGACCCACCAGAAATACTATGAAAGAACTAAAAACTGAAATAAATCATTTTATTTACTATTATTCTGACATTTCACATTTTCTGAATGAAGTAGTGATCCTAATTTACCTTAAAAAGGGAATCTTCACGAGGATTGAACGTCAGGAATTGCAAAAAACTGAGTTTAAATGTATTTGGCTAGAGTTTATGTAAACCTCTGACTTCAACAGTATATCCAAAAAAATATAATCAAAGTTCAGAGTCAATCAAAATAAATATCAAGCTGATCAATTGAAAGTTTAACCCAAAATTCTAAAAAGAAAATGGTGAAAGTTTTCTTTTCTAGCTGATTCATTTTGAATGGGTTAATCAAGTTAATTTTCAATCAGGAAGTCAACAATTCCATAAAATAATTCACAAAACCAGGATTTTTATTTCATGTCAACTTGGAAAATTTGCAAAAGACTTGCGTTGACATAAATGGATTAAAACATTTGCAAACTGTTACACAGACAGTATTGTTTGAAATCAGCTGTAGATCAACTTTTATTTTGAATTCTCTGAGGAAGTATTATACTACAAATTTATTAATCTCATTCTGTGAAACCTTCTTCTTTTTTAAAATGTATTGCTGATAATAGTACTAGTCCATGTTTACTGAATAAAAAGGGCACTTGTAGCAAAGGACTTACATAGAGTAGTAATTGTGTGCCGAATGACCTACATGGGGGATTTGTAGGAGCCAATATTGTTTGGGTTACAAACAATCTGACTTTTGCACTTAGAGGTCATATCAGCAGAGCTGCCATATCTGCATTAGTAACATTTGAATCACAATACTCACCAAGTTTGAGAAACTTTACTCTTCCTGTCTTCCTACTTGTATTCAGATGGACATTCTACTTTTCAGGAGATTGTGATGCTCCATTAGTCATGTCCTCTACCTCTATTTTTGTGAATTTACATCAAAACTGATCTCACCTGGAGTTTAGAATTTTCTATTTCTTGACAAATTTTACAGTGGTTTTATTGTCAGTTTAATCTCAAGACAAATTTGTAAAGACTCGTTTCAGTACCGCTACCTGTACCAGCTCCTCAGAATTGTCCATTTCTGTAATAACATTGTTTTCTACTGTACAACAAATTTTTTCATCACCCACACACTTGGTAAAAGCAGCTTCTTTCGATTCTTCTTCAAACTTTTGTTTCTTCACAGAATCACATTCAAGAGTTTGTCTTTTGGTATGACTTTGCTTATTTTTGATTTTGTAAGCTCTTCTAACATCCATTAAATGAATTTTAAAATCTGAGTCTCCCATTTTGAAACTGAATTATGTTTATTATTAATGTTTTATATCAATATTCTCCAATTTCTGCCCAAACTGATCCCTACTTTCAAAATAATACTAAACTGTTTTAGTTGATTTTTATGCTCAACTCTTATTCTTTAAAGAATATCCAGAATATTTACATCTCAAAGTGCGCATACAGATTTCCAATTTACTTATTTTCTCTGAAAAGTTCATCATATCTTCTCTTAATTTCAAGCACATATTTTTCTAATCAGTGATTTTCTTATTGACTTTTTTCTTTTTTTTCAATATGTTGATTCAAATGTTCACTTAATTGGTGTCCTCTCAGTCAAGTTCTTATTCTTCCAAATTTTCAGGATATTTGCTATTCCTATCTTGCATTTGATGTGTGAAATCTTACTCATGTATAGATTGCTCTGATTTCAACCTGACGATAATTTTTTCATATTCCACATCCTTCTTTTGTAACTCAGCTTTAAGCCATTTAATTTCATTCAGTTCCTAGCAACTGAACATTCTAGGTTTTTTTCTGTGTGTTTTTTTCTAATTCATCTTCAATATCCACAGTTCCAATTTCATTTTTCATTCTTTTTTTTCTTTTTTCATACTTCTTGTTGCACTATCAAATTTGTTGCAATATTCCATTATAAATAGCTCCTTTGGCCTTTTCTTTCAAAGTCCTCAAGAGCCTCTAAGCCACACAAACTGATATATATCAAACTTTTAACTGGCTCAAAGAATGCCTCGTAGAATACTTTTTAGGTTGAATACAGAAACAACAGAGAGACATTTTGCTCAAAAGAACAGCATGTATGAGGTAGATGTTTAACCCAACACTAATGCTATTTGACTTGTCAGGGAATCAAAATGAATCTAAGCATTCAGCTCTGAGTACAAGGGTTTGAATAGGATTGAATAATCCACAAAAACACAGTTTCGTTTTTAGGAAATTATTTCCTTTGGTATCCTTTATCATCAGCTGCAAAAACAAGTTTGGTTGTCCTTGTTCTATATGATATAAACAAAAATCCAGCAAGAGTAAATCTTCTGAATGTATTGAAAATCACTTACTAAATAACCTGGTTGCTTTTTTTTTTTTGATAAATTGCACTCTGCTACCATTTGTTAAACTTGCAGAAAACTCACTTCAGATAATCGAACACTGTCCTCTTCCTCTTTTATCCTGACTAAAATATTAATGTTTATCTCTCCATTTCTGGAATATCACTTCTAGAATATCAGGTACATGGTCAGTAGCTCCACTCACATCAACAGAATTATCAATAAAATTTCTCCAATTCAAAATTTGAATGACAAAATTAACTTTTATACTCACTTTAGCTATATCAAGTTGTAGCAGTGGAAATAGTTATTATGTAGTTATGTCAAATCAAAGCTAATAGACAGCAAACTAAAACACAGAATTGAAAAAAAAAGATGAACAGAATTTATTTCTCCTGGGATTTATCTATATAATTTTTACTATCTTTCTTTTTACCAATGTCATCAAAATTTTGATTTTATTCCTACTTTAGTTCTATCTAGTAGCAGCAGTAGAAGTAGTGACTGTGTCAAATCAATGTCAGCAACAGCAAACTAAAACACATCTTGAGTGATGTCATTGTAATGTAATTTTGGTTACATATCTTCACTTTAGGATCATCATTAATAGGGTATGACGAAAGTAGATGGAAAACAAGTATTTATTCGAGATATTTTCACAAGCATAAAATTCTTTTCAACAAGTGGAAAGCTTAAAATAATTCTTCAAATTGCTGAAAATATTTATAAATATTTACAGTTAAATTAAATGACTTCAATAAAAATGATACCAGTATGGTTTAAACTTGGCATAAGCAACATTTTTGATCTAGCGGGTGACATAAGATATTTTTCGTCTTCATTCAGGCAACATATTCACTTGAAAAATATAGATCATGTTATAGAAAACATACTTTATTTCTATTTTAGACAAACATACATTATGATTATTATCTTATCGATTTGTGGAGCCGAAAACAATTGTAATCTTAACAGAATTATATAAAATTGATTTTCTGTAAAAATTACATAAGATTTTAAATAAATGTCTAGATAAGCTACAGCCCACAAAAAATGTTATTCCAAATCTGGTTCGCAGGTGAATGATTGCCCATAGGTGGTTTAAACTATAAATTTATGATTAAGAAAAAATTGGACTGGTTAGTTACTCAATAGAAACTGTCACAAGATCAATGTTTTTAGACAGCATGCTGTGTTAGGGATGATCGATGAAAAAATTGGAAGAAGGGGTGATTATAGAATAAGTTACTTCTCTCACATTGTGCAATGATCAATGAGGAGTCTGAATTTTCAAAAAACAAGCGTGAATGCTACAAGATTCAAACTTCAATATCAATTTACAATAGACTTACATTGCAAATTGAACCCCCGTTGAAAAACCTATTTGGGGGCAATTAACAGAAAAAAACAAAAAAATGATTTCCCTGCTTGGATGGAGTTTATGTGCCAAATTTCAAGATTTTATTATGAACAGTCAGAGCTGGGGAAAGTCCGGATACATAGATACATGGATACATCTTCATCAACATCAGCTGTTTAGCATTCGTAGATGGACATTGACTTTCCCCAAAATTTGCCAGATCTCTCTATCATGGCTGTAGCAGGGCCTATACTTTCTGAACTTGTCTAGTTCATTATGCCATCTTATTTTTTGCAAGCTCCAGTTTTGCATAGATGCATACAAATGTCAGAACATATGAATAACCCAAACCTAACAATTATTTGAAATGTGATTAATAAAAAAGAAATTGAGATAAATTTAGCTTTGAAAAATTATTTAGAATTCTAGTAAAGTATGACCAAAACTTTGATTTTCAAGATGATGGAAAGATTTGAAATTACTCAAGCATTTGGAACATTTCTATAACATTTAAATTCTAACTTGAGTCACAGTAATTATCGTTTCAGTTATGACAGGGATATTATCTGCATTCCTTAATTGTTCTGGAAAATTCTCATCAGTGACTAAGGCACTGTACTTACACTTGTTTCATTATGAAAATGTTGCCTCTTAATAAATCTTAACTAGTGAAGAAGAGAGATATGTTCTATTGATCAAAAAAAGGAAAAAGAGGGGGACCTATATACATCTATTCATTCAAAAATAAATCAGTTTTATGAAATCTTCTATTTTATGAAATTTTTTCTGAAAAAAAACCCCACTGGAGCATCATATGTTGTTGAAATTTTCACCTTTTGAATTCAACTACAATCACAGAAATTTTTTCTGATCCTCCACCACCCAAATCTGCAAAAGATGGTGCCAATCTGATTTGATAACTTCATTTGTATATTCAGGAAAGCAGATCAGCAGAGTTCTATAAGAAATAGTATATTTAATTAACATGTAAGGGAAAGGGATGAATTAAAAATGAATAATAAATGAGATTATTGAGCTTATATAAGTAATTTCTATTCATAAAGAATGTTGAAAGCTACAACTGCATTCATTATTGTTTTTCTCAACTACTTTAGCATTCAACAAGAAAAAAAACTCTTTTACAATATAATTCAAAAAGATGACTTTCAAAAATGTGTTTACTAGCTGCACTATTCATATTTCAATTTGACATGAATTGCAAGGGCTTCACCAATAATATACAGACATTATTTGCTATCATCCTATTTATAGCATCAAGTTAATCTTTTTTAAATTGAATTAAATTTTTTTTTATTTTGAAAAAAATCATTTTTGAATTTTTGAATTTAAAATTTTTAAATTCTAAAAAAATATATCTATGTAACCTAAAAGGGCCAGATGCTATTTTGTTTTATTTAACTTGAGAACCTGATTTTACAAAATCTTTTGGGGAAATTTTCTGCGATCAGCAAAATATCAAAACATAGATGAAATTATTGGATTAAAATGCTCATAGATATATTTTGATATTGTTTTCCTCGTTATAAATAAAAGTGATTTAATCAGTCATATTTTTACATGACTATTACAGACATATATGTCATCTTCATCAGCAGTAGCTATCATGTTATATCTCTGTCCATGACAACCTTGATTACACTGATCTGTGCCATATCTTACAGGCATACCTTTCTATCTCATCTGTCTATCTGACTTGGTCTTTTTCTATAGTGTTCACTGTCCCATGGGCACCAATCAATTAACTTTTTGTTCCATGTTATCATTTAGTACCCAGTCCATCTCCATTCTTGCAAAATTATTAGTATGATATAATTCAATCTGGTCCAATCAAGACACTCTTCAATACAACTCTATTCATATGCAATGCTCTCCAGTCAGTTGTTTTATTTTGCTTTTATGGTCTTTCTCTAACTTGATTGGCTGACCTAGGCGAAAATATTCATCAACCTTTCTAAAGCCTCTCCCTCTATTCTCATGGTCTTTTTGGGACTCTGATATTGAACATTTCTTGCGTCTTTGCTACGTATATTATATATATATAGTGTATGACAGTATGGGAGTTATCTGACATTATGAGAGACTAAGTAGAAACCAAGTTTTTAAAGTAAGCCTTTATTCTTGTGACATGTTTTGCTTTAGACAAGCATTCTCAAACTGACTCAAAATTAAAAAAGGTGGATGAAGAGAGAGTGTGGAGGTGGTGATGCAAGATTCAGCGACTAATAGGCGGGATCTTATCTGTAAGACAACTGAAGCCCCGATCTTAAATGTCAGATGTGTGTGTGTGTGTGTGACTTAGTCAAAGCTGTTTGTGCTTGTGTTGCTACATTATGTGCATTACTTTGTCTGTGTTTGTGTTGAGCATTGGGTGTATTGCAGTGTATGCGTTTGTGTTGCGGATTTTGTGTATCAATCAGTGCGTTAATGAATCATTTTTATTTGTGTTTGTATTGTCGTATGGTCATTACCTGTGGCTGATGGGATTGACATGTAACTTCCACTATACCTACCTCTTCAATACTAAAAGGAGAGCACATATGAGCCTCAACACTAAAAAAACACAATACTAGAACAGATAACATTAGGCTAGGAAATAAGGACATAAGTCGACACATCATTCATCAGACAAGCTCATCGACAACAGAACTCGGAAAACATCTGAAACACCCAGGTTTGCAAGATGTAACCCAAATGTCTAAAACTCTAATAGACATAATTAGGAAACCACAATGTGGTACAACCCCAAATTGAATATTTACAAACTACTTTGTAAAGACTGTCCAAAAATGTATATCTAGAAGACTTCAAGAACTTTAAAAAAAGAATGCATGAACAGTAACTTGCACCAATAATGGATGATCATCAAAATGCCTTGGTCTATCATCGTAATGAAATGGGTCATCATTTTTATCTAAAACAAGCCAAGATGATCAAATACAAACACAATGAAGTGACATGAAAATGCATCAGCTCTGTGCTAATCACAATTAGCAACATTATTCAACATCACCCAGGCTTCTACAATATAGCTCCATATTTAGCCAAGCTTATAGCAAAACCACAATCTATTACTATTATCAAGGCTATTCAACATCCAATCAAAACAGGTTAATGAATATCACAGCATACATACTTGAGAATCAGATCTCAATGATACGCACAGTACAATATGATATGCTCATTTTATTTCAAATTATATTTACTATATTTTGCTAGAATTTTGAATGTAGATTCCATGTGTAAAGATCTCTCTCTCTCTCTCTCTCGTACCTGATGAAGTTGGTGCGGCTTGGTCTGAAATTCCTTTTTGTTTATCACTGTGAATTTGAAAAAACAAAACACAATACAACACAACAAGGGTAGAAGAAATAGAGGTAGTACATAAATGCCCCCCACCATTTTCCCAACAGAAAGGATTTTTGAGATAGACTTTCAAGGTCAAGCAATAAAAAAGAAAGAAGTCCTCAGACATCCAAGTAAGGTTGAAAAGGAAGCAAGACTCCTCAACAAAATAATAAATGGTTGAATTCTGAAAGCTTCGAACTGTGATTGTCGTATGGAAAAACACTTAACTTTCAACCCAAAAGCCTAGTCTGACCACAGATAAGTAGCATTTGATCTCGATTTTATTTCAAATTATATTTACTATATTTTGCTAGAATTTTGAATTTAGATTTCTCAAAGGACAACATTATACATAGTGAAATATAAAGTGAAATCAAAAATATCAAATGGGACATCATGGGCATTAGTGAGGTAAGAAGACCCAGAGAAGAACTAATCAAACTGAGGGACCAATATCTTCTCTACAGCTACAGGACCTGAAAGACAATGTAACTAGCTTCAAAGCCATCTCAGACCGAATAGCTAGCGTCACCATACAACTTATATATATACATGGTTAATACTGTATTTTTCAATTTGGAAGAATACAAAGAGAGAGAAATGGAAAACAGATTTTATCTATTGTTGATGATATTTAATCACAGTGCTCCATATTTAACTCAGTAAATAGAGTGATTGGTTTATAAAAAATATGAGTCACAGGGATGAATGTCAACATTTCATGCCTAATGCACTCATAAGCAACTGGTTATCTGTTTTGTTCTTGTGATTGTCAGCACAAAAAGCCCATTTTCATTTGAATAACATAATTTTCTATCATCCAATCAGGTTTAATTTTTTTGAAAACTAATAATTTTAACTAATAGTTACTATGTACCTATAAGGACGATTTGTCAGAATTATCCCCCGTCTTTATAAAAAATATATGCAATCTTTCCCCCAATTTGACTGTTTTTTCTCTTACTTTATAATCTTTATCTTTAGTTTATTTTTGTGTATTTTCCACATATCTTAAATCTTATACTATCTCTAAATAATTTATAAGAAGTTTTCTAAAAATAGAATTTATAATTTGAGAAGGTTTTGCTCACAGGAATCCTCAACTAATACTTTATAAACACATATCATAATAATTGAATTATTAAAAATTTCAAAAGAACCAATCTCTTGAATAAAAGATGGTTCAGAAAAGCTATTGTATTTTCAATGTAAATATGAACATTTTAAAAAAATTTCTAGAAAGATTTGGATTAATATTTTCATTTATAATATCCTATTTTTGTATTTTATTTATTTTATCTTAATTATTGATAATAGAACATTTTAAAAATCAAATAATGATATAATTATGATTGTATCTATGTTGTGTGGGGAAGAGTAGTAATGGCTGTGGATTTGTAACAAAAAGATGTTGTAGTTGCTGAGGACAAAAAATTTTGCCTCCACATGGTTCGGCTGTTAGCACCTCATGTCAACTTCACTGGAGATGTTGAAGGAGGAAGGGAGTTGTATGGTTGCCATAATGGCATGGAGAGTATGTGCGCCAAGTATGATTAAACAATACAAAGAAGACTCATACACATATTCTAATGGATAGTTGAAACGTACATTTAATGCATCAACATTTATGACAATACAAGACTGAAAAGAGAATATGGAGTATTAAGGTGTCATTGTTGGAAGTGACATTTCTGATGTCTACCTAAAGGTAAAGTTTCATACTGAACCTTAACTAAAGTAAAAGAGATGGATAAGAATTATAATGAACATAGAATATACAGTATATATAGAATATTTATGTGGGCACCTGTTGTGAGGCTTCCCAAATGAAGTTTCACAATTAATTTGTTATCGTTTATTTGGTTAAATGGAAAAGTATCCCATTCTATTCTATTTTTCTATTTTTGATTGGGGATGAAAATGGAAATGAGGAAAGAAAGAATAGAATATATACATAATTACTTTTTGAAAAAAAATAATCTCAAAGAAATTCAAATTTGTCTGTGAATTTTCTCAACAGGTGATAATTAGTTTATATATGTTAACTAACAGCAATACACTAAAATGCTCAACTTGATATATCTTAGACGTACTCTTCAAGTCATTTTATTTAGATCCATACCCATCATTTTGGTAGGTTTCTCTATACCTGACAAGTTATGTTTGGATATTTTAAATACACTTGAAAAATGAAATGATGAACTCAAACCTACAGGTTATATTCAATCTTTTTATTTTTAGGAGGAAAAGTATTTGATTCCTTGTAACTTAATTGGTCATGGGGTGCCACAACTTTAATATTATCATTGATAGGAATTAAGTTGTTATATCTCAGAATATATGTTATTTTTTTGTGGGTTGATAAATAGAAGGAAGAGTACTGGCAAATTTTATTCTTGGAATTATATGATTGAAAAATAAACTAAAAAGAAGAAAAAAGAAAAAGAATGTTGGGTATTTTTACTGAGACTTTTGGTATTTCAATAATTCTAGACTGTAAAAATAAATAGTTTTAATCTCTGTTGAGGCTGGTTCAGGCTGAAGTTAATCAAAAACCATTTGTAATTAAAAACAGGAGAGTATTTTAAACTTCTATCAGTCTTATTATTTTGAAGTTATTTGATATATCTGAAAGGTATAGAAAATATTTCTCTCCATGCTAACCCATTGTTTATCAAAATGATAGTATTTTCTTATTCTTTGAATTTGATGTCCAGACAAATTGTGCTGATCTGAATGTCGATGAAATAGAATGCTGATTTGATGAGTTTGAATGAGCCAAATACTGATATAATAGCTTGAATTTATCCTTGAAATGTATGAGATGAGTTGATGTTTTGTTTTTTCTGCTCAAGATGATGATGTCAATTAAAATGATAATCACCTGTCACAAAAAAGGAGAATAAAAGATAACAGATAACTTTTTTTAGAACTGCTCATCTTGTGTCAAACATCTAACAGAAAGATAATCTAGAAAAGTGAAGTAGTAAGAAAAATAAGGGCTAAAAGAATAATCAAAGTTGATGGGCTGTTGAGATTTTAATCATTTAGTGAGTTGTCAAGTGATTATTCCAAATGGGAATTTTCGTACAGGAACAAACTATTCTTGAAAATTAATTAGTGGCTTGTAAATAACATTCACTAACATTAATAAGTGGGCTTTTGAAAAGATGCTGCTGACATATTTTTTGTTAATTGCTTTCTGCTTTTTGTAGTCACTCTTGCTCTGCCTACTAACCTTGATCTTTATACTCATAACCTCCTCCCAACAACCATTTTCTAACCAGTGTTATCATTTCTACTTAAAATTAATCTTATTCGTATGCTGTCCACCTGAAACTGTCTCATTAATTTGAAGAGGGAACATTAGCTCATTGATTTACCATCATATTGCTGTTTCCTTTTCAATTTTATGTCAAACACAATCAGAGCATTCTTGTTTTATCATTCCCTCTGGTTTTTCACTCATCTCAACTGATTGAATTGCATTCAAAAACAAACATGGTATCAGCAGAAAATTTCGTAACAAATGATTCAAGAGTAAAAAACAGGGAGGCTAAAAATAATGAGGGAGGGTATATTTTGGGGGCAGGGAGTCAAAAACATTAGGGGAGAATTGGGGGAGAGATAAGAAAAAAATTGTGGTCATGCAAAAAGAATTGAGGGGAGATATAAAGATTCATCCTTGCTATACCCTTCTCTCATGAATGATAAACTTCTTCTCTCCTTATCACCGTCTCTTGTAAACGATGAAGATTTTCAATGCAAGGGAGGTGGCTTTAAAAAATTCATGGATCCCTCCCAAAATGTAAATACTTTTCCCTTAGCCTAGCCATTGCCTAACCTTCCATGAAATTTCATTGAAAATTCATGACAAACTTTTGGAGATATTGTGCTGAGTACATATGCAGGGGAGTTGGCTATGAAAAATTCCCAAATCATGCTCAAAATTCAAATGCTTCTTTCTCAGTCTATTGCCCAAACTTCCATAAAATTACATTGAAATTCATTGAGAACTTTTGGGGATATTGTGTTGTATACACAGAGGTACAATGCAGGGCAGGTGACCATGAAAAATTTCTGAATCCATCTAAAAATGTAAACACTTCATCCTTTGTCCATTGCCTATCCTTTCACAATTTTCCTTGAAATTTATTGAACTTTTTGAGATGTTGTGATGCAGGGGAGGTGACTGAAAATCTCCTGGACCCACCTGTAAATGTAAACACTTCTTCCTTTATCTAACCCTTCCACTAAATTCCATTGAAATTCACGGAGAACTTTTGGAGATATTGTGTAGTGTATGGAGGTCCTAATGACCCCTTAAAAAGACACCTCTGTGATACAAATTTTGGACATCGACGTAATCATGACATCAAAAATGGTCAAAAACACACAAAATTAGAGAGTGACCATGCTCAGAAGATGTAAGCAGTTGAGAAAGGCAGACGGGAAACACTTATACAAGATATTTTATATGTTTGCATATATAGTACAATATGATGGAGACTGTTTAATTGAATATTTCATTTTTATTCTTGAATACTTCATTTTATTTTTAAATAACATTTTTGTTAAAGATACTGGGTATATGCAAACAATACTAATATACTTTGTCAAAGATAGGACATGTTACAGAATAATCCTCTTCTAACAACACAAGGATGATAGAAACATTCCAAGTAGACTTATCATGACAAGATAGTCACTTGGAACCCCCACCTCTGTCAGATAGACAGCCAGTCACAGCCACTTAATTAAAAAGATATTAGGAGTGAAAAGAGGTTGATGAAAAAGGCAGGGTGTATAAGGATTCTAAAGGCAGAAGTAAGAAAGATAGACAGTAATTTTTGTAGCATGAGGAATGATAGAAAACAGGAGGAAAATAGGAAAGAAAAGGGCGGATGATCATTTAGTTCTGTTATCCTGTAAAGTTAATTTAGTGAAAAAGATAGCAGTAGAATAGGGACAATTGCCTATAACTTAGGGGACCAAAGGTTGGCCCCCAAAGCAGAAGATAGAATGGTAGGGTACAGATATGCTGGTAGCTGGTCTACGCTTCTTGACAAGCTTTCTCTCTTTCTTTTTCCCCACTAAGTGAGTGAGGATTTTCTGTATTCTTCAGGCAAAGACTATTGATGTATTTTCAGTTGGTCAAAAAAGAAAAATTTGTTTGATTTTGAATACTGACATGAATCTTGCACTTGTTCCTTCCTTTGCCACATCCGTGGTGCACATGCATGCAATGAAAAGCATAACGAAACAGTTGAAATACCCCCTCCTTCCGCAATTATCTGACACCTAAGTGTGAGGCATTGTATGCTACAGGAATCCAGCAAAGGAGGCACTTGATATGCAGATTTCTTTTTCAGCACTCTACCCGTCAAATGCCCTAACTTGAAGGATAAAATAGATCCAGCTGATTTTAAACACTACATCATGATTTAGGAGTGGTTTTCAGTTGACAATATAACAATTCTGACATTGTATTAGAATGTTGTGACTTCATAGTTGAACATTTTCATTTCGTAAGGAAATGTTTATTCTGAAAACTTCTTTTTGGAGGTTGTTTTTTTACCTGACCTCATATTCTGATGATACTTTATTTGTCTTTTAGAGGTCCCAAAGTGAGGGGAATGCTTTTGTTTTCTTTCATTTCAGGGATCAGGATTGAGCAAAAACTTTTTACTTCTAGAAGTTAATATTCAGAAGAAACTTTTTTCTTCTGTTTCACTGGACAAATGTAAGAACTTTTTTCCCTCTTCAAGATGGGAAATGAACCTTGATCTTTGATACTTTTGGCTTGATTTTTAATATTTGTGACATTGTAATTTGAAGCATATTTTAATTCTTTTTTTTCGTAATGTTTCTTCTGATATCAAACATTAATTCAGTATCAATAGAATTCTTTGGTTTGAATCAAGAACTATAATGAAGAGACGTTCATAGAATTATGCTTACAGCAAACACTCAAGACATTTAGCTGATTTTACTAAACCATCAATTCTTTTTGTAGCTTTTTTTTGGGTGTAAATAATTTCTTTGAATGAATTATCATTAAGATGAAGAAAGGAAAAAAATCGGTTCATCCATGTAGTGAGTGTATCTGGGTCAACTTTTGCACCCAGTGTTATAACAAGAAATATTATTGAATGATAAGGAACCCTTCTTGGTAAATTGTGTAAGTATGATATTTTTTTGATAAGTACACATAATTTTGTCAAACTGAAAAATATGTGTCATATTCTATAATTTTGTTGTAGGTCAAGTTGACATATATGTTATGTTTACAATAGCAGCAGAAAGAATATGAAGGACAAATCACCTGTCACTTCCCAAACACAGGTACAGCACCGAGTTGTTGAAATTCTAGGCTGTCTAAATCGGCTGATGACATGTTTGTGAATGTAAATAAAATAATGATATTTCTCACTTTAAAGAATTTCAAAAGTGATAGTTCTCAAGTGACATAGTTGACAGATAGTTGATGTGATTGATATTGACTGAGGTCATCCCAACTCCTGTCCAAAAACAGTATAAATATGGGCATTGAAAGTAAGAAACCACTGAGAGATTGGCTCCCAACCTGTGAGATTGTTGCTAAGATGGGATTTCCTCTAAATGAAAGTTTTCCCTCCATGCATCTCTCTCTCTCCCTCTCTTTATTCCAGTTGACTCACAAACAGTGCTCCCTTCTTAGCCAGAATAAAAACATCTTTTACAAAGAAAAGTGTCATGTACTTCTTTTGTGTTTTTGTATACTGAAATTGCGGTTTTGTGTGGAACATTTTCCTGCGTTCTTTGTTGGTGTTTACTTGTATTTTACATCGTACCATTCTGTGGTGGCTGCCTACATTGACTTGATTCAGAACTTGGATGTCCTTGACAATATCGTTTTTTGTCCGTTAGGATGTAGTCTATTTCGCTCATTGTTTCGTGATTGGGGCTCTTCCAAGTCCATTTCCTATTGGGTTCCTTCTTGAAGAAGGTGTTCATGATTTTGAATCCGTTAGCCGTTGCAAAGTTTACAAGATCTCCTCCTCTCTCATTCCGTACTTTGTATCTGAATTTGCCAATGTAATCTTCATTTCCGTTTCCTACCTGTGAGTTGAAGTTTCCTATGATAGCATTGAAGTGTTTTCTGGTGTCTTGGAGTAGGCAGTTCAAGTCATCATAGAATTTGTCTATTTCCTGTTGGGTTGAATGCAAAGTGGGAGCGTAGACTTGGATTATATTGAGTTTGTATTGCTTTTGAAAGTTGTATTGTGACGCTAGCTACTCAGTCAGAGACGGCTTTGAAGCCAGTTACATTGTCTTTGAGGTCCTTATTGATGAGAAAGCCAACTCGATTTTGTTTTAAAAAGAGCACGCTTGATCTTTCAAGCTCAAACTGATAAACAGATTCAGAATTCTTACTGAACAAGATGACACCAACATTAACGAACTAAGCAACAAAATGACAGCGTCAATAATTGAATTCACCACTACATTCAAACCAATGAGCACACAACCCATTAGCAAAATCTCAGATGAAACTAGAAATCTCATGGGAAAACGCAGAAACTTCAAGCCACCGACAACAAGAAGAGAGAATTGAAGAATCTGAACTAAATAAATTGATAAAGAAAAAAACAAAGGGCAGACAGAAGGAGATACACGATGGCATTCATCGAATCGACTCTTGAAAAAGGTCAGGCTTCAAAGCTATAAACAAAGGCCTGACTCAGGACGAAAGTAAATAACTAGCATACTCAAGGAAAATGGAAACCTAACAACAGACAGAGACAGGATCGTTGAACGTGCCAAAGAATTCTACCAAAAACTTTACTCGTCCAAACAAGGAACACAACACAATGAGCAAGATACGCAAGACAGGAGCAATCAACTCAAGGACTTCCCAAAAGTAACCCCGTGGGAGGTGAAACAAGCCATTAAACAGACAAAGAAAGGAACTGCCCCTGGACCAGACAACATCACCATCGACCTACTCCAAAAAGCAGGTAAAATCATCACTAGGAAACTGGCCATCCTCTTCGACTTGTGTCTAAAACACAGTAAAGTCCCAGATGATTGGAACACTGCTATCATAATGCTCTTATATAAAAAAACAAAACCCAAAAGACCTCAACAACTACAGGCCTATAAGCCTACTTAACAATGTATACAAACTTTTCACAAAGATCATCACCAACTGAATCTCAAAAACACTCGATGAAAACCAGCCACGTGAACAAGCTGGCTTTAGAAGAAACTACTCAACCATGGATTACCTACATTCGATAAATCAGCTGAAAGAAAAAGCAGCAGAGTGTAAACTACCAATTGCCGTAGCATTTATTGACTTCAAAAAAAGCGTTTGACTCAGTAGAAATCCCTAAGGTCATGGAGACAATCACTCAACTAGGTGTAAAAACCAGTATATGTTGAAGTGCTGAAACATATATACAATCACAGCAGCTCCTTTATCAGGTTACATAAAGACTGGGACCCCTTTCAGCTCCAGAAAGGAGTAAGACAAGGTGATACCAGCTCACCTAAACTCTTCACAGCCTGCCTCAAGATGATCTTCAGAAGACTAGACTGAGAGAGTAAAGGAATCAAAATAGACGGCGAGTATCTGAGCAACCTCAGATTTGTAGACAACATTGCCCTTTTCGCAGAGAACCTAAGCGACCTCCAACTAATGATAGATGAACTAAATGAAGAGAGCAAGAAAGTCAGCCAACACATGGACTTCAGCAAGACAAAGATCATGTGCAACAACCACATCAGAGATAGAAACATTTAGATCAAAATCGAGGACACAGAACTGGAGGAAGTAGACCACTACATCTACCTAGGACAACAAATCTCCATGAGACCCTCAAAAGAAGAAGAAATCAAGCGAAGAATCACACTAGGATGGCAAGCCTTTGGCAGAGCTAGCTCAACTTTCAAAAATAAGAAGATCCCATTAATCTTAAAGAGAAGGGTGTATAAGTAATGCATCCTCCCAATAGTCACTTATGGAGCTGAAATATGGAACCTAACCAAGAGGCAGACTCGTAAATTGAGAACCATGCAACGTGCACATGAAAGAATTATGCTGGGCCTCACATGGAGAGACCACAAGACAGCACAGTACATCTGAGAAAAGACAAGAGTAAGGGACATCATAGAATCCATTAAAAATCTCAAATGGTGGTGGGCTGGCCATGTTGCAAGAATGGTAGACAACCGATGGACATCACGACTCAAGACTCCCGACATGGATCCCCCAAGATCACATGCGCTACTGAAGCCGGCAGAATATTAGATGGAGAGACAAGCTAGACAAGTTCAGGAGTACTGGCTCCGCGACGCCCATGATAGAGAAGTATGGCGAATCCTGGGGAAGGTCTAGGTCCAACAACAGATGTTAAAAGACTTATGATGATGATGATATTGAAATTTCCCCCAGGCATCAACGAAGTTTAACTAGCAACAAGTCAAATAACCAGCTCCAGCCAATAATTATTTATTTTCGTAACACCATTACAACACAGCAGATCAACAAGCAATCATCATCCTGTCAACACACTGACACCCCAGTCCATAGTTTCATACATCCCTTACAATGTAACAATGGTCATTTGGTGTGATCAGTTCTCAAATATAACAAGAGCTTAATTGGACACCCTAGAGTAAATCTCATAAGACTGCTTCCTGGTAGTTTCCAAATATGTACTTGTACAGAGGGTTAGAAATATTATTTATGCCAAACGTGCCATTATCAGCAATCAAATGTGATTCCAGCTGAAACAATGTAGCACAAAAAATCAAGAATAACGAGGATAATATCTGTATGATAATAAATGAATCAACATCGCTTGTGCATATACCTGATTGAATTATCTAAAAGGTATAGATCATTATCTCAAATATCTGAAAAAATAGATCTTTTATCTAAAATTATCAGAAAAAAAAACAGCAAAAACCAGTGCAAGATTTGTGCATTGTTTGTTCAAAATGGCCATAGAGACTCCCAAAAGCACATTTTTGAAAAAAACAAAAAAACACTTTTTTGTTAGTGCTTAGTGATGTTCTCAAGCAGATTTCCAAAGTTGTAGCCCAGAAAATGTGACTAGGAATGCCTGGAGATACACACATAGACACAGATGAACAAAGAGGGTAGAATCTGTAGCCCATTAGTTGGTTTGGTGATGTATTGTACTACAGTGATTTTATAAAATCTATTTGTTTATAGGCAACATTTACTATTTTGCTGTGTCTTATTATTTTGCAAATTTGATATTGTTTGGTTTTTGATGTACTAACATCTCTAATATCTATGACCATCACTAACTGACAGGCTGACACACCAAAAGAAAATTTGCTAATTTAGCTCTTTTGGATCTAGATTTAGCTCCTTAGTGTATTTAACTTCTATAAGTTACTGACTAACTTACCTATCAAAACAAAATTTAAACGGTAGGGATTTTTAAAGAAATGTGTTGCTCAATGAAGATGCTTTTAAAGGAGGGAGCTTTAAAAAGAAGGGGCTTTCTGAGGAGAAGCTTCAAATGAATTGAACTAGTGCATCTATGGTCTGACATTCAGGCATGTTATAGAATTTTTCATGTCTATCATTAATAGGAATTCAGTTTTTCTCTTCAAATGTACTCTCCATAACCATGTCCATATCATCTTGTCTGTGATTCATTTTGTTTGACTTTTGAAATATTCATGCAGTTGTTTGTCTTCCCATTTTGGGCTTTTCATTTTGGAGTTTACTAACTTCAGATTTGTCCTTCGGTCCCTTCAACTACAACTTTTGGCTGTCATTATAAATTTTCCATTTCTCTACCTTGTGTGTTTCTGATGCCTTTGGGAACCAAGTCATTGTAATCCTCAATGTTAACACTCTTTTCTCTTTTTCTTCCCTTTTCACATTCAGTATATCACTGATATCCTTGGGTGCATGGCTTCTTGTTCTCTGATTCAAATTTTCAATGTTTCCCTTGTCTAATTTAGGAAGGGTTCAAGTATCTTTCTATGGATACTGCTCATGTATTTATGCCTTTGATAATGCTTTGTTGTTGAGTTAGGTTTTCAACATCTTCCTTGTACTTCTGAGGGATTAAAAAAAAATTTCATTTCATTTTGTTTTATTAAATCCTGTTCCAGTATTCTTAGATATTTGTAGTTTTCTTTTCCATTCAGCATTCTGATGATTTTAAGACATGTTAGTTTTATCTTCTCTTGATTTACTGCGTGCATCATCAGTATTACACATTTTTTGCATCTAAGTCCCATGCCTGTAGTCAACGTCGATGTTGATGGTATATATACAGCTTCCGTTCAATGCTGAACGATGCCAGTTGTGGACAAAGATACATGTAGATGTACGGACATTTGGCAGCAAAACACAAGCATGATATCGGATCGGGATTGTCAACATCTGCGCGGATAATGACAACTTAGCCAAGGTTACCATCCTGGTAGTGCATGACAAAACATTAGGATTTGACCTGCTGGTCAGAATCAGCTCCCTAAAAGTGGTTGGTGGCATCAACATTAAACCAACTTGGAGCCGTGTGTGTAGCAATCCAAATTGACAAACATGACCATTCTGCAGAAAGTATGGACTGTGACATGAAAATTGGCAGGGGATGGAGTGCCAGTCCAGTTGTAAAACAAGATTTTGGAGTACCTTGTCTCCAAGCACGTTGACGATACATGTGTCAGAACTCCAAACTTGGATCACCAATGGCTGATACCATACCCTGAAGCGAGACCTCAAAGGCCTGATTAAATTGATTGCTTGATTGCTTGGGCTAGATGTCATGTAACAGAATGTGTTCTTCATATGTGAAAATCTAGTGGGGCACCTCCCTGTGTTTGGATGGCTTTGTGTGATAACTGGAGTCATCAAGAGGAGGGCTAGCTTAGTTGCAAAAAAATATCCCTCTTGAACGATATAGGAGACTGTAACCAGAGTGAAACAGAATGACTCTGCCTGGGATGACTGGTCTTTGGATGGGTGAGAAGTATGGGTTGACACAAGCTCTGTGGCAACAGAAGTATTGCAGAAAACAGGTAAAGCTCAGATATGCACCAAGGCAGCTAGTGAGATGCTGGTTTCATGGAGCTGGTCCAGAAATATGGTCTGTTCATAGACGTAATGTTGATTACATCAAACCAAAACCTGGCAGACCCAGGTACTTCAGAGGTGGCTCAATACGGCCAAAAAGGAGTCTGAACCTGCACCACTGGCATGCAGAAACACAACAACAATTTTTTTCCTAATCTGAATGATTTTTATATATGATTTAATCTGCTTCTAAAGATTCTATCAACAACAGATACAAACTGACAAGAAGTATTGCTGGAAAGCTGACAAAACTCTCTTTCAAATGATATATCATGCTCTCTGTACCAACATTGGGTTTTGTTTACAAATAGATATTAATATATTGGAAAAAAATTTTTATCAGCATGAGCTGGAATACCTACCTTTCAATTTTTTATCCGTGACTTATTTTGTATAAGAGATACAAATTGATAAGATACACCATTGGAAAGCTGACAAAATTTTCTTTCTAAAAATATATCATCAGTACAAACATTGATTTTCTGGCCCCAAACAACTTAGGGAGGTCAAATTGCTGGCCATTGTGAAAAATAACCGCCTTTTTTTATTTTCAACTAAGATATTTAGGATATTTGATATAGTGTTCTGTAAAATTCATTGAAATTATGTTTTAATTTTTTCCAATTTTGGCCGTTTGCTTAGTATTTACTGATCCCATTAAAGCCATTTTATGAGTGCAAATAGTGAGTAACCATTTGTTTCTTTGTTTATTGGTTTTTTGTACTAAATTTCATTTCTTTATTGGATTATAATGAAGGTGTATATGCAGGATCAACTGAATGATTAAAATATGGGAAAAATAAGGTAAAAAATTTTTTTAAAAGATGCTACAAAAATTGTTAGTTAAAAATAAATGGAAAAAAGAAAGAACATTGATTGCTCTGAAGTTTACCAACTTTCTTTATAGAAATTAGTCTTCAGACAACTATTCTAAAAAATAGAAAATGCATTATATACTCTCATTCAAATTCCTCAATATTTCGATAATCTGTGTAGCATACTTTTGTGTACACTTTATAATGATGAAAAAACATTTATCTCATTTCAGGAACCAAAAATTTTAACTGAAGAGATCGCTGGGCAAAGTCTGTCTCTTTTATGCAAAAGTGGAGATGGTTTGTCACATGCTTTTGTTCGATTAGATCTCAGAGAAAAGTGAGTAAATTTTATTTGAAAATCACCTATATTGGCTCAACAGTTACCTTTCTTGGTAATCCCTTCTTCTCATAAAATAGCATAAATCAAAGTATATAAATTTCATGTCATAACTGATGTAATTTTTGTCCAATGAAAATATACCACGAATCCTAATTGTGAAGACAACCTAGCAACAGATATTGGAGCAAGTTGTTTCATTTGGTTTGTTTTTCGCAGGGACTATCAGGAAACATGAAAAAACTTGAGTTGAACGAACTGTGAATTGTCATTTACTCATCTGTTCAGTAATTTTATCAATGAAAAGCATTTTGAACATTTACTCCATATCATGTCTAGAAAAACCGTTTTTTTTTTTTGGTCTTTTGAAAATTCACCTTAAAATAAGATTTTAGGACTGGGATTCAATTTACAATGTGAATTTATGTAAAATTAGTTGCTTACATTTCATGCTGCTGGTCATGTGATGGTTCCTATTGAGTGAGTAACCAGACCAAGAGTAGTGTAAGTCATCATCATCATCATCAGTCTTTTAACGTCCGTTGTTGGACAAAGACCTTCCCCAGGATTTGCCACAATTCTCTATCATAGGTTTTGCGGAGCCAGTATTTCCTGAATATGTCCAGTTCATCTCTCCATCATGTGTTCTGTCAGCCTCAGTTTCTCATGTGATCTCTGAGGATCCATGTTGTGAGACGTGATGTCCATTGGTTGTCCTTCATTCTTGCAACATAGCCTGCTCATTGCCATTTGAGTTTTTTAATAGTCTCTATGATGTCTCGGACTCCCGTTTTCTTCCTTATACACTGTACTGTCTTGTGATCTCTCCACAAAAGGTTGAGCATGATTCTCTCATGCGCACATTGCATACTTATTCCGTTTGCAAAATTTATTTAGAAAAAAAGTTATGGTATGTGTTTATGTAGAAAAATCTACCACAAGATGACAGGATTATTTATGTATGGGTAAATTATAAAAATATATATTTTTGTATAAATGTATTTATTCCAAACAAAATAAGTGTTGTATCTGCTCTCGAGGAACAAAAACAAACTTTAAATTGAAGTTGAAAAAAAAATCAGTGAACTTAGGTAAAATTGTCCATAGAAACAGTCAAAACATTAGTGGCAGACAGGGTTGGGGAGCTCTAAGAAATCTAGGGCTATTTTGTTAGGTAATTTATTTTCTAATAATTCAAGTATCCTAATTTCAAGTTTTTTCAAAAAGTTTGAACTCAAGTCAAGTTATTTTAATGGGTGATCAGACATGAAGTCTTAAAAGTTTATATAACATAATCTTCATTGATATGTCATAATAGGAAGGTAAATTAAACAATGAGATACATGAGTGCAAATTTGCATTTATGCTTATCATATGTTTGAATTTTGGTCACTGTACTCTTCAACCTTCTTTTGGTATTTATTTAGCAGATTCCTGGTATATATAGTCAGCCAACTGACAGGTAAGCCTTCATCCTATGGAAAGAACTCTGCCCACATTTTAGAAATATGTAAAGATGCTCTTGCATTGATGTTGTAAGCCTGTTTATCCAAGTTCCAACAGATGATGCCCCATTAGTGGTAAAAAAAAAACTGGAATCCAATCCAACTCTTACCAAATGTGCTAGTATCCTGATGGTGTGCAAACAACACAATTCATATTTGATAGAAAGAAACATGGCTATGGGATAGCAATGATGGTATTATCAAGTATTTTAAGTGGATATTAAATTGACACCATGGGGGTTAGCCACTTAGCTAATATGCATTGATGACACCTTCATATTCTGGCCTCAAAAAATTATACAAGCTCACTATGTAGAAAGAAACAATAAATTGGCCCTGCTGAATGTACTTGACTCATACAGCCTGTTATTCAGGTAGCAGGTGTAACTTACTTCGTAACTCTTATTTTTCATGTTTTACCTATTATTTACATACAAATGGATAAAATAAAAGTTGTTGCCAACTTTGAAAATGACTTCAGCATATCACTTCAATTGTATGTATGTACATTACAATTAACTATTTTCCAGATATATTGGTTAGCGCACAAGGCAGTGAAGTCTTGAGTTTAAAGTTGTTTGGATGAGCAGTTCTCAAGAAATCAAAAGAAAATAGATAAAAAATAGAAAATTACAGGTTTAATTAGTCACAGCAGAAACTGTCACATGAACAATGTTTTTTGACAGCATGCTGTGTTAGGGATGATCAATACAAAAATTGGGATAAGGAGTAATCAAGGTATAAGTTATTTCTCTCGCCTTTTGTTGGATCACAGAACAGTTTGAATTTTCAAAAAGCAAGCCACTACACTAGTTTTTTGTAAAATGACCTCACCAGCTTTTTTGAGTAGATTGATGGTAATGCTATCTGGTCCGTGGGCTTTTCCTTTTTTTTGTTTATTTGATGGCTTGTTTAACCTCCCATGGTGTAACTTCTGGAAAGTCCTTGAACTGATTGTCAGCAATGCTTAGTTGCCCATGTCTTGAAGAGTAGAGTTCTTGGTAGAATTCTTGGGTATGTTCAACAATTCTGTCTCTGTCTGTTGTTATGTCTCCATTTTTTTTGACTATGCTAGTTATTTGTTTCTGTTGCATACTGAGAGTTTTGTTTATTGCTTTAAAGTCCCAATGCTTTTCGAGAGTGGTTTCGATGATTGCTGTCATGTACCTTCTTTTGTCTTCTGTTAGTTTCTTTTTGATTGTTTTGCTTAGTTTGGCCTCCTCTATTTTTTCCTTTGTTGTTGGTGGTGGTTTGAGGTATCTACGCTTTTCAATGAGTTTTATGGTTTTGTCCAAGATTTTGCAGATGGTTTGTGTGTTTCTTGCTTTAAATAAAGTGGCAGTTTCGATTCGAGAGATTGTTATTTTGCTGTTGAGTTAGTTGATGTTGGTGTTGTTTTCATCAGTAAGGATTTTCAATCTGTTTTTCAATTCTAGCTTAAAGGGTTGGGTTAGTTCATTAATGAACTCACCCAACCCTTCAAGAGTGTCTTACCCACCATTGAAAGTTGGATGAATGCAATGATGTACCTGGGCTTTCTTGAGGATAAACTTTTGCTTTCTAATGAACATGAGAAATTGAATATTCCAGCCTTATAATGTCCCCTACAACATTGTATGTTCCGTTTCAAATTGGTTTTCCACTAAATGAATTGGCATTCAAGACCAGCCAGCTGAATCTCCCGATTCAAATATAGTTGTAAATTTTAGACTGCAAGATTGAAAGGGAAACTGATGACTTTGAATGTTTTAATAGCAGTTATTCAGTTTACTTGGAAAATAAAATAATGCATGAATACAAGTTGATGCCTTAAAGGTTTCAAATAACATTGCTTGCAAAAGAATGGAGCACAAAATATTAGCTATATCAAGTTTATTCATCAAAATAAATAGCAGGTCATTTTTGATAAAGTATATTTTTGGAACACTCAGTTTTCAAAAAAAAGATTTTGTTTAGGGCACACTTACGATCGGTCATCAATTGAATATTGTCAATCGTCAAATCTCCAATTGTTCAAGTCCAGTTGTTGACACGAGTGTTTTTATGAATTCATCGTATGTATGATAGCATGATAGCAATAGCAATAGTTCTATTTTCTAGAATCCATTCAGGTGTCATGTCAATTGAAACTGATAAAGAATTTAATGTCACTTCTTTTTCAACTAAAAAAAATAGATAAAAATGGCAACCTTTTTGCATCATCAGGAGGAACTTTGGATATTAAATAATGCTTATTTTCACATTGTTACATTATTTTCAGGAAAATTTAGATGCATGTTGATGCATCAAAAGCATCTCTAAGAAGGTCTGTTGGTCGGTCAATTGATCCATACCCAATATGTTTGAAATTGATTTTAGCCTTGCATCTTTACAGTACTCTAAAGAAAATAAAACTAAATCAGGTAGTTTCTGCCTGTTATGTCATGTATTTGGGTGGGGGTTAATTTATTATACAATTACAATAGGGAACTGGACCCTAGCTTTATGGCCACTCGAAATTACATCATTCAGAGAATTAGAATTGCTCTTTGATGATGTCATAAAAATTAAAAGAACAAAAACTATCTGATCACACATTCTTTTCTTTAGGAAGTGAGTTTTTGTTTTTTTTTTACCTCATATTCAATGTGATTCTTCTCAGTTGTCTCAGAAGAGTGATGTAAGACATTGTATTGTAGTAATTGCTGGTGGAATTTGGACACATCATTGGACTTATGTACTTGTATTATTTTTGCCTCAATGTTGGATGTAAAACTATGACATATTGATGTCTTTTTGATGATGAAAGTTACAATGATAGTAAACATTGAATTAGAAAATTGCTAATTATTGTTTTTTATTAAAATGAATTATTGTTTGTTTTGTACTTTTGTCATAAATCAATTGTTTAGTATATCTAATGTACTGTTTAACAAATGGGTTGGTGGGGAGAAAAAGGTTTTATCAGTTTGATTAAAACATTAGTTTTGTGAATAGGGCAAATGAAGTATTATGGATGGAAAGTACCAAAAATTCCTAGCAAAAAAAATGATGAAGTTATCCTTATTTTGAATAAATTGAATTAGATTAAATTTGAATTAAATCATAACCATCTTTTTATATATATTTATTCTATATTATGGTCTTTCTGCAGTGATCGAGAATCAAGTCATCGTAACATATGCATAAAATATCTTGATTAGTGAGGCAGCTAACTGCAAATTTTAGCCGAATTGTTCAGTTTGTGATATAAGCACCAAATTTTGTACATGGACTCATTAAAGGTTTGGTGATATAAAAATTATATTAGCCAAAGACCAAACTGTAGAGCCATAAGTGAATTAACTCATCAAATTTATTGGTTCGAGAACAGCCCCATATCTTGGGAACTATTGAAGATGAAAGCATGCAATTTTCATGATTTTATAACATCCATATAGACTTTTGAAAAATGACCCAACATGGCCTGACTGTCATACTTTTTGAAGCTTAATTGCTTGGAAACTAGGAAACTGATAGAGATAGAAACATAGACCCATTATTTCAAGATTTATTACATATGTGGCAAGTGTAGTGTTTTTTAGGAGTTAATCTATAGTAGATAGTGCAACAATTACATTAGTAATAGACACAGCGTTTAAAACTGAAAATGCAAATCTGGTAAAAGAACATCTACCTTAATCAACAAATTTCAATTAAATCCTCAAAAGAAGAAATCTAGCAAAAATCACTCTATGATAGCCAGTCTTTGGCAGCGTAAGCTCAACCTTCAAGAACAAGAAAATTCCATCAGTCCTGAAAAGAAGGGTATACAACCTATTCATCCTCTTGATAGTCACCTATGGAACTGAAACATGAAGTCCAACTAGGAGACTCACTCAGAAACTGAGAAGCATGCGTGCACATGAAAGAACCATACTCAACATCACATGGAGAGATCACAAGATAGCAAAACAAAAAAAAAAACAGGAATCCGAAACATCATAGAAACAATGTTTCTGGTCATGTTGCAAGAATGGCAGACAACCGATGAACATTGCAACTCACAAAATGGATCCCCATAGATGAAATGCATACCTGAGGCTGGCAGAATACAAGATGAAGAGATGAACTTGACAAATTCAGAAAGTACTGGATCCACAACGCTCATGATAGAGAGGAGTGGTAAATCTTGGGGAAAGTCCATGTCCAACAATGGGTAGAAAACAGGGATAGATAATTTACTGAGGGGATGAGTGAACACCATCTTCTAGCATCATGTGGTGTTGGGGTGATCAATCAAGAATATCAAAAAGATGTGATCGATAAATCTGTTACTTCTCTTACCTTCTGTTGGGCACTTAAATGTCCAAATTATCAAAAAATATGATGGAAACAAACTAAGGGACCAATTTAGCAAAAACTTGCATTGGAAATTGAACCCCTCCTCAAACCTCATTTTGGATGTGAACTTTAAAGAAAAACAAAAAATTATTTTATCTACTCATTGAGGAGAGTGTGTATGCACAAACATTTACATATGCATGTATACATATAGATATACAGATATATATATATATATATATATATATATATATATATATATATATATATATATATATATATATATATATATATATATATATATATACATACATACACATATATATGTGCATAAATTCAAGTGAATCTGCCATTACACTACCAGGAGGAGTCTGACCCAGAAAACAGACACACTCAAAATTTCTATCCACATGCAAGTAAATACTTTGGTCCAGTTATTTTGAACAAAAAATAATAAGTATAATTTTATTACATGTTAAATCAAGATTAGACCCTGAATAAACCAAATGGGAATTTGGAGTTAGAACAGTTATTTGGGCCCTTGAATAACCAGCAGCTTTTCAGTTCAATGGTAAGAGAAATGCTGCATCGGAGCAGCTACCTTATTAGTCCCAGCTTCAATTCCTACTGCAGCCCAACATTCTTTAATTGATCATTCTATATATGTTGTGTGGGCCAAACGTAATGATGACAGATCATTTCAAACAGAGTTTCAATATAATATTACGCATTTGATCATTCATCCTGTTCCTTAATTGTCTGCATAAATAGAATCAAATAGAGCAGATATAGACCATGGATAAATGAAAGAATAAGAATTCAGAGTTAAAACAGTTATTTTGGCCTTTGCATTATTATTGCAGATGCTCAGCTAAATGGTAAGAGCAATACTACATTGAAGTTGTTTCTCTATCAGTCACAGTTTCGATTCCTGCTGCAGCCCCATTTTCTTTAATTGATTATTAGAAAAAAAAGGGGGCTGCTGCAAGAATAGTTTCAAATAATATAATACATACATGAATATTTTGTTAGGTTATATATCAACTTTTTAGAAATATATGTGTATATATACACACACTATATGCATATATATATATATATATATATATATATATATATATATATATATACACTCATATAAATCAATATATACTCATACGTATAAGTATATATATATATATTTATATCTATGCAAATGATATTTAAATTCAAAAGAAAGACAAATTCAGTATTGAGATTCAAAACCTTCTCCATCATTGTGCTGTGGTATGACTCTAGAGTAATTTTTTGCAAATCTCATAGACTCTCCCTGTATGATGGAAACATTGAAGATAGTTGATCAAGATATTTTACAAAATGTTAGATTTAATGCAATTATTGATTTGCTCATATGACAAGTCATGATGAAAATGAAACCCTACATGAGAAAGACAAAGACAAAAAGAATATAACTATCCTCATTGAGTAAGCACACCTTCAAGAAATGTTTGTAAAATGATGATTTCGAAAGGCATAAAAAATGTACACAGTAGTACCTGATATTGAGAAAGTGGTGAAGCACTTGTTTTGAATGGATGCATAAGCTATTGATGTCAAATTGAAGTTTTAACTGAAGAGTAGAAAACATCTGAAAGTAATAGCCAGAATATAATTGTGAAATTTTGTGGCACAGTTGCAATGTCAGAAAGTTATATTCAGCTGAATGAAAAGAGCCTTGAATAGGATATAGAACAAGTATTTGGTGAACTGAGTAGTTCAGATGATAAAGTTGAAGATGTAAATACAATAGACAGTGATGAAGAAGAAGCAGCCATTATGTCGAGAGGAGCTGAAGTAGTCCAGTAATTGATTGATGGTTTGATTCAGGCAGTTAGAAATGATTGGGTTTTTACATTGGCATAGTCAAAAAGCAGTAACAAAAATCTCTTGAAAAATGTTTATTTTTTAGAGTATTTCACTTAAAGACAGAAAGGAAAGGAAAAAGTTATTGATATTTATATATGAGTTTTAAGGGGTTATCGCCCTTGCACGTTGCTTTTATGGTTATGCTATTGTTTTTGTTACTCCAATCATCTATATATGATGATATGATTTGACTGAATAAAGTGAATATTGTAAGCAACTCATTTACTTGTCTTTGGATGTTAAATATGGAAACTCTACACTCCAGTTACCATGTGAGGAGTGGTGTGGTATTGGAATAAAAAATTCTTCAGGTCAACCTTCCAATCTTCATCTTCAGAATTGTTCTGTTGAAACTTTCGACTTCTCCATTTGACTGAGGTATGCCTTTAACCTGGGTGATACCTTGTGATTTAAGCTATCCATGGAATTCTTTGGATGCAAACAGTTGTCTGTTGTCGCTTCCTAGGTACTTGGGATATCCATGAGACATAAACATCTTTTCCAGGGTATTTGTTATATTTTTGGCATTTGATGGTAAGCAACTTTTGGCCAGCGTGGCAGGGCATGGCCCATTATTTGCACACCAAATATCATATCGGCCGTTCCTGCTGGGACCTCGGTACCAAAAAGCCCAGCCACATCACTTGCTTTGGGTGGGGGTGATGTGCTCCAAGGGTGACTACCCAAACACTACACCAAGAGCACGTCAGTTCCTGCTGGGTCATCGGCCTTAAAAGACTCAGCCACATCACTTACTTTGGGTAGGGGTGATGTGCTCCGAAAGCGACTACCCAAATCTTTCACCAAGGGACCACCTGTTCCTACTGAGTCACCTCTCAAACAACGACCATTTCAACAGAACTCTAAGACTGTCAACAAGAGGACAAATTTATACATAGGCACATACAACGTCAGAACACTGTCAACTGACATGCACCTAACTGATCTAGAAAGTGAAATCAAATGTCAAATGGGACGTCATAGGCATTAGTGAGGTAAGAAGACCCGGAGAAAACTAATCGAACTAAGAAGCAAGCATCTTCTTTACAGCTACAGTAAAGAGAAAGTAAAACAAAGTGGAGTTGGCTTTCTCATCAATAAGAACCTGAAAGATAATATAACTGGCTTCAAAGCCATCTCTGACCGAGTAGCTAGCGTCACCATACAACTTTCAAAACGATACAAACTCAATATAATCCAAGTCTACGCTCCCACTTCGCAATCAACCCAACAAGAAATAGACAACTTCTATGATGACTTGAACTCCCTACTCCAAGACACCAGAAAACACTTCAATGTTATCATGGGAGACTTCAACGCACAGGCAGGACAAGGAAATGAAAATTGCGTCGGCAAATTTGGATACAAAATACGCAACGAGAGAGGAGAAGATCTTGTAAACGGCTAACGGATTCAAAATCATGAACACCTTCTTCAAGAAGGAACCCAATAGGAAATGGACTTGGAAGAGCCCCAATCACGAAACAAGGAACGAAATAGACTACATCCTAACGGACAAAAACGATATCGTCAAGGACATCCAAGTCCTAAATCAAGTCAATGTAGGCAGCGACCACAGAATGGTACAATGTAAAGTACAAATAAACACCAGTAAAGAACGCAAGAAAATGTTCCATACAAAACTGCAGCCTCTAAACATACCAAAAGAGCACGTTCAATCTTTCAAGCTCGAAATGAGGAACAGATTCAGAATTCTTACTGAACAAGACAACATCAACATCAACGAACTAAGCAACAAAATGACAACGTCAATAATTGAAGTAGCCTCTACATTCAAGCCAATGAGCAAACAACCCATTAGCAAAATCTCAGATGAGACAAAAAATCTCATGGAAAAACGCAGAAACCTCAAGCCACCGACAACAACGAGAGAGAAAATTGAAGAGGCTGAACTAAACAAATTAATCAAGAAGAAACGAAGAGAAGACAGAAGGAGATACACAATGGCAGTCATTGAATCAACTCTTGAAAAAGGTCGGGGCTTCAAAGCTATAAACAAACTCCTCAACTCGGGACGAAGGCAAATAACTAGCATACTGGAGGAAAATGGAAACCTAACAACAGACAGAGACAGGATTGTCGAACGTGCCAAAGAATTCTACCAAAAACTTTATTCGTCCAAACAAGGACTGCAAAACAATGAGCAAGATACGCAAGACACGGGCAAACAACTCGAGGACTTCCCAAAAGTAACCCTGTGAGAGGTGAAGGAAGCCATTAAACAGACAAAGAAAAGAACTGCCCCTGGACCAGACAACATCACCATCGACCTACTCCAAAAAGCAGGTAAAATCATCACTAGGAAACTGGCCATCCTCTTCGACTTGTGTCTAAAACACAGTAAAGTCCCAGGCGATTGGAACACTGCTATCATAATGCTTTTATATAAAAAAGGAGACCCGAAAGACCTCAACAACTATAGGCCTATAAGCCTACTCAACTGTGTATACAAACTCTTCACAAAAATCATCACCAACCAAATCACAAAAACACTCGATGAAAACCAGCCACGTGAACAGGCTGGCTTTAGAAGAAGCTACTCGACCATGGACCACCTGCACTCGATAAATCAACAGAAAGAAAAAGCAGCAGAATATAAACTACCACTTGCCGTAGCATTTATCGACTTCAAAAAGGCGTTTGACTCAGTAGAAATCCCTAAGGTCATTGAGGCCATCAGTCCGCAAGGTGTAGATCCAGTATATGTTGAAGTGCTGAAACATATATACAATCACGGCAGCTCATTTATCAGGCTGCATAAAGACTCGGACCCCTTCCAGCTCCAGAAAGGAGTAAGACAAGGTGATACCAGCTCACCTAAACTCTTCACAGCCTGCCTCGAGATGATCTTCAGAAGGCTAGACTGAGAGAGTAAAGGAATTAAAATAGACGGCGAGTATCTGAGTAACCTCAGATTTGTAGACAACATAGCCCTTTTTGTAGAGAACCTACACGACCTCCAACTAATGATAGATGAACTAAATGAAGAGAGCAAGAAAGTCGGCCTACACATGAACTTCAGTAAGACGAAGATCATGTGCAACAACCACATTGGAGATAAAAACACTAAGATCGAAATCGAGGACACAGAACTCGAGAAAGTAGACCACTACATCTACCTAGGACAACGAATCTCCATGAGACCCTCAAAAGAAGAAGAAATCAAGCGAAGAATCACACTAGGATGGCAAGCCTTTGGCAGAGCTAGCTCAACCTTCAAAAATAATGATCCCATTAATCCTAAAGAGAAGGGTATACAACCAATGCATCCTCCCAATAGTCACTTATGGAGCTGAAACATGGAATTTAACCAAGAGACAGACCCGTAAGCTGAGAACCATGCAACATGCACATGGAAGAATAATGCTGGGCCTCACATGGAGAGACCACAAAACAGCACAGCACATCCGGGAAAAGACGAGAGTTAGAGACATCATAGAATCCATAAAAAATCTCAAATGGCGGTGGGCTGGCCATGTTGCAAGAATGGTAGACAATCGATGGACATCACGACTCACAACATGGATTCCCCGAGACCACATGCGCAACCGAGGCCGGCAAAATGTTATATGGAGAGACGAGCTAGACAAGTTCAGGAAGTACTGGCTCCGTGACGCCCATGATAGAGAAGTGTGGCAAATCCTGGGGAAGGTCTATGTCCAACGACGGACGCTAAAAGACTGATGATGATGATGATGATGAACTTTTGGCCACTGGGATAGTAGTAAATGACATCAGGTAAATAATTCCTAACAGAAATGTTCAGTAGATCAACAGTGATATAGCTCCAGGGTTGATCAGGTAGTAATGTACTCTCTGATTCCTTTGATGGGTCATTTTTACGGATCACCTGACATGGGTATTATCTCTTTATCCATTACGGCCACCAAACTTGAGACCATAGGCAATTTTCAGTTTGCATTATTCCACGATGTCCTTCATGTGTCATATGAATAACATGTTTTTGAAGTGTTTTTGGAATTACAATTCTACTTCTATACATGTCCAGCAGTCTAGAGTCCATCCTTGACTGCATGGCACATAATAGCCTTGAAACAGGTCCAGTCATCCGTGGATGTGGCTTGGTGAAGTTCAGAGATTAAAGATCAAACTTTTGATGCTTCTTCCGCTTCACAGGAAGTTAGTACATGAAAACCAAATCTCCATTGATACTGTGAATATAGTCTTCAGTTTCCTTTTCCTCAGCTTTATTGAATTCACCAATGGGCTGTTGGCTCAAAGGGTCTTCTTTATTTGTTTTTTCTGAATGACTGCTGTAGGTACAAGTGCACTTCTCCACTCTTGCAGAGGGTGTTCTGAGATGGATGATATTAATTTCACCAGCGCTTTGTGATTGGTTAGGATTTGAAAGTCTCATCTGATGAGGTATATACTCCTGGTGCGATGATCTCTCTAGGATCAGGATGGAGTTTTACTTGGTGATACACCATCCTGAGGTCAATTTTTGAGAAATATTTTACCCCAGGCATTTCTAGAATGGTTCGATCAATGGTAGGTGCAGGATGGTGTTCACAGATGATGGCATCGTTGGCTCTTCAATGCATTGTCGAACGTTTTCATACTTTTCCTTATTTTGGGGTCTTACCTCCACAATAGTCAGCGGGTTCTGTAACCTGTTGATGATGTTCAGATCTACCTGTTAACTTCAGAATGCACATATGCTTGGTTCTTGTGATTTGTATGACGGAGTTACCTCCCTTGCACTAGGTGATCTTGAAAAGAGAGATGCCAGAGGTTTGACACTGTTGTTCTGGGAAATAAACTATCACTTCAAGTTGTTAAGAGTGCAAAACAATTTGGAATGCTGAAAAAGACCCGATTCATATATTAACAATACCAACTCTTGAGGTTAATTGATGACCCATTGTTGTTAGTTGAATGGGATCAGACAGACTGGCTGGATAACAGGAAAGACATTAGGGTTTATCTAAGTTTTGAGCTGATAGTTCTTGAGTTTTCCCAACCCAGTGAAAACTTGCAGATGTTTTGCCCATAGATTTGACCATACACAGATCTCAGAACAGTACAGGTTGTCAGCATCATTGCTAACTTTCAGGCATCCTAGATTTTGGCTAGTTCTGCCTCCAAAGAGTGATGCTTGAGCTTGTCGCATAACAAAGAAAGGACCAGTAATAAATCATTTAGTGTTGGGGACATGCACCTCTAGCATCTGAATTTTTTCAAAATCCTCTACCAATAGTGTGTTATGATGGGCTCCAAAATCAATCACTTGGGATATTGTAGTTTTGTTTATTTCAAATTTCGTAAAGACTTCAGTTTCAGTAATTTCAAATATATGGTAGTTGCCATTCGGGTCATCCCTCCACTACGTTATATTCATCTCCTCAAATGTGGCTTTTACAAGACTTGTTCTCTACTTAGCCTACTCGTTCCCAGTGTCTCAGCTTGTCTGGGCCTCTGTTTGTCCCTATGGAAACAGCAGTTTTCATAGTGTCCCTTCTTTCTACAATGATTACATGTTTGGCTCTCACCCTGGATGCACTCTTGACTAATGTATTCTTGGATCCAACATCAATAACATTTTGATGACGCTGTTGGTTTTGCTGCTTCTTTATATTGGTATGTCCTGATGATTTAGATTAGGTCTTTCAATGTTCTCTGTACACTTTTGCTTCTAAATCAGTGCGTTAAAACTTTATCTCTGATAGTATTATCAGCATCAGTTGCGAGATTATAATTTTTGGCTTGCAATTTCAAATTAGTAATTTATTGTCTCTTTGGCAGTGGGTTCCATTTCCCAGAACGTGGCACAAGCTTTAGGTACATTTTCCTTTAATGCAAACGTGTTGTTAAAAAGCTGAATGGCTACTTGGTACACATTCTTTCTAGCTCCTTCACCCTCATCTATTTCAGTATTTTTTTTCTTTCTAATTAGACCTTCTCACGTGGTCAGAAGCGATATTGCTCTTTTTTGGTCAGCATTCATGACCCCAGGGACCATAATGTATATCTCTAGGTCGGTTTTCAAATTTTCACATAGCTGATTAAGAGTCTCCGGTTCTCCCACTGTATCTAATTGAGTAACATTTTTTTCATTTTTTTTAAAATTTATTTTTTCATCATTTTTTAATTACAGCATGATATATTGGAGAAAAAATAAAAGTTACACAAAGATAACAACAGTCACTTCTTTGATTTAAGGGGCATCATTTTTCAGTGGTCTGCTGTTTGGTTTCTTTGGAAATCTTCAATTTTTTTCCTCCGTTCACATGGACACTTTGGTCAATGTTTGAAAATTTGTCCACAGTTGAAAGAAATGGCTATATACATATATACTTAACCAATATCTTGAATCATATTACTGCGGTTAGCAAATTAAAGTCTTGTTAATACAAATCTCATTAATCCTAGATTATGACAGTAATCATTATTGTTTTCCAAACATCATTTGTCTAGATTTAAACTTTTGGAAGAAGATGTGAAGGCATTTCTCTTTATTGATTCAAAATTATGCCCTTCTCTCTAGATTAGCATTTTGTATCAAGTCTTACTAATCTGGCACATTGTTTTGATTTGGGGCCAATCATTCCTTCTATCACTGAGCTTAAACATGGAAATTAAATGCACTGTAGAGTAGAGAAAAATATTTGTGACAGAGTTGTAGCTGGAGATTAAGAGTCTGCTTGGCTCCTTGCAGCCACAAAATCCAACATTCAAGGCATTGGTTCCCAAACTGTAGGCTGCAGACATTGAACAAAGTCAGTAAAAATGCAGGAAGTGAACTACTGCTCATATAACTTTTGGAGACCCCCCTCTATTGTGGGCCTGGTGTATAAGTGAAAATCACCATAATCCATGACTCCCCAAGGCAGATCATTTTTGTTTAAACTGATACGTACTTGATTGTAATTCAATACCATGTATGTTTCAAGTAGTTTTGTAAACATGTAAGTATTTTTACTATTTAGATAATCATTAGTGTAATTTTTGTGTAGTAAACTATATCTACTTTGAAAGAGATGAAACAGATTTTTTTAAAGCTTTTCCTGTAAAGAAATCTTCCCTTTTTTTTCTTATACTGTTTTGTATGATAATGTATTTTATTAACTGGTTAACATTTGTTCTTTTTTCTCAACAGGGATATCTCAGACATCAGGATTCTTCAAAGTTACATTCACCTTCGTTATGTGGACATCAGTTTCAACAGAGTGACTGATTTGGAGTCGCTGAACAACCTTACACATTTACTTAGTTTGAAAGCAGACTACAACAAATTAGAGAAGATTGCTCTTCGTCCATTTCCATATCTTCAGTATGCTTCCTTCAGTTTTAATAAAATAATGGATTCGTCAGGACTGCAGCATCCACATTTGGAGCACCTGAACCTAAACAGTAAGTTCATTTGGATGACCATTTGAGAATCTTTACTACACTAAATACTTGCCTTAGATGGTGGTGTGAATTGCTGTTGAAAAGAAAGAATTTATAAAACAGATAAATGAATGGAAATCAGATGGCCTCTAAAATTGATTTGTTTTTAAAATTGATTTAATACCCTCTTTCTTTATATTGCTTGAAAAAAAGGTAGGCTAATGTCCATAAAAGTGTGTGTGAGTGTGTGTGGGGGGGAATAATGTAAAAGGGAGAAAAAAGATTTTTCTCTGATTCTGACTCCTAAAATTGGAAAAAAGAGTGTTATCACTCGATTTTGACCTCTGAAAGAGAAAACAAATCTTCTCCCTCAATCTTGACCCATTAAAATCAAATAAAATTTTCCCATAGATTTCAACCCCTTAAACTGAAAAAAATTGACAAAAACCCTGAAAATCATAATAAATGTTCTCTTTTGATTTTGACCCCTAAAAGTTTTTGACTCTTAAAAGGGAAAAATTAATGGTGCACCTTTGATTTTGTCTGAAAAAATTGAAAAAAATTCCCCCTACAAATTGACCCCTGAAATTCAAAAGAAAAAATTTCCAATTAGTTGTAACACTTAAAAGTGAAAAAAAAATCTTCTTGATTTCTGCAAGTAATAGTGTAAAAAATCTCCTCCCTGAAAGTGGAAAGCAGTTTCCCCTTGATTTTGACTCCTAAATTTCACAAAAAGATAAAAATAAATGTTCCCTCTCGACTTTAACCCCTACAATTGGAAAAAATCTTCCCCTCAATTCTTAACCCCAGAAAATGAAAAAAAAAATATCCACACAAATTTGACCAATAAAAGGGAATGAACAAATTTTTCCCTCAAAAGTGAGAAAAAAACCTTCCCTCCAAAGTGAAAAGAAAAAAAATTTCCACATGATTTTGACTGTTAGAAATAAAGAAAAAAATCTTCTGATTGGATTTTGAGCTCTTAAATTGAATTTCCCGTAGATTTTGAACCCTAAGAGTTTCCCCTAGATTTTAAACCCTATTAATGAAAAAACTTTCCTCTTCAATTTTGCCCCCTAAAAGTGAAAAAATGAGCTTTCCTCCTTGATTTCGATCTCTACCACAGTATATTAGAGAAAAAACAAGAGTCAGAGACTTTGTTTTTTCACATCATGGTACTTAAGATTTTATAACATATGATGACTGAATATCTTATTCCGTTTCTAGTCAGCAATGACTAGGCACCTACTGCCATACTATTTTTTTTACATGATGCTCTCAATAATCAATAAATACTAGAAAAGGTGAAACAAACAGTTGGTTGTTAACCTCTCTATCCATCTTCACGTAAATCACATTAGCATGCACTTATCGGATATTGCTGAGATTTTAGCTTCCAATAAATGTCTAAAATCTATTCTTTAAGATAAATTACAGGAATATTTGTGTTCGGACAAATAATCTCTAAGTTAATGAGGTTGATGGTACATTTTCCTGCAGGCCTTCAGTCTGACATGAGTTAACTCCCTTAGATAGTGTTGTTACCACTCTCAAATAGGTATCAAGAAAGAATCAAGCTGACAATGTTTAACGGTAACAAACAATATATATAATATATCCAAAAGAATATAATGGAAGAACAATACATTTTGGTATGAAGCCACAGGGAAAAAGTATGAAACAGAATTTTGTATGGTCACAAAAAGTCTGTACAAATTTGCCACAAGAATTCCCTGAAGTGATAATTCTTTTTAAATACAGAGTATAACTAGTTTTTGGAGTATTCCTTAATAGGGAAGGAAGAGGTCTTGAGAAAAAGATATTTTGTTTGGTGGGAATACATATATGCAGATTAAACCCTATTTAGATGGGGAAGGAACAATGATGTAATGCTTACCTTGGGGCAGCTGAACAGAAAGAGGATCAGAATTTGCTGCTAAAAGGCTTTTATATTTCGATAAGATTTATTATCTTATTGGTAGATTCTTGTGACTTCATGAAGAATATAGAATTTACCATTCCATTTCCTGACGGGACAGAAAAATAACTAAGGGCAGATGTCTGCACAATAGCTAATTGCAGGTGACTGCACAAAAATTATCTTTTGGTTATTTTAAAAAAATGAATACTACACATAAACAAATAGATTTTTTAATAAAAGAAATAGCTTTTGAAAATACTTGATTTGTTCTGTCTGTATTATTGGAGAATATTTTTCACTCACTTGATAGATCTGATAATTCAGTGAAGTGCTTTTTTTCTTGGCAATACATTGAAATGTTGCATCTAATTTGTACATCTGTAAAGTAAATCCTGTTGATCTATTTTTCACAATTTGGTTCAAATTTCACTCTTGTAACTCACCAATCAGGGAGAGGTTTTACAGTTGGCATCTGGAAGGTTGAAGGTCATTGGAGAATAGATGAATAACTCTTCTAATAATCTTGACACTTTGAGGCAAATCAAAAAGTGGTAAGACAAAATGATACCAGCCTGCCCCGATATGATCTTCAGAAGACTAGACTGGGAGAATAAAAGAATCAAAATAGATGGTCAATATCTGAACAACCTCAGATTTGCAGATGACAGCGTCCTTTTTGTAGAGAACCTACACGACCTCCAACTAATGTTAGATGAACCAAATGAAGAGAGCAAGAAAGTCAGCCTACATATGAACGACAAAGATCATGTGAAACAATCACGTCAGAAATAAGAACATTAAGATCAAAATTGAGGACACAGTACTGGAGAAATGAGGAAATACATTATTAGATTAATGAAGTATATATGTATGTGAGCTTATGTTTTGTAGTAAAATTTAAGGAAGCAGAGTAAGAATCTCTGTCTTGTGATTGAAGGAATGTTAATTTGTTAAGAAGTCCTTAGTGGGTAAATATATGAAAATGTATGTGAGTTGTCTTGAGTGTATTTGGTTGTTGAATTACATTAAAGTCAAAATGTTGATTGGATTCGTCATTTGAAATTTCTGTTGAAAAATCGTTTCACATGTAAGGTGACCTTTAATAGGAGCCCTATTTGCAAAAATCAGTGCTGAATTATTTGGTTGGCTATCTTTGATTTTTAATTTGTTGTTTGATTATCCATTGAATTTTTTCCATTACTTTGAAAAATCCATTGTGACAGGGCTGTATGTTTGAGTGCCAAATTTACTGGATTCCATGGTGAAAGTTTCTTGTTAACTTCAGCTTGGTTTTGCTCTGGAACCCATTACTTTGTATTCTCCATAATGAATGACCATAGATCTAAGTGCCAAATTCACAGGATCCAAGGTGAAGGGTAGGATTGCTGTACATTGTTTTAATTTTTGGGTAAATCATAGGTAGATCATAGATCAGTTTTGCTTTGTTCAGTCCGGTTATTATAATAGTGAAAACCGAGGTTTTGTTTGGGAGCATTGGGAATAATTTGCTGAAGTATCATGGAGCATCAATGTAGAATCTCCGAAATTTTTTTGTTGTTAAAATGAGCATTTTGAATTCACACAGTATCTCTTTTGTGAGAATTAGCATAGAATTTTCCGACTGTGTGTTGACTGATGAAATATACTAAATCACTTTTGTTAGTTAAACTTTGATGTTGCAAACCCCAAGATTTTATGTTAGTGGCTCTCTTGTTTTGTTTTCTTTTTTTTTTTTGAATATCAAATTTCAGAATTTTGCTGGCAAGGAGAAGTCGCATTCTGTAGAGGTTACCAGGGATAAATTCCTTCATATTTATAAAAAAGCATTGTTTCATCTACAGCAGAAATATGAATATGAGTGAGGATGGTACCAAAAAGCTTTCCCTGAAGAAGAGAAAGATGAATAAATAATTACTGCAGTCAATTATTCTTTCCTAATTAAGTACCAGATTTAAGAATGATATTTACTATGTTTTTTACAAAAAGGATGCAGTTCTAAATGTTTATTTTGGTGAACATTTATGTATTGAAAGTTCTTTTTTCAAAATATCAGTTATATTAATGAAAACATCTGTACTATGAAATTTTTGTGGTACTAGATTTCATTACATCAGAATTTCCCAAGTTTTGCTATTAGAAAATTAAATTGGTTTTGGTAATAAGTATGTATTGATATTCTTTTGACTAAGAACAAGAAATACATCCAAGTAGAAGTTATAGAATATTTATTTATAATCTTATATCTGAGAGACTGAGAGAAAGATTGTCAGGTTCAATCTGTTTTTGTTATTCTGGATAACATTGAGCTTCCATCTTGCTCTACATATCAGTTTTCATTAAACTGCACATTTAAATTTTGTGGATGCATGCTATTGTACACATAGCAAGATTTTCTATATGAGGGTTTATATATTGACTTCAAGGTATTGAAATCAATTTCAAAATTAACCTTACAGGCAATCAATTCATCAAAGAACTGCTGCTAAGCTATGATATCATGCCAGATGTAAGGATTAAAAATCATAAAATATGTTTGAAATATGAAATAAACCAGACATTTTTTATCAAATAACCATTACCCCACAAATGGTCTGTTTAACCAGCTAAGTAGGATACAGATTCTTCTCTTTTTGGGTGCCTCTATCTATTTTTCTATCTATCTATCTATCTATCTATCTATCTGTCTGTCTGTCTGTGTTTGTGTGTGTGTGTGTGTGTGTGTGTGTGTGTGTGTGTGTGTGTGTGTGTGTGTGTGTGTGTGTGTGTGTGTGTGTGTGCGTGCGTGTACGTGTGCGCGCACACTCTCCTGGTCATATTTTGGAGCCTACAACCTTGACGATTCGCATGAGTGAACGAAAAAGTTCTTTTGGGGGTCTGTATGGTCATTTTTGACTGACAATGCCCAAATCTCATGCTGGTATTTTTTTTAGATAATTTTAAGGAAGAGATCTTTTGAAAAAAATTATTTTAGATAAAAGATCAATTTTTCAAAGATGATTTTGAATAATTCTTTAAATAATTAGTTCTAGTACATGCGCTGACTATGGTGATTCATTTATGCTAGGTATGGATATTCTCTTTAATCACTCCACAATTATCCATAATCATCTATTCTATATTCTATTTCGTACCATTAAAAAGAATTTGATACTTCTTACACTTACTCATGTGCACGGTGTCCAATAAAGGCTATGTAGTTACTATGTCCCTGTATACAAAATGATAAAACATAAAACTGCGATTACCTGATATTTTTTGAAGGGAAAAAGTAATTAATTTTGGGTAAAATGATATTTCAAGTCTACAAATAGAATTTAAAGAAAAACAGTCTTGTTTTGGAAACAGTTATTTATTAATTACACATAATAAAATGAAAAATATTGTAAGATATTTTTAAAATTTCCCTATAAAAAGCACATTTTCTTGCTTTCAATTTTATAATGAAAAGGAAAAATTGCTCTATGATGAAGCAAGTTGTTCAGTTCTAAGGCTGTATTTGTGCTTCCTCTGTTGGAGATGACTAGGCAAAATGGCAAAGGAATGCTGTTTTCATGAAAATGATTTTCATCTATATATGGTAATTATTCTTTCAAGTGCAGCTGAGCAGACTTTAGGCTCAGCTACAAATATGTTTATCATTGGTTTTGAATTCCTGAATTTTATTTTCATCTTTATAATAAGATAACCCATTTGTGAGAATTCTCTCTCTGTTTTAAATCATGTCATTATATATTCAAATTTACTTGCACTTTTATTTTGAGTCATCTGATGAATTTTTCTCGTAGTTACTGGCAATGTGCACACTTGTTTGCTTGATCACCTGTTGATATAAAAGAACAAAGATTAACGTATTATTATCTTTGATGTAAATGCCTCCAGGCACTAAGAAGACATACTTCATGATATCAATTATGGTCCTGATGACTTATGTTCTGGCATGTGATAAAAGAAATCTATTTTGAAAAATTCTATCATGTACCTACTGTTATTTTAACATTTTCTTAAACAAAGAAAACAAAGGGTAATACTTGTTTAGCAACTTTATCTTTCTGGTTGTCTATAAACAAAAATATCTTTTTCTGATAAAGCAGATAGCAAAATATTGCCAGTAAAAACATTTATATTCATTAAAATATGCAGGTTGTGCCTCTTTTTAAAAAGATATGAACAAAATATGAATTTAAAGTGTCAACATAAGATGGAGCAGAATTGTTATGCAATGTCAAGTTCGATGATACAAGTTAATGACAAGCATTTCTCTCCATTCAGCATGGTGGACTCAGCCTACATTCTCCATCTGATGTAGCCTTACCAGCTTACCTGTCTTCACTAATCTTTTGTTGTCCGTTTGTACGTGAGGTTCTCTATAACACCAATGAACCTAGCATGGACAGTGCTTATGCTAAAGCCCATCATCACCGGAACCAGGTTGGTCTTGACACTGCCAATAATCAGTCCTAAATTCATGCTATAGGTTTAATGGCAGTGACATTGGTACATGTAAGTAGGAATACATACCCACTTCATAAGTTAGATAAAGCCAGGCCTTTACCATTTCCTCCAAATATTGACTGTTATGAAACCTTATTCTACATTTGAAATGACCCACTAAAATGATGAACAGTTCTCATGACTTTGATAGATTTAATAGATGAACTAAATGACTTTAGACCTGCTATGTAATGTGTCCCCTAAATACTTATTCTTCCCTATATATCATTTTTAAGTACAGAAATAACCTTCTCTTCTTTACATGATAGATCGTCTTAATGTCTTCATTACAGGTATTTCACTTTCATTGTTCATTTGTCATAAATGTTATGAATTAAATGTACCTTTCATTTGATTATCTACATCCTTGTATGTGTCTTATTTACTCCGTTTAATCTCTTCATCTACATTCATACTTAGTGCACATGTTTTCTATACATCTCCATCCCTCCTTTCAACTTTTCCACTGACGTCTATGTAAGCCCACAAACACAGCGGGCACCCTTTCCCCAATGAGAACTATCTAAAACTATATAACATCAATATTTCTCATAACTGATCCCGATTCCTATATAGAACTACATATACCAACAATCATACCAATAATTGATGACCATGAGTACCATATCGAACAATTTGGTCACCATGAAACCTACAAACTGGTGACTTTTCTACATGAAGAGATTCTATAAAGCCTTTGGATGAAAATACAAAGGTGAACCTTTCACCAAACACACTAAAAACTTAAAAAGGAGCTGAAAGGTGCGAAATTGTAAGCACAGCATTTGCATTGTCACCAAAAATAGTAGTCGTAGTATTCGCATTTAGTAGCTATAAAGTTTTTGTGAAGACAGTATATATATATATATATATATATTATTTCTATTAATATTCGGACCATCCTCATCTTGGTTGTTTTTCATACAACGTTTTGGCCGTTGCACTCTACGGCCTTCATCAGGTATCATCTTGGTAGGTGCAGGGAAGTAACGAACCGAACCCTTTATATTGACCGCACTCCCCTCTTAGCATTAGTAGTATTGTTATATTGTCTCACACTAGGATTGAACCTAGAACCATCAGATTACTTTGCAGTAATTTTGTCTGATGCTGTAACAACTGCGCTATGTGTCTATGTGGACAACCGGTGCTAATTTTTAGGAGCCTCAAACCTCAGGTGACAGTTTTTTGATGTTTTTGATGTTATTGTTTTCTATCTTTCATTATTAGAGGTTTCCATATGGTATCCAATTCAAAAGTGAAACCAACAAATCGGGTATAGCTGATCATGTATGGAAAGAAAAGGGAGACCACCAACCCCTCTGGAACGAGGTTGAGATGATTGATCAGGAAGAACACTGGAAAATTCAAAAAATTTAAAGAGTCGGCCCACATGCTAGGCAAGAAAAACTGCCTCAGTAATCCTAGCAAAAATGTACAGAATGCTGTACTTTCTGAACTTTCATCTACTGAATATTATTCTTTGATGGTGGATACAACAGCAGATTGGTCATGTCACGAGCTAAAAGCTTTTACTTTTCATTATGTTCTCTTGACTGGCAAAAAATATCTTAATAAGGAGTAATATTTTACTTTAGATCGATGACAATGGGGAAGAGGACTTAAAATCAGCTCATTTGTTATTAAATATCTAAAAGACATTGTTGTACCATTAGATGACTGCCAAGGTCAAGGATATAATGATATAGGCAACATGAGTACAATGGGGCTCAGGATTTTCTTCTCCCAAAGAATCACTTATATATGGTTAGTAGAAACTAACCATAAAGTTACCTCATTAATTTGAAAAGAAACAGCTGATATTTTCCACATTTTATTCTCATATTTTGCTTAGATTTATCAGAAAATAACTGTTCATAATTTTGTAAAATCTTAAATTCTACATTCTGCTTAAACTGGTTCATATTCAAAAGTTGAAAATTATTCCATTTTTTGTTCTTGTTATCTATTATTAAAGTTAAAAAAAAAACAATAATCATAATTGTGAAATGTCAAGTATAAAACAATATATACCTGATTTTGCATAGAAGGGGAGTGACAAAACAGAAAAAAAAAGAATACAGTGCTGCAAAATTTGGAGGCACGGTCTAACACAAAACTGTTAGGGGGCCCAGAAGCTCTTTCCACTCCAACAAAATTTCTTATGCGCATAACTTGGAGTCTCCCCTAATCATTGAACTCTTTCACTTGGCATCCATTCATCAAAACTCAAGAAAGGCCTTATGAAGCCCAAAGAGGAAACTTGTTTAAGTGGATGAGCTCCAAATACTGATGGTAGAGATTTTCAATTAGAAACTGTCAACCAAATATGTCGCCAAAACTGTCAATATAGGTTCGTTCAGTTTACAAGTTGGTCTGGCTGTCTGGCTGGTTAGCTGGCTATATATGTGTGTGTGGGTGTGTGTGTGTGTATGTATCATGCATACAGGTTGCACCAATAAAGCTAGAGGGCACAAAATTTAAACTTCATTTCTTATTGTGTCTATTCAATCTATGTCTACAAAAAGCTTTAGTTTTTTTTTAAATCTCCCCACCCAATAAGTTCTTATTAGGGGTCCAATTTAGAATCTAGGGTTTATGCAGAATTGATCCCTTAGTTAGTGTCCACCTGTTTTTTGGAAATTCAGATATTCATAGTGATCACCACCCATTAGAAGGTGAGAGAACTAATTTTTGCAATGATCACCTCTTTTTCTATTTTTCATTTTAGCTGACCAAAAACATTAATAATATACCGGCAACAGCCTGAAGATATTGGTTACATGATGGGCAGTAGTGATTCACTTTTATCTCCAAATAGTATTTTATTCTTTTATATTTCTTGCAATAAGTCAGTTTTTATTACATCAAGGAAGCAAGGAATTTAAATATTGGTTCACTCATCTTCCTAATCTCTTTCTCTGTATCTATATCTTTTGCATGTGTTGGGACACACAAAACTGTCACCTGCGAATAGTATCATTTTTAAAGTAGAAGACCACTAGTTGTATCAGTTTTTATATATGTAGTAGCAAGAATACCCAGTGTTGCCTAGGGAAAAATAATTGCAGCAGTAACAACAAATTTAACAGTCTGTTCTTTGATATATTTCTTCTTACACAATAGAACAAATGATGAAAATATACACATAAAAAAGTAGCTGGGTGGATGCCTGTATAGGTAGCATTTTAGAATTTTTGCCTGGAAGTGTTTTTCAGTTTTAGTTCTTATTGTTTGACTGAAATATGACTTAGAATAAAGCCATTTAATCTCCAAATGACCTCTGATGACCTCAAGTGACTTTTGAAGTCAGCACCACTGATCTAAAACAAGGATTCTTCTAATTTGTTTCTGAAACCTTCTACAAACCTGAAAAAAATAACCTATGATTGCCTCAATTGGTTAGGAATGACCATGAATTACCTTTGGTGACCTTGATTGACCCCTGAAATTTGAATACTCACCATTGTTTCAAAAAGATGTGCCCCTTATGCTAGACTTCAACTTCCTAGGTGTAAAATTGTTGCTAACAACTTGGGAAATTGGTTAGAAGGACTTCAATGACTTAAGAGATCAACCTCACATTGTCATAAGTTCATTTTGCTTTTAGTCTTCATGCCAAATATTAGATCAGTAGGCTTTGTAGTTTTACTATGAAAGTGATATGGATAAATAAACAGAAGGCTCTATGTGGTGCATGTCAATTTATTATGCTAAAGGGTTTTATTATAGTGAATTTAGTTTCACATAAGACAAAGGGAAATAATTTGACACTAACATCAGGTGTGGACAAGTCTAGAGTTATAACACCGTTGGAAGTAGATGGAATTTTAGTGTATTGTTGGGGAAAAAATAGCCCTGGGATGCAAAATTATATTCAAGGAGGTTGATTGAGTTGACGTTTTTCATTTTTCACCTTGTGTTGTTGAAGAATTCATCGGTCACCCAAACTACAAGCAATAGAGAGAAATGAGGCAACTTTAGGTCTACTTATCTGGTGTCCAAATCATCTTGATGCCGAATTGTCCATCATGTTGTAAAATGTGTCAAGCCTGATATTCAATCGTCTCTGAAGCCCAGAAACTGGAATGAGCTAGAAAGTATTTCAAAACGGACTACAATTTTGTTCTTTTTACTGATGAGTGCTGTACTACTCTTGATGGAGCGGATGGATGGACTGTGTATGTTTCAAAGGAAGAGACATGTCCTGTAAAATCAAGCATCAGCAAAGTGACAGGAGAGTTATGCATTCAGCTTGAATCTTAGGAGATGAGTTTGTTGGATCTTCAAATGTATCAGATGCAATAAAAATACATCTACTGACTTGTATTGAATTTTTGAAAGACAATTTTCAACGTCTTTTGACCAAAATACAAAACTCATCTTTATACTAGACAATGCCTCTTTGTACTCTGTGCATTCAATGGTTGACTATCTGACCAAAATAGGTTTTAGAAATGGTAGACTGATGGACTGACCATCCCTTTTCTCTAGATTTCAACCCGAATGAAACTCTCTGGATATCCTCAAGAGGGAGGTTATGAAAATGGCCATCAGTTTGCTACTAAAGAAGACTTATAGCAAACTGGGACAAGTGCTGGAACTATTACAGCTTTGTTTTCAAAATTGCAATTTGTTAATCTATAGGCGCCAGTATTTTGAGTATATGAGTTTCTTTATTCTTTGTGTTAACTTTCTTAATTGTAACTGTATGCTATTTAATGATTTTATCAATATATAATTAGTGTATAACAGCGTTTTATTCCTATGCTTAATTACTTGGCATGATAAAAATTGAGGAATTTTTAAAAACATCTCTTAATCTTCATCATGGGTAGGCATTATGTACAAAATGTTAAGCCAATATTTGTACTGAAAATTATTGAAATTCTTCCACTGTAGTAGAATTTACAAGGAAAAAACTTATTTGTATGATAATTTGACGGGTACTATATATATGTATAAAGATCATCATCATCAGCCATCATGAGACCACTGCAGGACAAAGGCCTTCCCATACTGACTGTGACTGAACTAACATTGGGGTAGTCTTATTGGCAAACCTTTCTATCTCATCTCTCCATCTTCTGTTAGGTCTTCTAGTTTGCTCTAGTGGTCCCTTGTTATAATGCTAGTATTGGGGTCAGTTTTACCAATTTAGATGATTTTCATCTAAATTAAGATATTTTCAGTTGCATTTAGATGTCAGAAATTACTATATAGATGAAACTCCATTGGTGTAGTCTGAATGTTAGATACAGCCAGCCAGGCTAGCTTAAAAACCCTTGTTGACAGTTTTAGTTGACAGTTTCTAATATTTTGATAAAGGTAAAGTTGACAATTAAATTCACCTTTGATTTATCAATAATATATGATGTATTTCCTATTTTTAGATGTATAACTTAAGAAATGTTTCTCAAATCAATTTTAGGTGTAAACTTGAAAATATATTTGACAACATTGGTGATAACTTTGGGGTGGGTATGGGCTATAAGTTAAAGACAACAAATATTGGCTAAGAACTAGAAACATAGCAGTTACAGCTGTCTTTCTGATTTTTTACTGTTATTGGGTACCAGCAGTCAAACTTCAAAGGAAAACTGGTCACTGTAAAACTTACCCAGCAATGGTGTCATGAGAATTTCTCTAACAAGGGGTTTAGCTCCCCCAACAGGGGAGTTAGATCATCTACCACCCAGCTAGGGGAGTGGTCGGCTGGCATACTCCCCATGGTAATTTTGAGCTTCACGTGAGCTAGAATTGCTATCAAAAACTCTTTTTTTATCACAATGTTATTTTTCATGGGATATTACCATGGTATAAGATGAAGAGAATTAAACATAGAAAAGCTTATGGTACTTGAATCCCTCCCTTGGTATCAATGGTGAAAAATGACAGGCAACACTATTTTTGCACTGTTTTAAAGTATTCAGTCTTCATACAGTTGACTAATACAAAAGTGTTATGCATGCTGTAATGAAGAATATCCAATTTTGAATCTGCTGGTGTCATATTTTCCATCGGTTGACCTAAAATAGATTTTACAGCTAATTTTCAATTTAATGTTTATACAGTAGCCAAAACATGCTCTGACTGATTTTTCACCACTTATGGAACAAAGTGTTTCATAAAAAAATAAGGGGAGGGTCCCCATTAGATATTGCTATTAAACCAACTGGAGTGAGTAGAAAAATGACATTTGAGCAAATTATCATTGTCAAAATTTTCAAAGAACGATTTAAAACCTTTGATCTGAAATCTATGCATCTAATATAATGATAAACTCCTGTGTGATATCAAGATATTGTGCAAAAAGTGCTCTATCCAATGATATTTGTTTTGTTTCTGTATTATGAGTATTCCTCGCCTTTGAAAAAAGTGAGTATTTCCAACTTTGCATTTTTGTTCATCAACATCGTGTGAACTTTTGTGCTTCGATTTTGTATGCTCTGAGGCATAATTGTTACATTCTGAAATATCTCTTCACATAATCCACATTGAAGCTTGTAGAAAAAGGCTTTCACCATCACAATAAGAATGATTTAGTTTTTAATTTAACACTGACTTTTACTAAAAAATATCCTTTAATTGAAATTATTATGTATACTTGCAAAAATTCTGGTAATTTGAAAGGTAAATGAATGTAAAACTTGAAAACAGTCTGCTAATATAAGCGGGGGGTGTATTCTTATTTGAATATAGCTAAGATAACCCTCTAAATTAGGCTTGCAATTAGGCAGGGACAGCTCTGATATCCTTTGTGGTTTTCTAATTTGTCCTAGTTGACACTGAATTGTCTCAAAATCTACCGTTTTTTATGAAAAGGCATAAACTCCATTATTTTTTCAAGCTGGACATTGGCTGGGCAATTATAGCAAAATGAGAAGACCCAGAGGAGAACTAATTGAACTAAAGAGCAAACATCATATTTACAAATACAGAAGAGAGAAAGTAAAACAAAGTGGAGTAGGCTTTCTCATCAATAAGTACCTCAGAGATAACATGGTAAGCTTCAAAGCTATGCCAGCGTTATCATGCAGCTCTCAGAGCAGTACAAATTGAATATCCTCCAAGTCTATGCTCCCACTTTGCAATAGAAGAAATAGACAACTTCTCTGATGACTTTAACTTCTTATTCCAAGATACCAAAAAATACTTCAATGTCATCATGGGAGGTAGGACACAGGTAAGACAAGGAAATGAACATTGTGTTGGCAAGTTTAGATATAGAGTACAGAATGAGAGAGATGAAAATCTTGTAAACTTCGCAACGGCAAATAACTTCAAAATCATGAATACCTTTTTCAAGGATAACCCATTAGAAAATGGACTTGGAGCAGCCCCAACCACAAAACCAAGAACGAAATAGACTAATTCCTAACAGACAAAAGCAACACCATCAAAGACATTGAGATCCTAGTCAACATGGGAAGTGACTACAGAATGGTTAGATGTAAAATTCATATAAATACCAAGGAATTTTAACAAAAACTCAACTCCTCCAGCAAAGACTACAAAACAAAGATAGATAACATCACCACTGAACTACTCAAAAAAGCTGGTAAGATCGTCACTAGGAAATAGCTAATCTATTCAACTTATGCCTAAACAAAGTAAATTCCCAGAAGACTAGAATGCGGCAATCATAACGCTCATAAATAAAAAAAGGAAATCCAAAAGACCTGCATGTACAAACTTTCTGCCAAGATCATCACCAACTGAATCAAATAAACACTAGATAAAAAACAACCTCAGAAACATACTGGTTTGAGAAGAAACTACTCGACCATAAACCACCTGCATCCAATAAAGTAGCTGAAAGAAAAAGCAGCGGAGTACAAAATACCATTCAGTGTAGTATTTAGACTTCAACAAAGCCTTTGACTCTGGAAATTCCCTTGGTCATGAAGGCTATCACTCTACAAACTGTAGACTCTATCTATGTTAGAGTACTGCAATATATATACAGTTACAGGAGCTCCTTTGTCAGGCTTCATAAAGACTCAGAGCCCCTTATGCTTCCAAAAGGGGTAAGATAAGGTGATACCAGCTCCAACAAACTCTTCACGGCCTGCCTCAAAATGATCTTCTAAAACTTTAGACTGGGAAAATAAAGGAATCAAAGTTGACAGCAAATATCTGAGCAACCTTAGATTTGCAGACAGCATTGCCTTTTTTGCAAAGAACATACACTTCAGCACAACAAAGGTCATGTGCAATGATCACATCAAAAATCAGAACAAAATGACTAAAATCGAAGATGCAATAGACCACTACTTCTACTTAGGATTATAAATCTCTATGAAATCCTCAAAAAAAGGAGAAATCAAGCAAAGAATCATACTAAGATGGCAAGCCTTTGGTAGAGCAAGCTTAACCTTTAACAAACAAGATCCCATTAGTCCTAAAAAGAAGGGTATACATCCAATTCATCCTCCCGATAGTCACTTACGGAGCTGAAACACGGAACCCAATCAAAAGATTGACCCTCAAACCGCACAGGAGAGAATCATGCTCAACCTCATATGGAGAGATCACAAGATAGCACAATATATTAGGAAAAAAACAGGAGTTCAAAATATCATTGAATCCAATCAGAGAACTCAAATGGCAATGGGCTGGTCATGTTGCAAGAATGGCAAACAAAACCATGGACATCATGGCTCACAAAATGGATCCTCAGAGATCACATGTGCAACCGAGGCCGGCAGAATACAAAATTTTGAGATGAACTAGACAAATTCAGAAAGTATTGGCTCTGCAACATCCGTAATAGAGAGGTTGGCAAATCCTGGGGGAAGGTCTATGTCCAACAACAGATGTTAAGAGACTGATGATGATGATGTGGAGTTGATAGAAATGCCAAACTAAATGAATTTCAATGAAATTAGTGAAGGGATAGGCCACATTGTAAGAGAAAAGTTATCAAATTTCATGATCTAGAAATCTCTTTCCGATTTAGACAATATATTAACTGAAATGCGATACTAAAAATTCCCTGCAGCTTCCCTGGAGCTTCCAAAAAATCTAATATGGCATTTAAGATTTAGACAAAATATTGACACAGTCATAAAATTGCAAACAGACCTGATATAGATATGGTTTTTGGGACTATTTCTATGTTTTAGATGTTGGGAAATTGATAAAAACCCACCCCAATATTTACAGTTTGAAAGATTTTTCACTATCTGGCCATTACTATAACTACAAATTTAAATAAAAATTTTTTTCCAGTTTTTTGGCAACCACAAGATTTCAGACAGCAATAATATCGATCATATAATATTCCTTTTTTATGATGTAGCCCAACCATCCACAAAAATTTATTGAGAGCATTTAAAGATTTTGTGTAGGATGACAGGAGCAAATGCAGAAATTTATGAAAAAAGCAATAAAGAGAAGAGATAATTTTGTGTTTTTTCCTTTCATATTTTCTCCTGTTTTCAACATGATACTTCTAAATTTTCCCCATGAATTTCAAAGAAAATTTGTGGGAATATAAAACATAGGATAAAAAAAATATGATTTAGCGCGGATCCAGGGATTCATTTTTGATTGACAGTTATTTTTTAATTTTGATATTCATCGATTGCTGTATTTGTTCATGTCTGTCCACATAGTATCTCCAAATATTCTCAGCAGATTTCAACTTCCAATTTTTAGAAAATTTCTGCATTTGCTACTGTAGTACCCACCTTTCTTGCTAAAGAAAATTATTGATATACAGAGTTATCTGCCCTTTGGAAAGGATCTACTTCTAGCCCCTACATCTCTGCAGAAATGGTGAATTCCTTGTTCCCCTTTTGACGTCACACAAAACTGCCAATCAGGTAGCTGATTCTTATCTTTACAATGTTTAAACTGTGGCAGTAAATCTCTCTCTCTCTCTCTCTGTGTTCCGACGGCCTTGAGGTAAGGTCATCCCTTCTCTCCCTCTTTAGTTAGGATAGTTAGTATAGTTTTTATAAACACTTTCTTCCTACACACGCATCACCACATATTCTTCACAAGAACACATCTTATCTAAGCTAAGCACTCTCATGGTAGTTAGGTCGAACTTCTTAAGATAACTTCTTAGTGGCTACAACTAGGATGACTATACTGACAGACATTTTATAGACTCTATCTCACATTTACTTAGTCACATTCCTTTCCCTTCATCCTTCCTATCTCTACATCGTTTATCCTGGTAGATCCTTCCACATATCTGTGTCAGCAGAAACTCTGGTCCTTGTTTATTTTAATTCGCTCATGAATTAAATCTGGCAATGTTGTTTACTTCTTTGTTTGTTCTTATTTCTACATTTTGTTAACAATCCAACTAACTGTGTACTAACCTCGTTTTTGTGCTTAAGCAACAAACATACTACTTACCAGGATTCATCTCCTTAGATCAATTCTGGTAATTTATATTTTAGGGGGCTAATATATCTAGCAGCCCTAAATCTGGTGCCCCCGACACTAAATCTGGCGCCCCAACCCTAAACTACTTTCTGTCCTTATGATATCTTCAAAATTTCTCAATGAATGTAATTGAAATTTTGTTGGAAGATGAGCCACAGGGTAAAGAAGAAGTGATTAAATTTTAGGGCAGATCCAGGGATTTGTTTCTGATTGAAACATATTTTCCATCTTAACATTTTATTCATTTTTCGTCTGTCCATATAACGTATCCAAAAGCTTTCAATGAATTTCAATGAAATTTGGTGAGAAAAGGGATTATTGAATTTGGAGATAAATCTATCCACAATAACTCATGATTGGAAGAAATATTCATTCACAGTTATCCACTTTGAATTTATAAATGACCACTCTTAGAGTAATTAGATAAACAGGTAATAATTTTTTTCTTGATCTTGATGTTTTTTTGATATGATTCAGCCTGGTTTCCGAAATTCTATCTCCTGAAAATTTTAACTTTCACTCTCTGCTAAACTACTGGACTAAATCTATTGTAAGCATTGTAGTCATCAAATCACAAATTGTTTTGAAAATATCTCAGGAAGCTCCCCTGGGATTTCTAGGATATTATACTGTACAACATTAACTGTTAATGACAAAAAAAATCAGCTTATTAAAATTAATTCAAATGTTTAGATCTAATGCTCTTGGACCACTACTAGTATTCATTTTTTTTTGTCAGTCCTATAGCCTAAGCACTTCTGTATTATACAAGTACTGGTACCAATGTTAAAAATTGAAAACTGTCCCAGTTTGAGGTTCGGAAATTATGGTGTAGTGCCCACCTTTTTAGCCATAAAAACTTACACATATATGAAGATATCTGCCCTTGGTAGGGATCTTCTTGCAATTCCTAACACAGTTGAAAATATCTATTATTATTCGGACTATCCTCATCTTGGTTGTTTTTCATACAACGTTTCAGCCATTGTACTCTACGGCCTTCATCAGGTATCATCTGGTAGGTGTGGGGAAGTAACGAACCGAACCCTTTATTTAACTGACGGGGGTTATATTGACCGCACTCCCCTCTTAGCATTAGTAGTATTATTATTGTCACCACTAGAGAAAGGAGAGTGACGGAGGAGGATGACAATCATAAAGCAACTACAGTCTGTCTCCCCTACCTTAAGAATGTGTCTGAGAAGATCCAGAAGATCTGCGCCCCATATAATATCAAGGCTGTATTCAGAAGTAGATCAACGCTACGCAGCTACCTCTCCCACACCAAACCACCCTCTGAGTTATTGAACACCAAAAACTGTGTATACTCAATACCGTCCAGCTGTGGGCACGAATACATGGGAGACACTTGAAGGTTTGGGTGGAAGAACACCGAAAAGCGGTGAAACTAACAAAAAAAGGTGAAACTAACAAATCGGGTATAGCTGATCACGTATGGGAAGAAAAGGGAGACCACCTACCCTTCTGGAACGAGGTTGAAATAATTGATCAGAAAGAACACTGGAAGATTAGAAAATTGCTAGGCAAGAAAAACTCAGTAATCCTAGCATTGAAATGGATACCATATGGGAACCTCTAATAATGAAAGACAGAAAACAATAACATCAAAACACCAAAAACTGTTACCTGAGGTTTAAGGCTCCAAAAAATTAGCACTGGTTGTCCACATGGACACATAGCGTAGTGGTTACAGAATCATACAAAATTACTGCAAGTAATCTGATGGTTCTAGGTTCAATCCCAGTGTGAGACAATAATAATACAACTAATGCTAAGAGGGGAGTCAGTTAAATAAAGGGTTTGGTTCGGTTTGTTACTTCCCCACACCTACCAGATGATACCTGATGAACGTTATAGTGGCTCTAATTTAGATGACCAAACTGACAGAATTTATATGACTATCACGCATTTAGTAAGTGACGTTCCTTTCTCTTCATTCTTCCTTCCTCTTGATCCTTATTGTGGTAGATCTCTCGGAACATCTTTGTGTCGGCAGAAAATTTCAGTCTTTCTTTATTTTAATTCATTTAAGAAAAAAACTACTTATCATTGTTGTTAACCTATTTGTTTGTCCTTTTTTTCTGTGTTTGTTAACAATCAAACTAACTGTGTGCTAATTTTGTTTTTGCATTTAAGCAGCAAACACTTTATTTACCAGAATTTATCTTCTTAGATCAATTCTGATAATTCATTTTGGGGGGCTAAGAGCAGATAGAATGGGTGCTAAGAGTCAGTGGTGCGTGAACAACTTGAAAATCATGAAAACATTATTCAAAAAGAACCCCAATAGAAAGTGGACTTGGAAAAGTCCCAATCATGAAACCAAAAATGAAATAGACTACATTTTTAACAGACAAAAGCCAAACCATCAAAGACATTGATATTCTAAACCAAGTGAACTTAGGAAGCGACCATAGAATGGTAAGATGTAAGATGCAAGTAAATACCAATAAAGAACGCAGAAGATTGTTCCACACTAAATGTACCAGATGAACTCACCCAACCCTCCAAGCTAGAATTGAAAAACGGATTGAAAATGTTTACCAGTGAAAATACACAAATATCAATAAACTCCACAGCAAAATAACAACCTCTCTTATAGAAACTACTAATATGTTTAAACCAAGAAACACAAAGACCATCAGTAAAATCTCAGACAAAACAAGGAAACTAACTGAAAACCTCAAACCACTACCAACAAGGGAAAAAATAGAGGTGGCCAAACAAAACAAAACCATCAAAAAGTAACTGAGCAGACAAAAGAAGGTATACAACAGGAATCATCGAAACCACTCTCAAAAAACGGCAAGGCTTCAGAGCAATAAACAAAGCTTTCAGTATAGGACAGAAACAAATAACTAGCATAGTTGAAAACAAGGGAGACATAACAACAAACAGAGATAGAATTGTCGAAAGTGCCCAAGAATTTCACTAAGAACTCTGCTCTTGAAGACATGGGCAACTAAGCAATGACCAGGATACGCAAGATGCTGACAATCAGTTCAAGGACTTCCCAGAAGGTAAAACAAGCTATCAAACAAAAAAAAGGAAAGGCATCTGAACCATATAACATCACCATCAATCTACTCAAAAGAGCTGGTAAGATCGTCTATAAAAAATTTACTAATCTGTTCAACTTGTGTTTAAGATAGGGTAGAGTTCCAGAAGACTGGAATACGGCCATCATAAAAAATGAAACCCCAAAGACCTCAGCAACTACAGGCCTATAAACCTACTCAACTGCATTTATAACCTCTTCCCAAAAATCATCACCAACCGGATCATTAAAACACTTGATGAAAACCAACCGCGGGAACAGACTGGATTTAGAAGAAGCTACTCGACCATGGACCATCTCCATTCACTAAACCAGTCTAAAGAGAAAGCAGTGGAATACAAAATGCCATTGTAACATTTATAGACTTCAAGAAGGCATTCGACTCTGTAGAAATTCCCATGGTCATGAAGGCTATCGCTCTACAAGGTCTACACCTTATATACGTTAAAGTACTGCAACATATTTAAAATCACTGCAGCTCCTTTATCAGGCCACATAAAGACGCTGAACCCTTCCAACTTCAAAAATAAATAAGACAAAATGATAATAGCTCACCCAAACTTTTCACAGCCTGCTTCAAAATGATTTTCTGTAACCTGGATTAAGAAAATAGAGGAATCAAAATAGCTACAGTATCTGAGCAACCTTAGATTTGCAGATGACATTGTCCTTTTTGCAACTAATGCGAGATGAACTAAATGAAGAAAGCAAAAGAGTCAGCCTACACGTGAACTTCAGTAAAACAAAAGTCATTTGCAACAATCACATCAAGAATAAGGACATAACTTTCAAAATCGAAGATGCACTACTCGGGAAAGTGGACCACTACATCTATCTAGGACAATAAATCTCTATGAAATTCACAAAAGGAGAAGAAATCAAGTGGAGAATTACCCTAGGATGGCATGCTTTCAGCAAAGCAAGCTAAACCTTCAAAAACAAGATGATCCCAATAGTCCTAAAAAGAAGAGCATATGACCAATGCAGCACAATGTTGTGAGAATGGAAGACAACTGATGGACATCACAACTTACAACATGGATCCCCAGAGACTTCATGCAAAACTGAGGCTGACAAAATACAAGATGGAGAGAAGAACTAGACAAATTTAGAAAATACTGGCTTTGCAATGCCCATAATAGAGAAATGTGGTGGATCCTGGGGTAGGTCTACGTCCAACAATGAATGCAGAAAGACTAATGATGATGAAACTCAGTAACCGAAAAAATGGTAATCCTGCTCTAAATACTGCGTCTACTTCAATTGAGGAGAGGAGATACCAGACTACACTAAATAAAATATGATGGTAGTGGTAATGAATCTTGACATTGATATTATTTTTGGTGATTTTAAGAGTTTTTACGAATGTATTAACAGAATTTTTGAGAGGTTCATGTTCAAGAACCTTTCAAATAATACAACATTCGCTCCAAAAGAATACAAATGTATAGTTTTGTTTGAAAAATTCTCACAATTTTGTTTTTTCCATGATAATGGGTGTGTGTGTGTGTGTGTGTGCTATAGTGACACCTCTGTTACCCAGTGAGACAAAGCTACTCATGAGGTACAGATATTGAACTTTTGCACCATCTATTACAATTTTCCTGCCCATCCCAATTTTTATTGCTTAATTATGCTATGATACCTTTCATACTGGTCTGTTCTTTGATCTATGTTGATCTTTTTTTCTAAGATAGATCCTTCCATTGCTCTTTGTGTTTGTTATCCGGTCATTTAGTTAGTTCCCCTGTTTCATATCAGTATGTCATAAATGGTTTTGTGTATACATTATACATTCATGATACACTTCAAATCATATTCAAAGCATATTGGCAAGGGGCTTTTCAGTCTCTATGTTTACTAAATGCTTTCCAACCATTCATTATACAGTAGTTTATTTTGCTTTTGTAATCTTTCTCTTATTTTATCTACTGGCCTAAATAAATATATTCTTTAATCTCTTCAAATCTTCACCCTTTATTCATATGGTCTTTTTCAGGATGTTTTTTTTTGTCTTTTTTTTCCGTCTTCAGTACTATTTTGAGGTTTTTCCTGCTTAGATCACTCAGCATGTTTTATAACTCATCCAATGTTTCTGATATTGTTGCATGGCCATCAACAAATTGTAAAGGTTTTGAATATTTCTTGTCTATTTTCCGCTATATTCAGGACATGGTCTGAAGCTCATGGAAAGTAAAACTGACAGACACCATGGAGTATTGATATCTATGTTTACACTGCCTATATTTACATATGCTTTATCCCTGATATTAAGCACTAATAACTAATAAATAATGCAATCAAACAATGGCAAGGTATTGGATGGCCAAAAGTTATCAATGCGAGAAATGAACAGAAGCTTAACCACTAAGTAACAATCAATAGAAGAGCAACAGTGACATTGATGGAAAGACATTGTCTGGTCTAATGAGTTTCACTTTCTTGAGAATAAGGGGGATGAGAGAGTACATGTGCATAGATTTTCTGAGAAAGTGATGGTACCACAATGCATTCAAGGGGAAACAAAAACTCGGTGGGGTTCGTGTGATAGTTTGCCCAATATTCTGCTGTGAAACTCGGAAGTCCTATCATTTATGTGTAGGATGCTAACCCCCACCTATATATCATTGAAGAACAAGTACACTCCTGCCTGAAGATTCCAACTCGATGCCATTCCATAACTTTTGGGATCAGTGATTGGACCAAATTCTAGATCTTGTAATCATACTTCTATTCCAACACAATGTTGATGATCATAGCCGTGAATTATATGAGGAATCTAATCCTTAACTGACAATAAAACCTCTTAGTGACTTGCAGTTCCACACTTCCATGATCTTCAAATTCTTAATTTTCTTCACAAACTTTATAGGCACTGATAAACATAGAAATATACTCACTGATTTAGAGTATGGAATTTTTTCTAAAATAATCCCTAACAGAATAAATATGTCTGCCTTTTTTGCCAGGGTATATCAAACTGGTATTGATAATATTGTTCCTATATTTTGTGGGGGAGAGTAGTAATAGCAGTTGGTTGCATTTAGCAAGAATATCTTCTTGCTGAGGACAAAAGAATTTGGCTATACATGGTTTGGTTGTTAGGGCAACATGCTGACATCACTGGAAATGTTGATGGTTGAAAGGAGATGTATGGAAGTTGTGACAGCATGGAGAATATGTGTGCCAAGCATGATTGTGGAGGTGGAGATTAAACAGTGTAAAGAAGATACATACGAGTATTTTGACAAACAAATAAAACATACATTTCATACATGCATGATATTTATGACAGTACAAGCCTGAAAAAAACAAAAACATATAAGAACACATTGATAGGATTACGAAGAAAAGAGGAAGATAGGAGATAGCTTCTAAGCAAAAGATGGGGGCTTTGTGCCGAGTAATAGTAATAATCGTATGTTAATGAAGTACAGATGAATAAAATGCTATGAATCGATAAGGCTTGGAGCACACCTGAGAATGGTTATGGATTTATGGAGATATCAGTGTGTATCCCTTGCTGTGAGCAACATTTTAGCATTCTCAGATGCTCAAAAACATAAGACTGACAGACTTTTTAAGACAGAAAAAGCATACAGGCTTTAATCCATGTGCATTTCCCTGAATAAGGAGAATTAGAAAACATATATTCATGACTGTTGTGCAGTAAATGCATTGCCATTTCACTCATGAGAATTTGAGGTATATACATGTTTAGAGCTAGTGGTGAGGTCACGATTGAGTAGCTGTGCATACGAGAGATGCCTCGACATCTGTAAAATAAAATGGACAACGTCCAGTACAGCAATTGGTGAAGGTGAATAAAAAATAAAGTTCTGATTGTTTATAAAATGATACCAATCTTACAGAAAAGAAAAGAGAGAGTAACTTGCTAAAAGTGCCAGGGCAAATGTACAATTGAACAGGTATGTTCAGAACTCTTATGGGGAGTCATTGTTGGAAGAGATGTTTTGGATATCTAGCTAAAAGTAGGCTTTAGTACTAAATCTTCACTAAAAGTAAAATGGGCACCACACTGGAAACACAGGCTGTTTGATGATGACTCACTTCAAGAAACTAAAAATGAAGAACCAAATGTATTCTAGGCATTTATAGACAATACAAATGATCTCACTAAGGTTGACATGTACCCCCTTTTAATGATAGAGGGTTACACGTTCTTCACCTGATTGTAAATAGCCTTCTATCAAAAGTTGATGACCTCTTATTTCTAAAAATTCAAATGCAGCAGTTATTGGTTTTTCAAAGTCAAAGCTTGATGGAAATATGACGGACAATGAAGTGATATCAAAGGTTGTAAACTGAAAAGGTGTAAGGAGTATACATGGTGGAGACGTTTCCTCCATTTTTAGAGAAAATGTTTCCCTAGATCCTGAAAGACATCTTTCTTGATATCCTACTAACAAGAATCAAACTGATTTTTGGGGGTATTCTAAACAGACCTCCAAATATGGTTTCGTAGAAAAATTTGCATCAGCCATTTCAAGTACACCAGACATTGATAACCGGGAACTTAAATTCTGGACGATTCAAATATCAACCTGATGATTAGCAAAGGTAACCAAGCTAAATGAATCAAGTGACATTCTGAGTTCTGTTCAATTCACCATCCCCAACAACTAATTAAGTTGTATTACTGAAAAGTAATCTACTGTTTTGGGTCATGTACTTACAAGCTTTGTATCAACTGTATCACAATTCAGGTCTCTTGACCTGGGACTGGCTGACCATCAGCTAATCCACTCCACAAGAAAATGTACTCAAGATAAAATCTCCCAACTTACATCAAACTTCAATCAATAAGAAATTACACTAAAGAAGATTTTTTTGAAAAACTTACTAAAATCAAATTTCCAAATTTATAGTGTAAATGCTACTTACTCCCAGTTTACTGAAATACTCATGAGTATAATTGATGAGATAGCTCAATGAAAAAACTGTATTTAAAAGAGAATACTCAGGGATGGATTGACAAGGAGATATTTGAAGGGATGAGAATATTCACAAAATTCAAAAAGGCTCAAAGAATCACAAAGATAATGAAAACTTTAAGGAAGCAAGGAAGCACAAGAAATTATCCAAAAAATGACTATTTGCATTCCAAGGTAAATTATGAATTACTGCTGCCCATATATGCTAATTTCTATCATGTGAATTTATCATAAACTTATGTTGTAAATTGAACCCTATGCAGAAAATCTGTGGGAGTGATTTTTTAAAAAATCAAAAGACAAAACAATTTCAAAGCTCATTGAGGAGTGTGTGTGTGTGTGTGTGTGTGTGTGTGTGTGTGCTAAGTTTCTACTCCAAATACTCAAAGCTGGATGAAGTTTGGATACATAGATGAATACATATGTATAATTGCCACAAAACATGATCAACTTGAGCTCAGGAAAAGTGTTAAAACTGGTTTGTTGTTGGTAGTGGTGAGTAATAACAGCAACAACTATAACAGTTAAATGCATAACAAATGTTTTAACTATGAAGTTTAGGGCTGGGCGGAGTCTGGATAGATATATATATATAAATATCAGAACACAAGAATAACCTAAACCCAATATCCAAACCAGTGCTGTGGGTAGCAGTGATAAATATTACAATCAAACTAAATAACATCATTGGAAAACCAAAAGAAATGAGGGAGAGCTTAAAATCTTTGAGTCTACCCTCTAAAAAAGAGGCACTATCCAAGATTTTCCCAAAACATGAAGACAAACATTGCTTTGATGACAAAACAAATTTGAACATCTTCAAAGACTTCTTTTCAACTTTGTTAAGAGCTTGTTAATAAACTTCTAACTGCACCTTAAGTATTTTGGGATGAAAAGAGTAAAAACTTATTATGATTGCCTCAAACTTGGTTCCAAAAAATTCTCTCTGCAAATACCAACAATAGAAGAAATCCAGAAATTGCTAAGTGGAATGAATCTCTCAAAAGTAGTGGGACTACATAACCTTGGAGGTATTTTTCTAAAGAACAGTTCTTCTATCTTAGCAGCACCTCTTATACACTCATGCAATCTATCTATATTACTATCTGAATTTTCAGACATTTGAAAAATGCTTGAAAGATGAACCTAAAAATTATACCAATTTTCATTTCCATTGTCTAAAAATAATTGAAAAACTTCTTCATAACTAAGTACAAAAATACCTTGATGAGAAAAAATCCTTCTCTAACCTAGCTTTGTTTCACATCACTCATATAATGCCTGTTTGTCTTACTGATGTAATTACATTGCGTTTTGATACAGGCATGCTGACGTATGATTTTAACTGACCTCCATCAAGCTTTTGACATCATCGAGCATGAAATCCTCCACCAAAAAAAAGGATCTACTTTGGTTTCAATGACTGTCCTATGGTTTAAATCTATCTACAAAGAAGAACATTTGCAGTTAGCGAGGTGGAGCAATTTTCTCATCCTGCTAATATAACTTGTTGTGTCCCCCAAGGATCTGCTTACTTTCCTATTATATAAAAATCCCATGCCACTAGCATTCGATTGTGAATTGCTTCTATATGCAGACAATTACTGTTTGATTTTCAATGATAAAGTGTGTAGCAAAAGATTTTAGTAGTCACAGAGGACAAAGGAATCTATCCTACGTTTTCAAGTTACCGCTACATACTGAAGTCATGGTAAGAGTTGAAGAATATGGAAGTTGCAATCTTATTCAAGTGTAAACATGATCACCATGACAGTCCATTGCGAGAAGCAAACATTCTATGTGCCATGTATGAGTATAGACATGAATATCAAACATAGTTCATGATCGAAATAAACACAAATGCAAATGTTTAGACAAACTAATAGATGTACATTCAATGTTCTACAAATGAGACATTAACAAATGGTACATATAAAGCTATAAGACATGTAAACATTAGTAAGCTCAAAAGTTGGTAGAAAAGGCCTGATGGCTAAGTAATTAAGGAAAGAGATTTGATCCATGATTAGGTGGGTATATTTTGTCAGCTAGGTAGAAGATTAGGTGGGTATATTGTGTCACCTAGGTAGAAGAGAAAGATAGAAGTAAGCACTCCAGTGAATAAATATGAGCTCTGCTCAATATATAGTCATCGCCATGAATTTAATGAAGCGAAAATAACTGAAATGCTTTTAATCATTAAGGCTTGTTATTTTGAAGACCAAAAGTGTCATGCTTTACTGCCAACAGTTGATGTACTACACCATAATTCATGTTTGCCGAGAGCAAACTCAGGAACCAGGCGCATGACAGAAAGACTATTTTAAGTTACAGGAAAATACATGAGGGTCTAACCAATGTGCACATCCTGAAGTAAAAAGAATCAGAAGACAGAAGATAATTGTGACTGTTATGCAGTAAAGGCATAGCTATTTCATGAATGTGTGATTGAGATGTGAGCATGCATTTAGGCTAGAAAGGGGACACATATGAATTTGTAATTGAGTCTATGAAAGAGATATCAACATCTGTGAAATGAAAGTGGCAAATGACCAATACAAGAGAGAGAAGTTCCACTGAATGCTGGGGCTAATAAGCAATGGTATACATAAGTTCAGGACTTTTATGTACAGTAGATAGAGGAAGTGATGTTTTGCATATGTATGTAGCTAGATTCATGGTTTCATATCTAAAGCTAATATTTATTCAGTTTTGTATTCAATTTTAATCACAAAAATCGAGTCTCTACAATTACATTGTCATTGTATTGGAATTTATTGCCAGGATGAATTTTCAGGTCTGGTCCTGCTCAGACCATTTGAGTGAGTGTTAGAATACAATTCAGTTTGAGAAAATTGCAATCACTTGAAAAAATGTTCTGAAATAATTGTCATTCTTTTGCAGGAAATAATCACCACCAGTCTAGAGACAACAAATTTCAACAATATTGTCAGGTTTAAGGAATTCTTATATTGACTAGATACTATGTATCAGCCCTTGGCATAGCCCACACCGTTCATTGTAGAGACTTGAAATTTGTCCATATACTCTTCTTGGGAATGAGGGGAAACATTTTTTTTGTTCTTCTAAATCCCTGCTTGATTAGGTTTTCAGAGGGGTTTCAATCTGCAGTGTACATTTATCCTACAGAGTGATTATTGGATTTTAATGAGATTTTCAATATTCATTCAAAAAAAAAAAACAATTCTTTTTTTAAGAAATTTTCCATTCAAATTTTCAAAAATGTTTTTTTCATATAATAAATTCTATGTATGTACAATTTTCTTTTTGCCAAAGACTTAATTTTCACAGCTAAACTCTGGGTGGTGGTGGATCATAAATTTCCTCAGAACTTTAGTTAGTCAAACTTATAATGTCTTATAATAAAAATTCTGAATGAATCCTTACAGCTTCTCTTTTTAAACAAAAATATTTTCCAGTTCAGTACAGTCAGAAAGGTTTGAAGTTCCATTTACCAAAACTCATTATATGTAAAGAAAAACTTGGAATTCAGTTAAACAGTTAGATCTCCAAATGTTTAATGTTGTACAGTATAATAGTAACTTGCAATATATATTACATATTATTACTCATTACAGTGAATGCCCACCTTAACAGGCTGCGTGAATTGCTGTCCAAAAAAGAATTTATGGAATAGAAAGACATATAGATGGAAATCAGATAGCATTTAATTTAATTTATTCTTAAAATTGATTTAATGTCACTCAGTCTTTACACTGTGAGAAAAAAAGGAGGCGAATGTTGAAAACAGGGAGGGGGGTTAAAAAAAAGGGTTTAGCTAATGTGAAAGAAAGGGAATGGGCCAATTTGAAAAACGGGGGCCAAAGTTAAAAAACAGAATTGATATAAGAAAACATTGCACTATTCTCCAGGATGAGGATGGACTAATGTAAAAAAAAGAGTGGGCTTATGTTAAAAAATGTAAAAGGTTTAAAAGGAGAGGTATGAATATAGAATCAGGTAAAAACGAACTTCCCCCAAAAAATTTATTCAAAGAGATGCCAGAGAAATGTGTTTCTGTAGTTTAAAAGTGGATGTTGATTAAAAGTAATTATTTAGTTTTTTTTTGTATGAAATGTTCAAAATCTAATTTGAAAGTGAAATTTTATGTCTCCTTCTTTTTTTGAGTGAATCTAATTGATTTAAAACTTTTTTTCTTAATATTGGGGTCTTTATGATTCAAGCTTGGTAAATGTGAAATGTACCATTTATGTAATAATGGTTGTCCATAATCAACTGACTTTTGCTCTCTACCCCTTCTGTGCTGATAGAGGATTACAAATGACAACCGTATTTGAGAGAAAAAATGTCAACACATGAACCGACTATGTTGTTAGTGGCCATAAGTTAGTGAATCAAATCTCAAAACAGTACTACATTGAAATCTATGAAGATTTGTTTTGTTTTTGTTTTGTTTTTTTTAATCAAAATTTGTTCTTTTTCCTTCCAGTCTAGAAAATTATAAAAACTTTCAAATGAAAGTTTTAGAATTTTGAATCAAATGAATTAAAAAATCTTCCGTATCATTAAGGAGATGTTATCAATGCATCTGTGAATTGTTGCATCTCTACAATTAATCAAATTTTTGTTTCATTAATATTTGTTTTGTTTAATTTATCATTTAGTCGTATTTGATGAAAAGTTAATGAGAATTATGGTTCCATCTCTTATTGTAAATGCTTTTTGTTTTTTGACTTAATATCCTGTTTTGTTTGTGACTAGTGTTGAGTTTTGTCTTTTAGATTTTTCAAGATGAACTTATCCCAATTTCTGATTTAGAGATCAATAATTCATTTTTTCAGTAAATGATATTATGCTGAATCTCTGTTCAAGACATAGAAGGCATTTTGATTATAAACTTTTACATGTTGTTTGTTTTACTAATTTCCATTCAACAGGGGGTGTTTTCCTATCTTTGAGCTTCCAGTAGTGAACGGAAATAAAAAAAGTAATTTTTATAATTCATATGTGCAAATGATTTTGTGTAGTTAGCTAATGTAGTTTTAAAGAGGAGGTTGTAAGATGCAAAATTAAAATTTAGATTCGTTTAGAATTCCCAAGCTGGAAATCTGCCCCCTGTATGCTATTTCAGTTTCCTAAAGCCTTATGTGATTACATTTCTTATTTTCGTTTTTTATAACTAATATAAACTAAAATTTAATAAAAATCAATGGCTTCAAATACTTATGAGCAGTGCTGTATATATATGTATACATGTATATATATATATGTGTTCATATATGTATAGCGTTATATTATTTTGAAACTTTAATTGAAATGATCTCTTATTACACAGTGGTTATATCTTTTAGCCTAGACAATGTAAATAGAAGAAATAATTAAAGAAGATGGGGCTGCTGCAGGAATTGAACCTGCAACTTATAGGGTAGTCCATCAATGTAGTGTTACTTTTACCATTGATATAAACATCTGCTAGTAATGCAAAAGCATAAGTAACTGTTTTAGCTCCAAATTCTCATTTTTCGATGATTCATGGACTGCTCTATTTGATTGACAATTAGATTATGAGGAAATGGATATAGAATCCAACAGAAATGATTATAAATTGTATTATATCATTTTGAAACTCTACTTGAAATGATCTCCTGTTATTACACTGTGAATGTATCATTTGCCCTATGAAAACTTAATGAAAAATTAGAGAAAATAGGATAGCTCCAGGAATCAAACATTTATTCTATTTACATTGTTTAGGCTAAATGATACAATAATGGAAGATCATTTCAAATAGAGTTTTAAAAAATATAGATATATATGTAATTATCTCTGTTGGATTACACATTCATTCCTTGATGATATATATATATATATATATATATATATATATATATATATATATATATATGTGTGTGTGTGTGTGTGTGTATTTTTATATGCATATATATATATATATATATATATATATATATATATATATGTTTATAATCGTATAGATATATGTGTGTCTTTGTATATATGTATGTATATGTATATTAATATATATTTTTGGATGTAGTGTCTCTTTCGTGTTGGAATCTACACCAGTTTTCGCGCGTAGAGTCTATTGTGGAATCAAAACAGCGATGGATTGTTGAGAGACGGGAATTTTGGATCCTCGTGGATGATGTGTAGTGCGTCGGCTCTGTAGCTGGGTAAGGAAAAGAATGCTGTACGAAGAGAAGGGAATGCGCACCAAGTATGAAGTTGAACACGCATTGAAATAAAAAGGAATGAACACATACAAGAATTATGGCCAGAGAAGAGATGTACGTTTAATACAAGAATAAAGATGAAGTACGGTAACATCAATACGATTGATCGTGGAAAGTTATGTTAGGAGAAGAGATTGTAAAGGTGGGAGTTCTCTTGTTTTGACAGTACTGGCGTCGGAGCCGTAGCAGAGTTGTCTGAACGCGTGAATTCCATATGGTTGGATTACTCCCAGATACGTGGAAACTGAGTTCAGTGTGTGAGCCTTACTGCCAAGTAAGTGAGTTAAATTGGGGGCTATTCTCAGACGCTGTTAGACTCTCGACAAACAGACTATGAAAGACATAGAACATGAGAGAAGGAAAGAGAGTGGAAGAGTAGCCAGCCACAGAGGCTGGGGCTAGAAGCGTACCCAGCTAGGTATGCTGGAGCTAGTGAGTATTGGACCATGTGCGTCCAGGGTTTTTATAGGGGTTGTCAGAGGAAGTAACGTTTAGGATATCTAGCTAAAAGAAGAGTTTTGTACTAAATTCCTAACTAAAAGTATAGGGGGCACTACAATATATATATATGATCTAGAAAGCTTAACAGCTTTGAACACTAAACATTAAAAAACTTTTAGAGAAGTTTTTTTTGTGTCACTTCCATCACTCATTTCCTGTCAATGCAATTTATGTAATTTTCTGCAGTGTTTTCTCCTGTTTCACACATACCTTGTTAATATGGTGCAATGTATAAATTTTCTCATGTTGGTATCATCAGTTGTTTACTATGTAACATTTTTGTGGATTTTGAAAACAAAACGGCTATATTAACATGGTACCCCAGCAGTGTAGATCATATGTCCTAAATGTGTGGTTTATTATTCTATATAAGGTATTATATAGAATATCATAATGAATTTGAAACTACAAATGGATGTTATTTCATACTACAAATCCTTTAATTTTTTGGAACAAGGCTTACTTAGGTAGGTTACCAAGAAAACATATTTAATAATGAGGAATCAATAAGTATAACAACAGATTTGACTTGTTGAGTGTATCATTTTTATTGAATGGTCATCCGTGTGAACATTAAATCTGTTGTGTCAGTTTTAATCTTAGACTGCATGCAATCCAAATTATCACATTGTCTTCAAGAACACTAATTATATAGAAAAATTTCTCTGAGTTGATTCTCTACCAACATATTCAAATGGAGAATTTGACAATTCTGTCCACTAACCTAAAAGTTAATACTTCCATGCCGCATACCTTCAAGCTTCCATCAAATGTTTTTTAACACTTTTAATTATCAAATAAAGTATCCTTACATACATGGTTGAAATGAAACAAAACCACTTTCTAGCAGGTAGTAACACTCAGATAATTTGTTACATGGCATTCCATGTTTTATTTCCCAACCTGCCCAACCATCTATCAGTCAGACAAATGGACTGGGGCCGAATGTTTTCCCCTCTACCTGGTTCCAGTCAATACAATGATCCTTCTCTCTGACAAAGACTGGATCCAACTCATTTGGTTACCTAATTTCCCCCATCATTTTTTAATATACTCTATTCATTCATTCTATTTTTATACTCTCATTAACATATTCTTTAATTTTGGTTATTATTCCACTATGGTCTTGATTGACCCTTCTCACAACTAAAGATATTATTTCCAGTATAAAATTAATGAATCTAAGAGTAGCTCTAGTGATTCTCAAATAATCTGCTAATATTGTTTTGTGAAATAGATAAGATGGAATACTACTTGTTTTAAAAGGCATTCGCACTATATGGAATGGGAAACTATCTCATTTATCAATCTATTAGTAGATAAATATTCCATCATTGATTTTAATATCCAAATATAGGAACGTTGCTTACATTACTTCACTTTCACACTTTAATTAAAGATCCTTAGGGTATATATTATTATAAGATTTTTTTAATTCTCCTACACCACTAACAGAATATGTCATCAATAAAACGGGTACAACCTAAAAATGAACGAGCTTGCTTTATATTAGTTTTTATTAGAGATTACATTGATATATATTCATGTCTATGTAAATACAAATTTGCCCTTTAGACAGCAGGATCAATTCCCTTTGGGACACCTATGATGTGATGAAACATTTTATTTCCTATATTTTATAGTAACATTCCCCAATAAGATGACTAACAACCGCTTTAAAGGTGTAGTATGTACAGTGAGTTTTGCCTTTTTTTGTTTTACACCAGAAAGCTTTAGAATTTGTGAACCCTATATACTTTATATTTCTTCTTGCAAATGCCAAATTTATCATTTAATTTAATTCTTTAATAAGATCTTAATGAGGATTTTTAAGTAAAGAGTACTAAAATTGTAGGTTGAGATAGATTAGCCCCTGTACGGGTATTTATTATATCCAATTTTTCTTAAATGGGCATAGAATTATTCACTACCTAAAATAGATTTTAATTAGTATAGAACTTTCTTTTATGATGAAATTTCTGTATTTGATTGTATATTGAAATAAAAACTCTAGGAATAGCTTTGTTAAGAAGTTTAGTTCAACAATAAGGCGAGCACCAATTAGATTTTTACGCATTTTAGGTATCCAATACATAATTGGTAACTTTTGTACTTTTTCATCTATTTCAAGTCCTAGCTTTTCACATAATGCTATGTTATTAAATACAATATTGTCTGGTTCACAATCAGATACTTTGTATATAGGTGATTGAGTCTCTACTAAACTTATCTCAAACAATGTCCCATGAATATGATATTTTTTTATAAATACATCCTATATTATTTGCCACTTTGTCAATATGTATATATATATTTTATATATATATATATATATATATATATAAGAGGAGATATTTTTTAAACAATCAGTAATTTGATAATTTGACAATTATACATCAGCATAAAAAAATACCAAGATAAGACAAGAAAAGGTATACGACAGCAATTATCAAAACCACTCTCAAAAAACGCCAGGGCTTTTAAGCAATAAACAAAGCTCTAAGGAAAGGATAGAAACAAATAACTAGCATACTCAAAGAAAACAGACAAGAAAACAAAAAAAAAAGAATTCTTAAACACGCTCAATTTTACCAAGAACTCTACTCTTCAAGACATGGACAACAAAACAACATACAGGCTCTGCAACATGCTGACGATCAGTTTGAAGACTTCTCAGAAGTTACACTATGGGAGGTAAAGCAAGTCATCAAACAAACAAAAAAAGGAAAAGCCCCTGGACCAGATAGCATCACCATCCATGTACTCAAAAAAGCTGGTAAGATCGTCAAAAAAAAAAATGTCTATTCTATTCAACTTTTGTCTAAAAATATGGCAATCTTAATGCTTTTACATAAAAAAGGAAACTCCAAACTACAGGCCTATAACCTTACTCAACTCCATCTATAAACTTTTTGCAAAAATCATCACCAACTGGATCACTAAAACACAAGATGGAAACCAACCACAGGAACAGGCTGGACTTAAAAGAAGCTACACGGCCATGGACCATCTCCATTCAATAAATCAGCTGAAAGAGAAACCAGTTGAATGCAAAATGCCACTCGCTGTAGCAATTATAGACTTCAAGAGATCATTTGACTCTTAAGAAATTCCCATGGTCATAAAGGCCAATACTCTACAAAGTGTAGACACTGTATATGTCAAAATACTGCAACAAATACACAGTCACAGAAACTCTTTTATCAGGCTATATAATGACTCTGAATTTTTCCAGCTCCAAAAAGGAGTAAGACACACTAGCTCATCCAAACTCTTCACAGCCTGTTCAGAGATGATCTTCTGAAATCAGGACAAGGAGAATAGAGAAATCAAAATAGAAATCAAAATTGTTTTTGCGGAGAACCTACACAACCTTCAATTAATGCTAGATGAACTAAACAAAGGAAGCAAAAAGTTGGCCTACACAAGAACTTCAGTAAAACGAAAGTCATGTGCAAAAACCACATCAAGAATAAGAACATAACTGTCAAAATCGAAGATGCAAAACTGGGGAAAGTAGACCACTACATCTACCTAGGACAACAAATCTCTACAAAACCCATAAAAGAAGACGAAATCAAGCAAAAAATCACTTTGGGATGGCAGGCCTTTGGCAGAGCAAGCTCAATTTTCAAAAACCAGACAATCCCAATAATCCTAAAAAGACGAGTATACAACCAATGCATTCTCCTGGTAGTCACTTAGGGAGTTGAAACATGGAACCTAACCGAGAGACAGACCTGTAAACTGAGAAGCATGCAACACACACGTAAGAGAATTATGCTCAACCTAACATGGAGAGATCACAAGACAGCACAGTATATCAAGAAGAAAACGGGAGCCCAAGACATCATAGAATCTACTTGAAAACTCAAATGGCAATGGGCCGGTCATGTTGCAAGAATAGCAGACAATTGATGGACATCAGGACTCATAGCATGGATCCCCAGAGATCACATGTGAGGCCAACAGAATACAAGATTGAGAGATGAACTACACAAATTCAGAAAATACTCGCTCTGTGAAGCTCATGATAGAGAATTGTGGCAAATCCCGGGGAAGGTCTACGTCTAATGACGGACGATAAAAAAATGATGATGATATGAAAAATTAATGATTTAGTTGTTTTTCTTATTATATTACACACACACACACCATATATGTATGTACACTAACTCAAATATGCATACTTTTACCACTGAATAATATATATATTTATATATATACACTAACTCAATATGCATACTTTTACCACTGAATACATAAACATGCACTTGTTTGATACTTTTATGCCTATATACATCTACACATTATCTTCATCCTCATAGAAATGCGTACATGTACCTTTTCAGTGGAATATCAAGTGTTGATGATGCTAGGTTATGATGTAGGAGACTGTTAAATTTCATAACAGTAGATTATATGGATTTTAGATTGGCTTAAAATTGTAGAAATCATTGTAAAATTTTTTGTTTTGTGGATTAATTGTTAATGTTTTTTGCATTTGTTAGATTTGCTAAATGCATAATTTACTGCTTGATATGATACATTGAGCTACATTTCTTTATATTCATTTTTAGATAATAAAATAGAAGATATAAAAGGTCTTGATGGCAGCCTGTTGACTAAACTACATACTTTGGAAATGAGGGAAAATAAACTTGAATCACTTGATGACCTCAACATACCAAGCTTGAAAAACCTTTATATTGTGAGTTACATTTCAAAATTTGTTATCATGAATTGAAATTTGTTATGCGTAATAATGCGTATGTATTATTTAATAATTTATATTGATTAATCTAGATCATTTGCAATGTTTGATCTTTGATAAGTATAAATGACAACAAAATACCACTATCATGTACATAAATGGACCACAAAATCTGTTTTAGATGTATAAATATAAATAATCAGAGGTAAATCTAGGATTTTCTCAGGGATAGGTCTAAACTGCCAAAGGCTTTTCAACAAAATTACGAAAAGGGTCTCCTAAAAGGAACCAAATTTTGTAAGAAAGGAACCAAATATGATGAATATATATACATATATATATTTATTCTTCAATAAATTTGCAAATATATGATAAAGTTTGAAATATATTCTCACTAAGAATACCAATTTAGCTCTTTTAAAGTTAGATTTAGCTCCTAAGGAACTTAGTCAGCAACCCTGCTTCATCTTCACCAAAACACTTCACTTTCATGCACATAACATGAAAACACTTTAGATTAGAATAAGATGATGCTGAATGTGAAGTAATCATTGTTCTTTTTTTTTCTTTTAAGATTATGAATTTGATCTTATTATCATAATTTGCCAAAAGTCCATCTCTCTGTCTCATCTTGCCTACAACAAAAACTACTTGATGAATCCATAAAACTTTCTGTTAGTATGGATGTGAACCCCAGGAAGTGTTTTTAAAAATTAGTTCTCAAAAACCATTCCAAAAATATGCTTTAAGGGGGTTTAAAGTCAGGGATGGGGTTGTATTTATTTTGTATGATTATTCATCAATGATGAAAATACTCTTTGATGACATAAAAAAATATTTTTATCTTTTCTTGACTCACTCCTCAGAAATAAAAATGTGGTCTTTTTTACGAAAGAAGCAAAAACATTTTTTTAACATATCTCATCTTGCGATATTTATTGGTTGTACATACCTTAAAAAGTAATGTTTTCATTAGTGCATGCTTTGATGTAGTTCACTTAAGGTACATTTTTCCAAAACGTGAAATTTGGGAATCAGATGTTATATCAATCAAATGGAGGAAACTTTAATTTTTCACTTTTAGAGGTTGAAATCAATGAAGAATTTCCATTTTCAAAAAATGGGAGATTTGAGGAAAATTTAAAATTTATTGCTATAATCTTATTGGGGAAAAATCAAATTTAGTTCTAGTGGGCAACAGTTGACTCCTACTTCCCTTACTTATTAAACATCAAAAAAGAAATGAGTAATTAAACTCAAGAACAAATGAATCTCAAGTTTTATTGGTGAAGAATATGAACAATAATCTGAATGAATCCCATGAACATGAATAATAATATTAGGATCATTAGGCCTAGTTATATTCAATATTATTCATATTTTTCAAAATTTGTGAACTGTCCCTGTTTTCAAGTTCTCTCTGAAATTAAAGTTTTGTTAAGATTTCTCAATTGATTTCGCACAATTTCTGTATTGTATGTTCAGTATCCAAGTTCATGGCCGGTCTACTCCTAGCTGTGGGGTGGGGGTGGGGGGGAGAATGTGTCTTTTCTGCCTGTTCTTTCTATTTATTTTTTTTTTTTTCTTCTTTGCTTCCAGATCTATCTATTTGGGGGTTTACTGGAATACTCCAATCTAATCTATGTTCATTTAGGAATATTAAAGCCTTACTCTTGCTTAGAATTTTGGAAGATGTTAGATGGTATACCTTGTAATGGCCAAAACAAAACAAAACAACAAATCTGAATGGATCAACAGGGAGAAAAATACTTAAAGATACGCATTAAAAAAGAAAAAAAAAAAAAACAGAGAAAAATGAGGCAACTTTAGGTCTACTTATCTGGTTCATTTTCATCTTGCATCAGCTTGCAGGAAGGGGGGTTCTTATAACAGTTGAAAAAGTTTTCACCTTACGTTGTTAAAGAATTCATCAGTCAACCCAACTACTAGCAGCAAGAATTTGACAATAGAATGCTTTCAGATGGTCTGTCTTTTATCAAAGTTTATGGCTGGTTTACCCCTAGCTGGGGCTGGGGAGGAAGAATGTGTCTTTCCTGCCTGTCCTTTCTATTGTTGAAATAAAAAATAGTGATAAAAAGAAGACAGAATTTTCAAGAAAACATCACTGAGCGGTAATAAAAGTTTTTCTTCCCTCAAGCAGAGGTTGGTCTGGATCCCACCTTGATCCATGCCTGATGATATGATATTTTTTGCATTATATATAAAAAAAGAATAAACCTGTGTTTGAAGTAGTCTGTGAAGATATTTGGCTGACTGCCAAGAAGAGATTTTCAAGTCCTTATAAAATAGGTATTTTCATGAAGTATCATTTTGGTTATCCTTCAAGAAAAAACAAAGGGAAGACAGAAGGAGATACACGATGGCAGTCATCAAATCGACTCTTGAAAGAGATCAGGGCTTCAAAGCTATAAACAAAGGCCTCAACTCAGGACGAAGGCAAATAACCCAAAAGACCTCAACAACTACCAGCCTATAAGCCTACTCAACTGTGTAAACAAACTTTTCACAAAGATCATCACCAACCAAATCACAAAAACACTGGATAAAAACCAGCCATGTGAACAAGCTGGCTTTAGAAGAAGCTACTTGACCATGGACCACCTGCACTCGATAAATCAACTGAAAGAAAAAGCAGCAGAATATAAACTACCACTTGCCCGTAACATTTGTTGACTTCAAAAACGCGTTCAACTCAGTAGAAATCCCTAAGGTCATGGACGCCATCACTTGACAAGGTGTAGATCCAGTATATGTTGAAGTGCTGAAACATATATACAATCACAGCAGCTCTTTTATCAGGTTACATAAAGACTTGGACCCCTTTCAGCTCCAGAAAGGAGTAAGACAAGGTGATACCAGCTCACCTAAACTCTTCACAGCCTGCCTCAAGATGATCTTCAGAAGACTAGACTGGGAGAGTAAAGGGATTAGAATAGACGGCAAGTATCTGAGCAACCTCTGATTTGCAGATGACATTGCCTTTTTTGAAGAGAATCTACACAACCTCCAACTAATGATAGATTAGCTAAATGAAGAGAGCAAGAAAGTCAGCCCACACATGAACTTCAGCAAGACAAAGATCATGTGCAACAACTACATTGGAGATAAAAACACTTAAATCAAAATCGAGGACACAGAACTGGAGGAAGTAGACCACTACATCTACCTAGAACAACAAATCTCCATGAGACCCTCAAAAGAAGAAGAAATCAAGTGAAGAATCACACTAGGATGGCAAGCCTTTGGCAGAGCTAGCTCAACCTTCAAAAATAAGAAGATCTCATTAATCCTAAAAAGAAGGGTGTATAACCAATGCATCCTCCCAATAGTCACTTATGGAGCTGAAATATGGAACCTAACCAAGAGACAGATCCGCAAATTGAGAACCATACAACGTGCACATGAAAGAATTATGCTGGGCCTCATATGGAGAGACTACAAGACAGCACAGTACATCCGAGAAAAAACAAAAGTCAAAGACATCATAGAATCCATTAAAAATCTCAAATGTCGGTGGGCTGGCCATGTTGCATGAATGGCGGGCAACTGATGGACATCACGACTCATGACATGGATCCCCCGAGATCACATGCGCAACCGAGGCCGGCAGAATATCAGATGGAGAGACGAACTAGACAGGTTCAGAAAGTACTGGCTCCACGACGTCCATGATAGAGAAGTGTGGCAAATCCTGGGAAAAGTCTATGATGATGATGATGTTCTGGTTGGTAAGTAGAAGCTGATTAAGGAGAGTTCTGATGTTGGAGTTGGAGTGGAGGTGTCTGAACTGCTTGTGAATCCATATAGCTTGGAGCATACCAAGGAATGAATATGGAGACCGGGTTCAGTGTGTGAGCCAAACTGTCAAGTTGTATGTGTGATTTGGGGACTATTCTTTGACGCTGCTAGACATTTGAGGAACAGACCATGAAAGACAGAGAACACAGAGATTTATCCATCCATGTTTCTCAAAGTAAAGAGAATTAGGAAAGATCGTTGAGAATAGCATTGCCATTTTGTTCATGAGTGTGAGAGGTGTATACGCGTTTGGAGCACATGGTGATGACACGTTTGCAAAGCTGTGTGTATGTGAGAGTCCTCGACATTGGTGAAGTGAAAGGGGAAAAATTAGTACAGAGATAGTTCATGGTGGAAATAATACTTAGGATCAGATCAGCCAAATGATACCAATCTTAGAGAGGAGGAAAGAGAGAGAAAGAGAAGCCAGCAACAAGTGCCCAGCCAAAAATGTACCCAGCTAGGAGCGTCAGCGCCAATGAGCGTTTGACCATGTGCATCCAAGGCTTTTATAGTAGTCATCATTGGAAGTGACATTTTTGATAGCTAGCTAAAAGAAGAGTTTCGTATTTAATTTCTAAGTAAAAGAATAGGGGGTGCTACATTATGAACAATGTGAACAGAAAGATCTCATTTATTAAAGGACAAATTTGAAAAAAAAAATTTTTTATTTCAAACATTGGAAAAGAAGGATTTTTTTCATGTGGTTCCTACCTTACCTTTCATTATTTTGATGATTTATTTTATTTATACATTGATGTTTTCACTGATTCTTACACACCTAACAAATAAATCTCTTGAGATATTAATTATGTTTACCTTTTTTAGAAAAGCACCCAGGAACAGCTTTAATCAATGAAAGTAATGAAAAATCATTTGAAAAAAATTTTTTTTCTCCCAGTTCAAAAGCCAAGAAAACTAAAAAAACTTACAGAGAAGAAAAATATTTTACTTAATTTTCCTGCTCATCAATTCTCAAAGCATGACACTCAGTTAGAGCAATTCTGGAATATTTTTCTAAAAAAGGTCAACATAATAAATATCTTGAAGGATTATCTGTTAAATGTGTGAAAATCAGTGAAAACAGCAATGTATATTTAAGATAAATCATCAAAATGGTATGAATCATATGGAAAAATTCTATCTCTTTGGTATTTGGAATGGAAAATTATTTTTTTGTAAATTTATCCTTTGATAAAGGAGTATCAAAAATTCTATCAAAATCAAATGATATGCTGATTTTTGCAAGATTTTAAAATTTCTTAGGTGTTGATTTTCCATTGAGATTGCGTCAATATCATTCATACCTATTAAAGGAAAAACAAGGGAGAAAAGTAAGTTTTAATGAAAACTGCTACAGAAAGAAAAAGAATGATAAAACTAACTTTGAACCAGGTACATGACTTTTTTATGGAGACTAACCTTCGATATTTTTTTCCAAGATACAAATCTATTGGGCATGGAGTTTTTTCTTAAATATCAGTTTTTGAAAGCTACCAAAAGTTATGTTTCAAGAGAAAATATCTATGGTAGAACTGGAAAAATTAACTCTAAGTGATCTCAAATCAAGATCAAAACAGTTAAAATTAAGGAGGAAGAATTGAGTCAGGATAGAGAGATTTGAAACACCAACCTTTTTTTGTGCTGTAGGCTATGTTGATCTGAGAGAAAGTGCAGCAGTCAATAATTTCATAACTATCGTATCAACTGTTTACTTTTTAAGGTAGGCTAAAATAAAGTCACAAATTTAATCTATTGCTACTATAATATATCTACTACTAGTGGGCCTTTGAACACTGTCTTTCTGTCTGTCTCTCCTCTATCCTTCCTTGCACTTAGTGTCTGAACAGATCGATTATCTGTCTCAAAGAGTAAAATGCTAACTGAATGATGGGCAGTCAAAGACCCTCTTCTTCTGAGTTTTCCTGACAGATTCAAAGATCCTTTTGTCTTGAAGTAACTGACCGGAAGGAAGTTCACAGATCCTTATCCTTGGCTAGTTCTCCTACTAGTTCCCCTACTACAATATCAACATTTCTACCCTCTCTCTTTTTTTCCTCTTGGTTGGTCAGCTAAAAAGTTTAAACATACACATACACAAGCTCACTTCTTCACAATAGTAATCATAAATTTTTTAAGTTTTCTTACTTATTTCATATAAAAAATTGATCAAGTAATTATATTTGTTGTGTTCTCGTCAGAACTTCTAAACAATTTCTAGCACAACATAGTATAATAAATTACTGATCTTAGAGATAAAAATCTATGAAAAAGCAAAGTACTGACCAAAAAAAACCTTCAGAAAATACTGATTATACCAGACTACCCCGGATAAGAAAATAATTCTGAGAAGAATTTATTTGGCTTTTATATATTTTATATCATAGTTGATGTCATGAGAGAAGTTGAGGAAGAAAACAGAAGTTGCCAACTTGTTCAGGTGTAAACATCTGTTGTTTATCAGAAGGTATAGTTCCACGTGACTTGCTTGACACAGAGATTGAACAGAGTTTGTAATTAAAGAGTCAAAGGCAAATGTCTAATTTGAGGAATATTTAGTTGAGAAATAAAATGCTGTTTAATTCTGAATCTTTTTTATACTTTAAATTTATTATTTATACTTTTATACTTTAAATTTATTATTTATTATTTATTATTTATTCTCTACTCAAATATCAGTTCTTTCTTTTTTTTATGTAAGGAAACCTAAACAGTTTTTGATTCACCTTTGTGCATAATCAAAATATTTTATTTAGCCAGGTAGGCATCATCATCATTATTATCTACATCATTCTTTTAACATCCATCATTGTATGTAGATCTTCCCCAAGATCTGCCAGACCTTTTGATAATAGGTGTTATGGTGCCAATACTTTATGAACTTGTCTGAATCATCTTGCATCTTATCTCTTTTCCATATGATCTCAGAGGATCCACATACCTGGTGTCTATCGTTTGACTGATATTCATGCAATATGACCTACCCATTGCTATATGGGTTTTCTAATGGTTTTTATAATATCTCTGACTTCTGTTTGTTCTCTAATATCAACGTGTTATCTTGTGATCTCTCCATGTGATTTCAAGTCTGATCCTCTCTTTTGTACATTGTATGGTTCTTAGTCTGAGAGCCAATTTTTTTTGTTTGGTTCCAAGTCTCTGTTTCATAGGTGACTATTGGGAGGACACATGATTGTAGACCAGTGTTTGCATGACTGAGCGTCTGAGCGGAGATAAATGTGCCATGTATAATGTTGGATTAAACAATAACGAATGAACAATAAAGAAAAACAATGATTCTGAATAGATTATTTCTTTCATGATTCACTTTTTGATTAAAGTAACTGAACTCTTTTCTGTACACTCCACTTCTCTAGTTACTCAAAGACTATTTGGTTCTGTACAGACCATGCAAAAATTAGAGGGAACAATGTTGTAGACCTTTTTTTAAAAGAAAAATGTGAGATTTCCTTCTTGAAGGTTAAGCTTGGTATGCCAAATGCTTGCCAACCAAGGGTGATTCTTCATTTGTTCCATCTTCTTTGGGGGAGGTTCAATGGATATGAAGATTCTCAGTTTGCAGAATGTCTATGCTTCATTCAATTTCATGTCAATTCTGAGCAGAATATATCAACTGCTAGCCAGCTGCCTGCCAGTAAGTAAATTTTACTTTTGAATGTTTACTTTTATTAAACTTACAAATTATTTTTTTAATTGGTCAGGTTTTTGGCTAATGTAGATTTTTATTAGATAAACTAAAAGAAAAATCAGCCAGATCTCACTGAAAAATAGTTACTGTGGCAACAATGGAATATGATCAGGTTCATGCAAGAACATTTTCTTATATATTATGGCTCACCCCTCACCCACTTGGTGGTTTTCAGTCGAAGATAAAAGGGCAATATTGATGACAGCAACATGAGACAACCACTAAAATTTCTCATTCACTGAGCAAAACTTGTATTATGTCTAAAGCATTGAATGCTAGAAAACTTGAAGAAGCTTAAGCAGAATCAAGACATTTGACACTTGAATAATTCAATGAAAATTTTTTTTTTTTTCATAGAGGGCACACAGCTGCCCCTATGGTTCTGGTGCCCATGGCTAGGGCAACAAGTATACCTATTATTACCTGAAAAAGAATACAGACCATTGTAACTGAAATCTTGGATTTAAAAAAGATTAGATGAGTAATCTTTGGTAAAGCAAAAGTTTTAAAAAATGTTGACATTTTCCGAATTTTTAAAATATTTTCTCAGTTTTGTTGTTCTCATGCTAAGATCATCATCATCAGCTGGTATCACCTTACCTTGGAATGGTTCAGAGTCCTTATGTAGCCTGATGAAGGAGTTGCTGTGATTGTATATATGTTGCAGTACTTTGATGTATACAGGGTCTACACCTTGTAGGGTGAGAGCTTTTATGACCATGGGTATTTCTACAGAGTCGAATGCCTTCTTGAAATCTATAAATGCTATAGCAAGTGGCATTTTGTATTCTGCTGCTTTTTCTTTTAGCTGATTTATTGAATGAAGATGGTCCATGGTCGAGTAATTTCTTTTAAATCCAGCCTGTTTCAGTGGTTAGTTTTCATCTAGTATTTTAGTAATCTGGTTGTTGATGATTTTTGTGGAGAGTTTGTATATGCAGTTGAGTAGGCTTATAGGTCTGTAGTTGTTGAGCTCTAAGGGGTTTCCTTTTTTATGTAGAAGCATTATGATTGCAGTATTCCAGTCTTTGAAGACTTCACTCAGTTTTAGACACAAGTTGAATAGAATAGCTAGCTTTTTGTTGACGCTCTTATCAGCTTTTTTGAGTAGATCAATGGTGATGTTATCTGGTTCAGGGGCTTTTCCTTTTTTTGTTTGTTTGGTGGCTTGCTTTACTTCCCATGGTGTAACTTCTGGGAAGTCCTTGAACTGATTGTCAGCGTCAGTGTTTAGTGTATTCTGGTCATTGTTTTGCTGTCCATGTTTTGAAGAGTAGAGTTCCTGGTAAAATTCTTGGGTGCGTTCGATAATTCTGTCTATGTCTGTTGTTATGTCTTTGTTTGCTTTGAGCTTGCAACTTATTTGTTTCTGTCTTATACTGAGAGCTTTGTTTATTGCTTTAAAGTCCCGATGTTTTTTGAGAGTGTTTTCGATGATTGCTGCCATATACCTTCTTTTGTTTTCTCTTAGTTTCTTCTTTATTGTTTTGTTTAGTTCAGTTTCTTCTATTTTTCCGTTGTGGTTGTTGGTGGTTTGAGGTTTTTGTGCTTTTCAATAAGTTTTCTGATCAAGATACTGTTGTCCAAATCATGCTGGATACCATATAGTTTTCCAAATCAGTAAGATTGTTGTGAGATTGATAAATAAAGGTTGTAAAAAATGGCTTTGAACCTCATCATTGAGTTAATATTTGATCGATACCTTTTTTTCATTTTATGTAATCTCTATATGATATCCTTTTCTTTCATGTGTTATTTTATTCAAAGTTTTCTTTCTTGGGCAACAAAGGGTGTGCCAACTAGTACTCTATAAAATGTCTAATGAGGCTTATGAGGTTTATGAGCCTTTGATCAGTTTAAGATTTTATTCCAAGTCTCTGGAGAACTTTATTTCTTTTGTTTTGAATTACTTGCAATGTTTGTCTAAGTTTTTTTTCCAAAGTTATCAACAGAATGGAAAAGAATAAGCCAATAAATATAGGTAAAACCTATTGGTTTTTAATTAGATCTTCTCTTGACTGAGCAAAATCTCTTTTTTCCATAATGTCATATCTATTCCTGATAATTAGCTTATCTGCCAAAATTCAAAGACTCGTAATTTCCATTAAAAAAAGCTTTAATAATAAAGCATTTCGTTTTAAAATTGAATCGGATATTTTTTAGAATTCAATAATGAAGATCATAAAAGAAATTTTCTTTTATATTTAGATGCTTATTTACGTGACTATTTTACAAGTTTTCTTTGTTGATTTATATTTTGAATAAAAGTTTGACATTTTACTTCTCAGAAATTTATGTTGAAAAGAAGAACTACAACTTTAAACAATAAAAAATTTATGGTTAGATTGATGATGAAAAATTACTGATAAAAAATCTCAATATCATCTTAGTTATTTTCTATATCTTTTTGGTTAATGTTTTCCTATTTTTATATTGCAGCTGAACATATCAGATTAACCCAATCAGTATGTTCTGATTGGTTGACTTGACAAAATTAAGCACCCTCTTAATATATTGTTGTTATTGCTACTTTTGTACATATTGTTGTCATTGTATATGTGTGTATGTATGTGTATATGCTATAATACAAGTCTGCATGTAAGACAGTAAGTAAATCTTAGTGACTACATATCTGGAAATGGTTGTGCCAAGCTCAGTCAGATGGTTCCTGCTTCCCGTGTATCGCGTTTGTGGTGTAGAATCATGATGGGAGCCAATTACCTCGGGTTTTCTCAAAGTTTGCAACACAGGATGACAGCCTATTCAATAAGAATGAAAAGGTCAATTGGTATGTTCACTTATTGGGTAAGTATTTCCTGCTGTCTGTTGTGATAAACGGGTCATGGATTCTTCTCTGACTGTCAAGTTTTTATTACATTTTCAGCACAAATGAGACAATCGAAAATTTTACCAAGAAATGCGTTCCCACCATAACAGAAATAAAAAAAAGTAACGTTTTAAAAAAGCAAATGATAGGAAAAATAAAAGATAAATAAAATCGGCTTGTTATCTTTAGATTTCGTTGGTTCTACAAAATGGAGAAATTCTCACCCACAGAATTAATGTTCATGGATTAATGAATATGATCAAAATATGAGCAAGATGGATATGTAGGTTTATGTGTGTGTGCTTGTGAGTTTTAGGGTACATGCATTTAGACATAGTTGACATGTGTGCACATGAGATTAGACATATCCCTGTGTAAGTAGGTACATCAGTAATTCTGTAGCCTATTAATGAAAAAGAATTTATTTTAAACAAAAAAGATTTTTTTCAACAAAATCTCCTTCTTTCTCAATGCAGTTAATTCAGAAGTGAATATTCATCACATAAATCAAACATTATACAGTGAATATTTTAGATAAAAATTCAGCTCATAACTACCTGGCCAGATATGGACATTGACTGACCCTTGTATATAAGTGTACATGAGTATTCATAACAGTATATGTGAATGTTTGTTTGAAAGTGTTAATTGTATGTATGTGTTATTATGCTCATTTGTATGGAAAGTTGCAAGTATACAATTATGTATGTGTATAAATGTATATATCTTTATTATTGTCAAAATATAGCATATGTAATTTAATGCATTCATACATGTCTGTATGTATTCTTTAATTGTATTGAAAAGAACATATGTATATATATATATATATATATATATATATATATATATATATATATATATATATATGTGTGTGTGTGTGTGTGTGTGTGTGTGTGTGTGTGTGTGTGTGTGTGTGTGTGCATGTGTGTGTTGATGTAAATATATATATATATATATAGAAGGAGAGAGAAAAAGAGAAATGGCTGTGTGCAAAATAGAGATAAGCAGACAGTATATGTACACAAGTATTTGAAACTGCTAATAGACTGTAAGGAAATTTTTGTAACAAAATATGATAAACTACAGATTTCATTATTAGCAAAAGAAAAAATTATAATACTTTCTAATAATGATCATTTTCATTTGACATAATAACTATGATGGTAAAAAATACATTATCAAGTATTAAAAAAAACGAGCCTGGAGTTTTAGTTTGTCTAGATGATTTATAAATCAAACTTTACAGGTACAAAAAGAAGAGAATATCTTCGCATCTAAAAACATTTTTACTTGTTTTTCCAAAATTGCTTGTTTGAGTTTCTGAATTCATTTTGGGACCAATGATGCCCAAATCTTGTGTTGGTATTTTTTAGATAATTCTTAGAAAAAGATCTTTTTGAAAAAATTTTCCATATAATATCTATTTTTTTGATAATTTTAGATATTTTCTTGAGACAATTTTTGGAAAAGATCTATTTTTCAAGATAATTTTAGATAAAAGATCTATTTTTTCAAGATAATTTTAGATAAAAGATCTATTTTTTCAAGATAATTTTAGATAAAAGATCTATATTTTCATAATTTTAGATAATTTTGGAGATGATTAGTTGTAGTACATGCTTGGGCTATGGTGAGTTATTTGGGCTAGGTATGGATATATTTTTTCATTTTTCAATTTTTTGAACAGTGCTGTTATCTGTCTTATTCACAGTCTCTATTAATTTGTGGTTTTATTGATAATAAATCTATTTGCATTTGATAATCAGCCAAGAAAGCAAGGATATTTTAATTCTGACTTCAATTAAGGTAGGAAGGAACTTCTCAGAAAATATATGTTTTTCTCATATGAATTTATGATTGTCAATGAGAGAACACTCATATGTGTGGGTATATACACTTTTCATACAATTAACAAGGTAGGTATTTACAAGTATGGTAATGTTGATGCTCGTATGTGTGCACACATGTGTGTATATGTGTATGTGCCTACCTGTTCATCAGAGTATGTTTCTGTGGATGTGAATTTATACATACTAAATAGCTTGATTACATGTGAGTGCATGTGTCTGTGTGAATAAGTCTGTATGTACGAATAAAGGAAGATAAAACTTCCCATCTTGATGTTTATTAATCAAGTCAATATCTTTGGTTAATGAGTGAATTCACACACCTTTGTTATTTTAGAAAATTTCACTGGCTGTTGATTCGCAGGTGCCTGAATTCCAGATTTTGAATCAAAGAGCAATATAGAACGGAAAAAAAGACAGCTTTTTTTCAAATATTTTTGTATCATTAGATTTTGAACAATTAAAATGTTTATCACAATTCTTTTTCACTCTCTCTCTCACTTCCTCACTCTTTCTCTATCTATGCCAAAGATCTAGTTAAAATGGATCTTACCAATCAAGCAGATTTTTAACACTTGAGATACTATTATACCTCTATATGAACCAAATCAACCTAAAAATGGAGTACTGTGTATACATTTGGGTAGGCTCTTCTCGTCATGCACTTTCTACACTGGACAGAGTACATAAGTGAATGCCCAAACTGGTAGGTGATGAGCCTTTTTTCCACACTCCCATCACTCTCATGTTGCTAGTTTGGCACTTTTCTCCCCTTATCTTCATGGAAAGTGTTCAGACAAACTATATTCTCTAGACCCTCTTGATTGAGAATCTTTGTGTAAAATAAGGGCACATACATACTTATTTGATGTATCAAGGACTTGCTGCTAGTTCCATGCATATAATTTCTTCACAAAAATATCTGCTGTATGGAATTAACTCCTTTCTGAATGTTTCCCAACAAGTACGATCTCTTTAGCATTTCTAACTCTTATAAGACTTCTAAACCCTCCTATTGCTTTTTTTAGACATTTTAATCTTCAAAAATAATATATATATATATATATATATATATATATATATATATATATATATATATATATATATATAATTATTTTGTTTACTTTAGGTCAGGGCTTTCTGTTGGATATAAACTGTCTATTCTCCTGATATATATATATATATATATATAGTCTAAAAATCTTAGCAGCTTTAAACATTAAACATCAAAACAAATTTTAAAAACTTTTCATGTGTCACTCCAGTCACTTATTTATCAATGTCTGTTAATGTAATTTATGCAATTTTCTTCAGTGTTTTTTTCTGTTTTACATGGAGTCTGTTATTATGGTACTATGTGTAAATTTTCTCCTGTTTGGATCATCAGCTGTTTACCATGTAACTGTTTTGTAGATTTAAAAGAAAAAATAGTTATATTCACATGGCACCCCAGCAGTGTTGATCAAACACCACCTCCTTTTCAGCTATGATTATAATACATAGCTTATGTCATACATATAGTTTTTTTATGTATGTAAGGTATTATCATAATGTATTTTAAACTACTGACAGATGCTATTTTATACTACAAATCATTTAATATTTTACTTATCTAGGTTACCCCAAAAACATATTTGACAATGAGGGATCAATGAATATAATAACAGACATGACTCGCTGTTCATGTCATTTCTATTGAGTGTTCATCCATAGGAATATTAAATCCATTGTATCGTTTTTAATGCAAACCAACTTACGGTGTCATCTTTATCATTAATTAATAATTAATTGATTATATAGAAAAACTTTTTCAAGTTGATTCTCTACCAATATATTGAACCAAAGAATTTGACAAAATTTTCCTCTAATCTTGAAGTTAATTTTTCCATGTCGTATACAATATTGCTTCCATCAATTTGTTTCTTCCTTTAAATTACCAAATAAATTATCCTTATATTCATGGTTGAAATAAAACCTAACAACCTTCTAAGTGCTAGTAACATCTTTGCATCAATATACTTTGTTACTTGGCATTTCATGTTCAATCTCCAATCCTACCTGACTACCTGTAAGTCAAACAATTGGACCAGAGTCAAACATTTTCCCTTTTCCCTGGTCCCAATCAATACAACTTTCATACTGATAAAGACTGGATACTTCTCTTTTGGTTACATAATTCCCCTAACATTCATATCATCATCATCATCATCAGCCTCATGCTAAATCATCTCCTCATTCGTTGTAAACTTTTCACAAAATTCACCAGACTTCTCTATCCTCATGGCTGAGCCAGTACTTTTTGAATTTACCTAGCTTGTCATGCCATCTTGCTTTCTGTCAGCCACAATTTTGCATTTGATCTCTGGGAATCCATGTTGTGAGTTGTGATGTCCAGCTGCTGTCTGACATTCTTGCAACATATCTAGCCCATTGCCATTTGAGTTAAACAGCATATTTTTCTCTGTGAAACCACTGCAAATATTTTTCTCTGGAAAAGATGGCTGGTCCCCATTGGAATACATTGAACTACATCCATGGAATAATAACGAAAAATTGTGAGGTGTAACACCAATCTCTTGAGTTTTTCATTTCACCTTCCAGTTGTCATTTTCATCTAATACGATCATCTAACTGTTTCCATGATATCTTGGACTCCTGTCTTTTCTCTAATATACTGTGCCTGTGCTATCTTATGTTATCTCCTTGGGAGTTTGAGTATGATTCTCTTATGTACATGTTGCGTGATTCTCAGTTTGAGGGTCAATCTTTTGGTTAGGTTCCATGTTTCAGCCCCATAGATGGATATCGGTAGGATACATACGTTGCATACCTGTTCTTTTTTTTTTAGTGAAATCTGTGTGTTCTTTAAAATCAAGCTTACTCAACCAAAAGCTTGCTAACCTAGTGTGATTCTCCACTTTATTCCTTCTTCTTTTGATGACTTCACGGAGACTCATTGTCCTAGGTAGATCTAATAGTTCACTTTTTTCCAGCACTGCATTTTTGATTCTTATGATTGCATTTTTGTTCCAATTTTGTTGCTGAAGTTTATGTGGAGGCCAACTTTCTTATTTGCTTCATTTAGTTCATCTAGATCATGAAGGTTCTGAGCAAAGAGGTTGATTTTTCAGAAAATCTGAGGTTACTAAGGTATTTGCCATGTATTCTGATTCCTTTGTGTTACCATTCTAGGTTTTAGGAAATCATCTTAAGGCAGGCTTTAGAGAGTTTGGGTGAGCTGGTATAATCTTTTCTCACTCCTTTTTTTAGCTGAAAGAGCTCAGAGTTTTTAAGTAACCTGATGAAGGAACTGCTGTATCAGTAGATATGTTGTAGTACTCTGACATATACAGGGTCTACACCTTGTATTATTGTCTCAATGAATTTAAGGATTTCCACTGAATTGAAGTCTTTTTTAAAGTCAACAAATATCCAACATAGACTTTCACAAATACTCCCAGCCAGCATGAGGTCAGGTCAGGGATCAATCCCTGCTACTGGAACCATGTAACTCAGTGCAACCTGCCACATGATACATGGATGGGTGATTGGCACTGCCAAGTAGTGCTGTCATGGGCCAGTGTGGCAGGACATGACATAACACTCCCCATTGTTCACAAGATCAAAAATATACCGGCCGTTCCTGCTCGGTCATCACCCTAAAGGTCAACCCACTTCACTTGCTTTGGGTGGGGGTAATGTGCTCCAAAAGCAACTACCCAAACACAATACCAAGAACATCATCAGAAAAATAAACATATATGCTGGGCCAACAGACTCAAAAGACACACCTTCATCACTTACTTGGGGTGGGGGTAATATGCCTAAAATGTGACTGCCCAAACACATTCCTAAGAACATCACGAAGAAAACTAAACTATACATTGGAACTTACAATGTCAGGACACTCTACATAGACATCAGGAAAATGAAATCAAGACCATCAAATGGAACATTATTGGTATTAGCGAAATCAGAAAACCTGGAGAGGGACCAATAAAAAAACAGCTCTTGTACAACTGTAGAGGAAAAAAGCAGAGTTTGCTTTCTAATTCATGAAAAGACAATGCTATTAGATTAAAAGCCATCTCAGACTGTGTAGCCAGTGTTACTGTACAGCTCTCAAAGAGGTACAAACTGAAAATCATTCCAGTTTGCAATCTCACTTCACAATCAACTGATGAGGAGATAAACAACTTCTATAACGACTTAATTCTATACTCAAAGAAACCAAAGAATATTTCAACATCATTATGAGAGACTTCAATGCCCAAGAAGGTAATGAAAACTGCATTGGGAAGTATGGATACAAGGTACGGAATTAGAGGGGTGAGGATCTTGTAAATTTCACAACAGCAAACAGTTTTAAAATCATGAACACTCTTAAAAAAGAAAGCCAATAGAAAGGGGTGCACCAATCACAAAACAAAAAACAAAATAGACTACATCCTAGCAAACATGAGAGACAATGTTAAAGATATACAGGTCTTAAATCAAGTCAATGTAAGAAGTGACCTCAGAATGATAGGATGCAAAATTCAAATTAACGCAAAGACAGAATGCAGGAAAATGTTTAATACCAAACTGCAACTATTTACAATTCAAAAAAGTCACATTAGCTGGAACTGAAAAACAGATATGAACCCATCACTGAACCAGAGGAGAACATCAATGAGCTCAGCAACAATATAACAACTTCCCTTATTGAAGTCGCAAGTATGTTTAAGCTAAAGGATTCATAAACCATGAGCAAATTCTCAGAAGTAACCAAGCCATCAACAACAACTATAGAAAAGAGAGAAGTAACTGAGCTGAGCAAAACCACCAAAAAGAAACAAAGGAAAGACAAAAGAAGAAACATGATAGTTGTCATTGAAAGCATTCTTGAAAAAGATATGGGATTCAAAACTAATGGAAACTCTCTCATTACAGGAAGAATGCTAATAACTAGTGCGCTCAAAGCAAATGGGAACCTGACAATGGACCAAATTATCAAACGTGTCCAGGAATTTTATAAAAGCCATTAACATTAATATAAATTTAACTTAATATACATAATTCATTCTATTTTATACTCTCATTAACATATTCTTTGATTTTCATTATCATTTTATTATGGCCAAGCTGAAAAGTTTTACAACGATCAGGATGCCTAGTCATAAGTTGTCAATGAAATGGGTAAAACCTAAAAATGAATGAGCTAGCTTTATATTACTTCTTATTAAAGATGATATGAATATATATTCATGTCTATGTTTTAATTTGCCCAGTAAGGTGCAGGATCGATTCCCATAGGGGAAGGCATGTAAAGTATGTTTTGCCTTATTTTGTTTTACACCAAAAAACTTTAGAGTTTGTAAACTCAATATATATACTATTTCCCCCTGCTAATGTTAAGTCTACTATTTTTTCTTGATTTTTGATAATATCTCTATGAGGAATTTTTGAGTAAAGAGTATCAAAATTTAGGTTGAGATATATACTTACATATATATATATATATACATATACATATACATATATATATATATATATATATATATATATATATAGGCGGGACATATGTTAATGCCAGGTAAAATATTTCAAGAGTGAAGAAAAATCAGTTTTGTACTTGTCAATATTAGCCCAAATGGGCCATAGGATATGGAAGGAATGATTGATTCGGTATTTTTTTTACATGTCAGTACTTGTCCAAATGGGCCATAGGATATGGAAGGAGTGATTGATTTTGCATTTTTTGGACATTTCCATATTTGTCCAAATGGGCCATAGGATATGAAAGGAATGATTGATTTTGCATTTTTTGTACATTTCCATATTTGTCCAAATGGGCCTTAGGATATGGAAGGAGTGATTGATTTTGAATTTTTTGTACATTTCCATGTTTCTCCGAAGAGGCCATAGGATATGAAAGGAGTGAGTGATTTTAAATTTTTTGTATTTTTCCATATTTGTCCAAATGGGCCTTAGGATATGGAAAGAGTGACTGATTTTATATTTTTTTTTACATTTCCATATTTGTCCAAAAAAGCCATAAGATATGGAAGGAGTGATTGATTTTATATTTTTTTTTTATTTCCATATTTGTCCAAATAGGCCATACGATATGAAAGGAGTGATTGATTTTGCATTTTTTGTACATTCCCATATTTGTCCAAATGGGCCTTAGGATATGGAAGATGTGATTGATTTTGTTTTTTTTACATTCCCATATTTGTCCAAATGGGCCATAGGATATGGAAGAAATGATTGATTTTATATTTTTTGTACATTTCCATATTTGTCCAAATGGGCCATAGGATATGGAAGGTGTGATTGATTTTGATTTTTTATACATTTCCATATTTGTCCGAATAAGCCATAGGATATAAAGGATTGAGTGATTTTGCATTTTTTGTACATTTCCATATTTGTCCAAATAAGCCATAGGATATGGAAGGAGTGATTGATTTTGCATTTTTTTTACATTTCCATATTTGTCCAAATGGGCCATACGATATGGAAGGAATGATTGATTTTGCATTTTTTTAACGTTTCCATATTTGTCCAAATGGGCCATAGGATATGGGAGGAGTCATTGATCATATATTTTTTTTCTATTTCCATATTTGTCCAAATAGGCCATAGGATATGGAAGGAGTGATTGATTTTTTATTTTTTTTTTACATTTCCATATTTGTCCAAATAAGCCATTTGATATAAAAGGAGTGATTGATTTTGCATTTTTTTTTACATTCCCATATTTGTCCGAATGGGCCATAGGATATGGAAGGAGTGATTGATTTTGCATTTTTTGTACATTTCTATATTTGTCCAAATAGGCCTTAGGATATGGAAGGAGTGATTGATTTTGAATTTTTTGTACATTTCCATGTTTCTCCGAAGAGGCCATAGGATATGGAAGGAGTGATTGATTTTATATTTTTTGTATTTTTCCATATTTGTCCAAATGGGCCTTAGGATATAGAAAGAGTGATTGATTTTATATTTTTTTTTACATTTCCATATTTGTCCAAAAAAGCCATAGGATATGAGAGAAGTGATTGATTTTATATTTTTTTTTACATTTGCATATTTGTCAAAATAAGCCATAGGATATGAAAGGAGTGATTGATTTTGCATTTTTTGTACATTTCCATACTGGTCAAAATTGGCCATAGGATATAGAAGGAGTGATGGATTCTGCATCGTCCTCTACATGTCTGTATTAGTCTAAATTGGCCATTGGATATGAAAAAAGTGATTGATTTTGCATTTTTTGTACATATCCATATTTGTCCAAATGGGCCATAGGATATGGAAGGAATGATTGATTTTGTATTTTTTGTACATTTTGATATTTTTCCATATGGGCCATAGGATATGGAAGGAGTGATTGATTTTATATTTTTTTTTACATTTCCATATTTGTCCAAATAAGCCTTAGGATATGGAAAGATTGATTGATTTTATATTTTTTTTTACATTTCGATATTTGTCCAAATAAGCCATATGATATGAGAGAAGTGATTGATTTTGCATTTTTTTTACAATTCCATATTTGTCCAAATAGGCCATAGGATATGGAAGGAGTGATTGATTTTGCATTTTTGTATATTTCCATATTTGTCCAAATGGGCCATAGGATATGAAAGGAGTGATTGATTTTGTATTTTTTATTACATTTTCATATTTGTCCAAATGAGCCATAGGATATGGAAGGAGTGATTGATTTTATATTTTTTTTTTACATTTCCATATTTGTCCAAATGGGCCATAGGATATAAAGGATTGAGTGATTTTGCATTTTTTGTACATTTCCATATTTGTCCAAATTGGCCATAGGATATGGAAGGAATGATTGGTTTTATATTTTTTGTACATTTCCATATTTGTCCAAATAAGCCATAGGATATGAAAGGAATGATTGATTTTGAATTTTTTTTACGTTTCCATATTTGTCCAAATGGGCCATAGGATATGGGAGGAGTCATTGATCAAATATTTTTTTTTTATTTCCATATTTGTCCAAATAGGCCAAAGGATATGAAAGGAGTGATTGATTTTATATTTTTTTTGTACATTCCCATATTTGTCCGGATGGGCCATAGGTTATGGAAGGAGTGATTGATTTTGCATTTTTTGTACATTTCCATATTTGTCCAAATGGGCCATAGGATATGGAAGGAGGGATTGATTTTGAATTTTTTGTACATTTCCATGTTTTTCCAAAGAGGCCATAGGATATGAAAGGAGTGATTGATTTTATATTTTTTTATTACATCTCCATATTTGTCCAAATAAGCCATAGGATATAAAGGATTGAGTGATTTTGTATTTTTTGTACATTTCCATATTTGTCCAAATGGGCCATAGGATATGGAAGGAGTGATTGATTTTATATTTTTTTTTACATTTCCATATTTGTCCAAATAGGCCATAGGATATGGAAGGAGTGATTGATTTTATATTTTTGGTACAATTCCATATTTGTCCAAATAGGCCATAGGATATGGAAGGAGTGATTGATTTTGCATTTTTGTATATTTCCATATTTGTCCAAATGGGCCATAGGATATGGAAGGAGTGATTGATTTTATATATTTTTTCTAATTTCCATATTTGTCCGAATGGGCCATAGGATATGGAAGGAGTGATTGATTTTTTATTTTTTTTTTACATTTCCATATTTGTCCAAATAAGCCATTTGATATAAAAGGAGTGATTGATTTTGCATTTTTTTTTACATTTCCATATTTGTCCAAATGAGCCATAGGATATGGAAGGAGTGATTGATTTTATATTTTTTTTACATTTCCATATCTGTCCAAATGGGACATAGGATATGGAAGGAGTGATTGATTTTTGATTTGTTTTTCACATTTCCATATTTGTCCAAATAAGCCATTGGATATAAAAGGAGTGATTGATTTTTTATTTTTTTTACATTCCCATATTTGTCCAAATGGGCCTTAGCATATGGAAGGAGTGATTGATTTTGATTTTTTGTACATTTCCATATTTGTCCAAATGGGACATAGGATATGGAAGGAGTGATTGATTTTATATTTTTGGTACATTTCCATATTTGTCCAAATAAGCCATAGGATATAGAGGCTTGAGTGATTTTGCATGTTTTGTACATTTCCATATTTGTCCAAATGGGCCAAAGGATATGAAAGGAGTGATTGATTTTGCATTTTTTGTACATTTCCATACTAGTCAAAATGGGCCATAGGATATAGAAGGAGTGATGGATTCTGCATCGTCCTCTACATGTCTGTATTAGTCTAAATTTGAATAGGCCATAGGATATGGAAGGAGTGATTGATTTTGCATTTTTGTATATTTCCATATTTGTCCAAATGGGCCATAGGATATGGAAGGAGTGATTGATTTTATATTTTTTTTCTATTTCCATATTTGTCCAAATGGGCCAAAGGATATGAAAGGAGTGATTGATTTTGCATTTTTTGTACATTTCCATACTAGTCAAAATGGGCCATAGGATATAGAAAGAGTGATGGATTCTGCATCGTCCTCTACATGTCTGTATTAGTCTAAATTTGAATAGGCCATAGGATATGGAAGGAGTGATTGATTTTGCATTTTTGTATATTTCCATATTTGTCCAAATGGGCCAAAGGATATGAAAGGAGTGATTGATTTTGCATTTTCTTTACATTCCCATATTTGTCCGAATGGGCCATAGGATATGGAAGGAGTGATTGATTTTGCATTTTTTGTACATTTCTATATTTGTCCAAATGGGCCTTAGGATATGGAAGGAGTGATTGATTTTGAATTTTTTGTACATTTCCATGTTTCTCCGAAGAGGCCATAGGATATGGAAGGAGTGATTGATTTTATATTTTTTGTATTTTTCCATATTTGTCCAAATGGGCCTTAGGATATAGAAAGAGTGATTGATTTTATATTTTTTTTTACATTTCCATATTTGTCCAAAAAAGCCATAGGATATGAGAGAAGTGATTGATTTTATATTTTTTTTTACATTTGCATATTTGTCAAAATAAGCCATAGGATATGAAAGGAATGATTGATTTTGCATTTTTTGTACATTTCCATACTGGTCAAAATTGGCCATAGGATATAGAAGGAGTGATGGATTCTGCATCGTCCTCTACATGTCTGTATTAGTCTAAATTGGCCATTGGGTATGAAAAAAGTGATTGATTTTGCATTTTTTGTACATATCCATATTTGTCCAAATGGGCCATAGGATATGAAAGGAGTGATTGATTTTATATTTTTTTATTACATTTCCATATTTGTCCAAATAAGCCATAGGATATAAAGGATTGAGTGATTTTGTATTTTTTGTACATTTCCATATTTGTCCAAATGGGCCATAGGATATGGAAGGAGTGATTGATTTTATATTTTTTTTTACATTTCCATATTTGTCCAAATAGGCCATAGGATATGGAAGGAGTGATTGATTTTATATTTATGGTACAATTCCATATTTGTCCAAATAGGCCATAGGATATGGAAGGAGTGATTGATTTTATATATTTTTTTTAATTTCCATATTTGTCCAAATGGGCCATAGGATATGGAAGGAGTGATTGATTTTTTATTTTTTTTTTACATTTCCATGTTTCTCCGAAGAGGCCATAGGATATGGAAGGAGTGATTGATTTTATAATTTTTTTTACATTTCCATATTTGTCCAAATAAGCCTTAGGATATGGAAAGATTGATTGATTTTATATTTTTTTTTACATTTCGATATTTGTCCAAATAAGCCATATGATATGAGAGAAGTGATTGATTTTGCATTTTTTTTACAATTCCATATTTGTCCAAATAGGCCATAGGATATGGAAGGAGTGATTGATTTTGCATTTTTGTATATTTCCATATTTGTCCAAATGGGCCATAGGATATGAAAGGAGTGATTGATTTTATATTTTTTTTTACATTCTCATATTTGTCCAAATGAGCCATAGGATATGGAAGGAGTGATTGATTTTATATTTTTTTTTTACATTTCCATATTTGTCCAAATGGGCCATAGGATATAAAGGATTGAGTGATTTTGCATTTTTTGTACATTTCCATATTTGTCCAAATTGGCCATAGGATATGGAAGGAATGATTGGTTTTATATTTTTTGTACATTTCCATATTTGTCCAAATAAGCCATAGGATATGAAAGGAATGATTGATTTTGCATTTTTTTTACGTTTCCATATTTGTCCAAATGGGCCATAGGATATGGGAGGAGTCATTGATCAAATATTTTTTTTTTTATTTCCATATTTGTCCAAATAGGCCAAAGGATATGAAAGGAGTGATTGATTTTATATTTTTTTTGTACATTCCCATATTTGTCCGGATGGGCCATAGGTTATGGAAGGAGTGATTGATTTTGCATTTTTTGTACATTTCCATATTTGTCCAAATGGGCCATAGGATATGGAAGGAGTGATTGATTTTGCATTTTTTGTACATTTCCATGTTTCTCCAAAGAGGCCATAGGATATGAAAGGAGTGATTGATTTTATATTTTTTTATTACATTTCCATATTTGTCCAAATAAGCCATAGGATATAAAGGATTGAGTGATTTTGCATGTTTTGTACATTTCCATATTTGTCCAAATGGGCCATAGGATATGGAAGGAGTGATTGATTTTATATTTTTTTTTACATTTCCATATTTGTCCAAATAGGCCATAGGATATGGAAGGAGTGATTGATTTTATATTTATGGTACAATTCCATATTTGTCCAAATAGGCCATAGGATATGGAAGGAGTGATTGATTTTATATATTTTTTTTAATTTCCATATTTGTCCAAATGGGCCATAGGATATGGAAGGAGTGATTGATTTTTTATTTTTTTTTTACATTTCCATATTTGTCCAAATAAGCCATTTGATATAAAAGGAGTGATTGATTTTGCTTTTTTTTTACATTTCCATATTTGTCCAAATGAGCCATAGGATATGGAAGGAGTGATTGATTTTATATTTTTTTTACATTTCCATATTTGTCCAAATGGGCCATAGGATATGGAAGGAGTGATTGATTTTTTATTTTTTTTTCACATTTCCATATTTGTCCAAATAAGCCATTGGATATAAAAGGAGTGATTGATTTTTCATTTTTTTTACATTCCCATATTTGTCCAAATGGGCCTTAGCATATGGAAGGAGTGATTGATTTTGTATTTTTTGTACATTTCCATATTTGTCCAAATGGGACATAGGATATGGAAGGAGTGATTGATTTTATATTTTTGGTACATTTCCATATTTGTCCAAATAAGCCATAGGATATAGAGGCTTGAGTGATTTTGCATGTTTTGTACATTTCCATATTTGTCCAAATGGGCCAAAAGATATGGAAGGAGTGATTGATTTTGCATTTTTTGCACATTTCCATACTAGTCAAAATGGGCCATAGGATATAGAAGGAGTGATGGATTCTGCATCGTCCTCTACATGTCTGTATTAGTCTAAATTTGAATAGGCCATAGGATATGGAAGGAGTGATTGATTTTGCATTTTTGTATATTTCCATATTTGTCCAAATGGGCCATAGGATATGGAAGGAGTGATTGATTTTATATTTTTTTTTTATTTCCATATTTGTCCAAATGGGCCAAAGGATATGAAAGGAGTGATTGATTTTGCATTTTTTGTACATTTCCATACTAGTCAAAATGGGCCATAGGATATAGAAGGAGTGATGGATTCTGCATCGTCCTCTACATGTCTATATTAGTCTAAATTTGAATAGGCCATAGGATATGGAAGGAGTAATCGATTTTGCATTTTTGTATATTTCCATATTTGTCCAAATGCGCCATAGGATATGGAAGGAGTGATTGATTTTATATTTTTTTTTTATTCCCATATTTGTCCAAATGGGCCAAAGGATATGAAAGGAGTGATTGATTTTGCATTTTTTGTACATTTCCATACTAGTCAAAATGGGCCATAGGATATAGAAGGAGTGATGGATTCTGCATCGTCCTCTACATGTCTGTATTAGTGTAAATTTGAATAGGCCATAGGATATGGAAGGAGTGATTGATTTTGCATTTTTGTACATTTCAATATTTGTCCAAATGGGCCATAGGATATGGAAGGAGGGATTGATTTTGCATTTTTTGTACATTTCCATATTTGTCCAAATGGGCCATAGGATGTGGAAAGAATGATTGATTTTGCATTTTTTGTGCATTTCCATATTGGTCAAAATGGGCCATAGGATATGGAAGGAATGATTGATTTTATATTTTTTTTTACATTTCCAAATTTGTCCCAATAGGCCATAGGATATGGAAGAAGTGATTGATTTTGCATTTTTTGTACATTCCCATATTTGTCCAAATGGGCCTTAGGATATGGAAGGAGTGATTGATTTTGATTTTTTGTGCATTTCCATATTTGTCAAAATGGGCCATAGGATATGGAAGGAATGATTGATTTTATATTTTTTGTACATTTCCATATTTGTCCAAATGGGCCATAGGATATGGAAGGAATGATTGATTTCATATTTTTTTTTTAAATTTCCATATTTGTCCAAATAAGCCATAGGATATAGAGGATTGAGTGATTTTGCATTTTTTGTACATTTCCATATTTGTCCAAATGGGCCACAGGATATGAAAGGAGTGATTGATTTTGCATTTTTCGTACATTTCCATGTTTGTTCAATTGGGCCATAGGATGTGGAAAGAATAATTGATTTTGCATTTTTTGTACATTCCCATTTTTGTCAAAATGGGCCATAGGATATGGAAGGAATGATTGATTTCATATCTTTTTTTACATTTCCAAATTTGTCCAAATAGGCCATAGGATATGGAAGAAGTGATTGATTTTGCATTTTTTGTACATTTCCATATTTGTCCAAATGGGCCTTAGGATATGGAAGGAGTGATTGATTTTATATTTTTTTTTTATTTCCATATTTTGTCAAAATATGCCATATGATATGGAAGGAGTGATTGATTTTGCATTTTTTGTACGTATTCATATTTGTCCAAATGGGCCTTAGGATATGGAAGGAGTGATTGATTATGATTTTTTGTACATTTCCATATTTGTCCAAATTGGCCATAGGATATGGAAGGAGGGATTGATTTTATTTTTTTTCACATTTCCATATTTGTCCAAATGGGCCATAGGATATGGAAGGAATGATTGATTTTATATTTTTTTTTTACATTTCCATATTTGTCCAAATAAGCCATAGAATATAAAGGATTGAGTGATTTTGCATTTTTTGTACATTTCCATATTTGTCCAAATGGGCCATAGGATATGGAAGGAGTGATTGATTTTTATTTTTTGTACATTTTGATATTTGTCCAAATGGGCCATAGAATATGGAAGGAATGATTGATTTTATATCTTTTTTTACATTTCCGAATTTGTCCAAATAGGCCATAGGATATGGAAGAAGTGATTGATTTTGCATTTTTTTTACATTTCCATATTTGTCCAAATGGGCCTTAGGATATGGAAGGAGTGATTGATTTTATATTTTTTTTTTATTTCCATATTTTGTCAAAATATGCCATAGGATATGGAAGGAGTGATTGATTTTGCATTTTTTGTACATATTCATATTTATCGAAATCGGCCTTAGGATCTGGAAGGAGTGATTGATTTTGATTTTTTGTACATTTCCATATTCGTCCAAATTGGCCATAGGATATGGAAGAAGGGATTGATTTTATATTTTTTTACATTTCCATATTTGTCCAAATGGGCCATAGGATATGGAAGGAATGATTGATTTTATATTTTTTTTTTACATATCCATATTTGTCCAAATAAACCGTAGAATATAAAGGATTGAGTGATTTTGCATTTTTTGTACATTTCCATATTTGTCCAAATGGGCCATAGGATATGGGAGGAGTGATTGATTTTATATTTTTTTTTTACATTTCCATATTTGTCCAAATAAACCGTAGAATATAAAGGATTGAGTGATTTTGCATTTTTTGTACATTTCCATATTTGTCCAAATAGGCCATAGGATATGGAAAGAGTGATTGATTTTGCATTTTTTGTACATTTCCATATTTGTCCAAATGGGCCAAAGGATATGGAAGGAGTAATTGATTTTATATTTTTTGTACATTTCCATATTTGTCTTAATGGGCCTTAAGATTTGGATGGAGTGATTGATTTTGCATGTTTTGTACATTTCCATATTTGTCCAAATGGGCCATAGGATATGGAAGGAGTGATTGATTTTATATTTTTTTTTACATTTCCATATTTGTCCAAATAGGCCAAAGGATATGAAAGGAGTGATTGATTTTGCATTATTTGTACATTTCTATATTTATCTAAATGGGCCATAGGATATGATAGGAGTGATTGATTTTATATTTTTTGTACATTTCCATATTTGTCCAAATGGGCCTTAGGATTTGGAAGGAGTGATTGATTTTGCATTTTTCGTACATTTCCAAACTGGTCAAAATGGGCCATAGGATATAGAAGGAGTGATGGATTCTGCATTGTCCTTTACATGTCTGTATTAGTCTAAATTGGCCATCGGATATGAAAGGAGTGATCGATTTTGTATTTTTTGTTCATTTCCATATTTGTCCAAATAGGCCATAGGATATGGAAGGAATGATTGATTTTGCATTTTTTGTACATTTCCATATTTGTCCAAATAGGCCATAGGATATGAAAGGAATGATTGATTTTGCATTTTTTGTACATTTCCATGTTTGTCCAAATGGGCTATAGGATATGGAAGGAGTGATTGATTTTGCATTTTTGTATATTTCCATATTTGTCCAAATGGGCCATAGGATATAGGAGGAGTGATTGATTTTATATTTTTTGTACATTCCCATATTTGTCCGAATAAGCCATAGTATATGAAAGGAATGATGGATTTTGCATTTTTTTGTACATTTCCATATTCGTCCAAATGGGCCATAGGATATGGAAAGAGTGATTGATTTTTCATTTTTTTTACATTTCCATATTTGTCCAAATGGGCCATAGGATATGGGAGGAGTGATTGATTTTATATTTTTTGTACATTCCCATATTTGTCCGAATAAGCCATAGTATATGATAGGAATGATGGATTTTGCATTTTTTTGTATATTTCCATATTTGTCCAAATGGGCCTTAGGATATTGAAGGAGTGATTGATCTTGCATTTCTTGTACATTTTCATATTTGTCCAAATGGGCCATAAGGATATGGAAGGAGTGATTGATTTTATATTTTTTGTACATTCCCCTATTGGTCAAAATGGGCCATAGGATATGGAAGGAGTGATTGATTTTGCATTTTTTTTACATTTCCATATTTGTCCAAATTGGCCATCGGTTATTGAAGGAATGATTGATTTTGCATTTTTTGTACATTTCCATATTGGTCCAAATGGGCCATAGGATATGGAAAAAATGATTGATTTTATATTTTTTTTTTACATTTCCATATTTGTCCAAATAAACCATAGAATATGAGAGAAGTGATTGATTTTGCATTTTTGTATATCTCCATATTTGTCCAAATGGGCCATAGGATATGGAAGGAGTGATTGATTTTATATTTTTTTTGCATTTCTATATTTGTCCAAATGGGCCATAGGTTATGAAAGGAGTGATTGATTTTGCATTTTTTGTACATTTCCATATTTGTCCAAATAAGCCATAGGATATGAAAGGAGTGATTGATTCTGTATTTTTTTTACATGTCTGTACTTGTCCAAATGGGCCATAGGATATGAAAGAAGTGATTGATTTTGCATTTTTCGTACATATTCATATTTGTCCAAATGGGCTATAGGATATGGAAGGAGTGATTGATTTTGCATTTTTCGTACATTTCCATATTTGTCCAAATGGGCTATAGGATATGAAAGGAATGATGGATTTTGCATCTTTCTCTACATGTCTGTATTAGTCTAAATTGGCCATTGGATATGAAAGAAGTGATTGATTTTGCATTTCTTGTACATTTCCATATTTGTCCAAATAGGCCATAGGATATGGAAGGAGTGATTGATTTTGCATTTTTCGTACATTTCCATATTTGTCCAAATGGGATATAGGATATAAAAGGAGTGATGGATTTTGCATCTTTCTTTACATGTCTGTATTAGTCTAAATTGGCCATTGGATATGAAAGGAGTGATTGATTTTGCATTTTTTTGTACGTGTCCATATTTGTCCAAATGAGCTATAAGATAAAAAAGGAGTGATTAATTTTGCATTCTTTTGTACATGTTTGTATCTGTCCAAATGAGCCATAGGTTAAGAAAGGAGTGATTTTTTTGCTTTTTTCTCTTGTACATGTTTGTATTTTTTGAAATGGGACATTGGTTATGAAAGGAGCAATTGATTTTGCATTTCTCTGTACACGTTGGTATTTGTCCAAATGGGCGATAGGATATGAAAGGAATGATTGATTTTGCATTTTTTGTACTTGTCTGCATTTTTCCAAATGGGCCATAGGATATGAAAAGAGTGATTAATTTGATTGACCTATGCACAGTGACTCAGTTATAATTTGAAGACACGTACATCCACAATTGTTAATTTTTAATTTGAAAATTGCCACCCTTAAAATTCATAGAAAACTGGCGACAATTTTTTTAATGGTTTTTATGTATGAAATAGAATTGATAACTCCAAAAATATGCGAAAAATTGATTTTCATTTTACTGCAAGAAATTCATTTTTGTACTACATTAGGTTTAAACATTCAAATGATAAAATGCATATAACAAACTGATGCTGGATCGTTGCAATGTGACTGTAAGAACACAATGCTAAAAATTTCCTGGAATTGCAATGGAACTTACCAATAAATATAATATAGTTCTAAGATGGCAGCTATATTTAGACTAAATATTCTGACTGTCACAAAATATGATTCTGGGGAATATTTCTATTTTTTAGATTTTAGAATGCAAGATAAAGTCAGGGATTCAACACGGCTCTCAAGATGGCTGCCATTCTGGGGCAAAATAATGAAGAAAGCTATAACTTTGCATCCAGAACAGATAGAAAGTTAAGTTTTGAGTTTGTTCGTATGTTTCAATGGATAGGCAATTGATTTCATCCTATTATATTTGGGCCATATTCATGATTAGGCTTTAAAACCAAATACAGTAGTGGACCAATGTAGTGGGTGGTTTGCCCTGGTTGACACCATCAGAAGATGAAAAAATTTTTCTCATATAGTTTCTTGGTAATTCTTTTTCTAATCAAACATCTATCTGTACACAAGAAATCTCCAGGGGTGCTTAATGAATTTCAATGACATTTTGTGAAAAAGTGAAAAATGAGGTAAAAAAGAAAAATGAATTTTCAGGGTTGATCCATTCACGATTCTAGTTATATGTTCATACCACATAATATCACAAGATCATATCTGTCCACACTATATCTCCTTGTACTTGCAATACATTTCAGTGAAATTTTGTGGAAGGATGGGCAATGGGTTAAGGGAGAGTTGAATGAACTTTGGAGCAATTTCAGGATTTTTTTTCTTATTAAAAAATATTCCCATGGTTCCCATACATTTTCTAATATGCTCATAATAGCCAACTCTATATCTCTAAATGTTTTGAATAAATTTCAATGGAATTTTGTGGACGGATGGACAATAGGCCAAAGAAGAGCTGATTAAATTTTGGAGTAGATTCCTACACCACAGTCATATGTCCACTCCACATGATATCACAAAAAGTTTTAGAAATCTCAGAAAGTTTTCAATTAAATTTTGTGGAGAGGTGAGCAGTAGGACGAAGGAGAAATGGTTAAAATTTTCTTGCTGATCCACGCACAATTACCTCTGCTTTGTCATAGTTATATGTCAACACCACATATCTTCAAAATTCCATGTCTGTCAGAATGTTATCTCTAAAATTTCTCAGTTAATTTCAATTAAATTTTATGGAAAGGTTGACAAGAAGTGGGTGGAATGACAAAATATTTTAAGAATTGTTGATTGTTTATTTGTATGTATTCAGTATATTTTTATAGAACTTTAGAACTCACATTTTTTTAAAGATCACAAACAAATCTTGGAAACCAGTTTTAAATAGACTTCTAGACAATATTCAATTCTGGCACTGATCGGCCCCTGAAATGCAATTTTAGCCGGTCTTGGATACATAAATTTCAAAATTTTCTGGGGTAGCTTGCCTTCAGATTCCCTGAAAAGGATTTCCTACCACTCAAATTCTTATCCTCTGCAATCAGAAATCCTTTTTTTGTTTGATGGGAGGAGGATCTCCTAATCTTCATTCATTTTTAACATTAAAACTTTGACTGGTTTGTTGTATAGTTCTTTTTAAAAATATTGAATAGAAACATTTCCATGATCCCCCGTTCTCTTCATATTATTTCACATAGTCAAAACTGAAAAATTGAAATGTGAACATCAATAGAATTGTAAGTAAATGTAGGCTTTTGCCATCATATTCAATTATATGTGAGAATCATGATGAATGATGAAAATGAAAATAGATTCCACAGAATTTTATTGAAATTCATCCAAAACATTCAGAGAACGTGAGAAGAATAGAACAAATGCAGAAATTAATACAAAAAAAACAAAACTGAAAGATATTTTTGCATCTGTTTTCATATTTACTCCTATCTGTCTTTATAATATCTCCAAATGTTCGATATGAACTTCAATGAAATATAGTGGATGGGTGAGTCACAGGGTGAGGAAGAAGTGATCCAATTTTGGGGTGGATCCAGGGATTTGTTTTCAATTGATATATATTTTTCTGTTTTAGTATTTTTCCGTATTTGCTAATTTCTGTCCACTGAATATCGCAAATAGTTCTCAGTGAATTTCAATAACCTCTCATGGGATGTTTGGTTATAGGCTTTGGAAGAAGTGACTAGATTTTAGGACATATTCATGCACAATGATTTAGTCATAAATGGAACAAATATATACTCACAATTCTCCATTAGACATTTCAAAAAAGCCACCTTTAAATCTCATAGATAAATTAGCAACAATTTTTTTATTGATGTGGATGGTTTATACTTATGATTAAATCTAGTCACCAAGATTCTACCCCACCAAAATGATAACTTCCACTTTCTGATAGACTAAATCTATGGTGTGCATTGCCATCATCAACGCACAATTTTTTTCGTAAGTATCACAGGAAGCACTTTAGGGATTTCTAAGGGACTTTTACTGATTCATTCTATACACCATTAAGGAATTGATCTTGATATTTAGATGTAATGCTTCTGGACCACTACTAGCATTCATTTTTTTGTGTCGGTCATCATTATCATCATTATCATCCATTTAATGGTTTTCATTGGACATAGATCTTCCCTAGGATTAGTCTGACTTCTCTATCATGGGTTTTCATGGAGCCAATATTTTCTGAATTTGCGTATTTCATCACGCCATCTTATATTATGACAGCCACATTTTTGCATATGATCTTTTAGGATCCATGTTGTGAGTTATGATGTCCATCTGTTGTCTGATATTCTTGCAACATGTCGTGCCCATTGCCATTTGAGATTTTGATTGGATTCTATGATATATGTGACACTCTAATATACTACGTTGTGTTGCGATCTTTCCATATGATCTTGTGCATGATTCTTTCATGTGAGTAATGCATGGTTCTCAGTTTGTGAGTTTGTCTCTTGGTTAGGTTCCATATTTCAGCTCTGTAGGTGACTTTTGGGAAGGTGCATTGGTTGGTGACACTTCTCTTTGAAACTAATGGGATTTTGTTGTTCTTGAAGGTTGTGCTTGCTCTATCAAAAGCTTAGTATCCTAAAGTGATTCTTTGTTAGATTTCTTCTTCTTTTGAAGGTTCTATTGAGATTTGTTGTCCCAGGTAGATGTAGTGGTCTACTTTTTCCTGGTTTGCATTTTTGATTTGGACTTTTGTGTCTTTGTCCTCGACATATTTGTTCTACATGACATTTTCTTTACTGGAGTTCATGTGAAATTCAACTTCCTTGCACTCTTTTCCAGTTCATCCAGCATTACTTGGAGATCTTGAAGGTTTTTTGCAAAAAAGACGAGGTTGTCTGCAAATCTTGGGTTACTTATGGACATGCCATCTAATCTGATTCCTTCATTTTCCCAGTCTAGGTTTTGAAAGATCATCTCACAGCAAGCAGTGAAGAGCTGGTATCACCTTCTCTTACTCCTTTTTTGAGCTGAAAAGATCCGGAGTTTTTATGCAGCCTTATAAATAAACTAGCATGTCCTTATATATGTTGCAAGACTCTGAGATATACAGGGTCTATGCCTTGTTGCATGATAGTATTCTTGTGGATTTCTCCTGTGTTGAAAGCATCCTTGAAGTCAACAAATGCTACAGCAAGTGGCTTTTTATATTCTGTTGCTTTCTCTTTTAGGTGATTCACTGAATGGAGATGGTCAGTGGTTGAGAAGCTTTATCTGAATTGAACCTGTTCGCATAGTTGGATTTCATCAAGCATTTTGGTGATCATTTTGGTAAAAAGTTTGTTTAGGTAGGCTTATTGGCCTATAGTTGTTTAGATCTTAGGGTTCCTTTTTTCATGTTATAGCATTATGATTGCAGTGTTCCAATCTCCTTGGACTTCACTTAGTTGAATAGGATGGCTAGTTTTCTGGTAATGACTTTCCCAGCAATAGCTGTTATGTTATGAAAGCACCTATTTATTATACAAGGATCAGTACTTATGATGAAAATTGAAAACTGTTCCTGTTTAAGGATTGGAAATTATGGTAAGTATATATATATATATATATATATACTGGAGGGAATCTTGGCAATGCCAAGAGGGAAAATGAATGAAAATTTGACCATACAGAAATTAAACAAATTCCCTAATATTCCCTTCTTATACAACACATGGGATGGAGTGGCATGAGAACCAAAATGGTTTGAGTTTACTAACAATTACTTGCAGAAATTATCTAATTTTCTTGAATATTCTACCCCAATGAATTTTTCAGATAATTACAGTATCACTGGGAACTTTTGCAAACAATAATTTTTCTCAAATATTTGGAAGAAATGAACGGCAAAATCATTATTTAGAGAAATATTCAATTTTTAATATTTATGTCTATGGTCATTTGAAATGGCTAGAAATATGACTTTAAAGCCAATCATTTGTTTCAACTTTGTGAAAACTTTCTATGGGAAATGAAGGTCAGAGTCAGTCAGAGAAGATCTATTTACAGTTTATGAATACTATTACAATATTTGACTGACAACAGCTGCTATCAACTGTAGGTGAAAACTTAATTTAGATCAACATTTATAGAGCAGCTTTTTTGTTTCATTAAGGAAATAGATTAACTCATTTGAATGAAATTGATTTCAACACGTCAAGATTGGCTCAATGAATTTCTTTTTATTTCTGCCCTATTTTTAACTTCAGGTGTACATGGGTGTGAAATTTTCATAAATAAAAAGAAATAAGAGAATTCATGAAAGAGACATTCAAACATCCCAGTATTTGGAATAGACAGTGAAGTCTTCACATCAGTTCCATTCAAATGATCTATTTTTGATGGTAGGAAACTCTATGATTGCCTAATTTTTTTTCTTTTTTTTCAACTTTGTTAACCAATGTGAATCTCAACCAAACACTGTATCAATATTCACTGGTGAGATATATTCTGAATATACTGTCTCCACTGAAGATGTATACTTTTTACCCCTACCAGAACATCTTAAAAGATGGAACCTTATAGTCAATAAAGGCCTCAGCACATTGTAGTAGTAGGACAAGGACCTTTTGGGAAATTTGATACACGTCATTAAAATCAATGATATTAAATGATTACAGACATTCTTTCCAATATGAAAAATACAAAATTATTCCATGTTTATCCAAATAAAAGTGAAAAAATGAACCCTTATTATCAAATGAGAAATATTAAACAAATACACCAGATATGTTATTTATGTTTGGAAGAAAAACTTAACATCATTGATTTTCGTAACAAACTTTTGAACACAAAAACCAAATTAGTAGCTAAATGCAGACACAAGGAAATTTTTATCAAAGTATTCAGACACTAATGTGTTGGATTATAATTTTAATGTGTAAACAATAGACAACATTGAATATTAACAAAAGTAAATTCTTACTTGCATGAATATTACATTTCATATATTAAACATGTACACACATATATGTATATATACATACATAAATGTATGTTTTATGCTTTATTTTAATATTTTCCTCTTCTCTTCTTCTATTGACACTTAAACAAGTCCATGCTATAACTAGCACATAGCAAACAAATTTGGGGACATAGCTTCAAACTGCAAGTGCAAGAAGTGAAAGGATCAAGGGGATATTTTATGGATACCAGAGTGACCACTCTGTGGAACAAACTAAGTCAAACACCATCAAAGAATATAATGTCCTTCAAATGTAACCTTGAAAAGTATATGGTCAACTATCTTGAACTAAAAAAAAAATTTTATATTGAATGAAATCCATAGATGGTCATAAATACTCATTCTACTGGAGTACATACTCAGCCAAAATTGTGATACATTATTATATATTTAACTTTTTATTGTGATGTATAATCTGTTGCAACACCAATTTATTCTTCTTTTTCTTCTTGTGAAAAATTACTTCAATTTAATGACTCTACAAAGGGATTTTCAATCTTTAGTTGACTCTGCTCTCCAGCTGGGAAGTATTTTGCTATTGTTTCACACATATCAGACAAATGTTGGCAAAAATAAATATTTTGTTTCTTCTTTTTGAAGTGAAAATTACTATTGAGATTTTCAAAACAGTTCACTACAAAACCCCCAACATCACCCTTGGCAACATAGTCACCCACAAGTTTTAGTTTATGCTGAAGTATGTTCAATTTTCCTTGTACTTTGAAGCATGTCACATTGGTACCCTGCAGTGCAACATAAATCTTATCATTCAAGCAAGTGAATATATCAGAAAGATATGCCATTTTCCTGTTCCAACACTGGTCTTTTAGTTTGGCTGAAGGTTCAAAAGGATACTCAGATGAAAGGATCCAATATCACAATTTAAAAAAATGCAAACACTTTTCCACATGATAACCTGTGCATTTTGGTACATAATAATAAAGTTGAATGACACTTTCTCTTTCAATGATAAAATCATATGATTTTTTTCTGCTATTCTTGATTTGTAATTAACTGATGCGTTATAAACCAAATGAATTTTTATAACTGAAACATAGAATGCACATGTGTATCAACATGTTTATCTATGTTGCCTTTTTTATTTTTCTCAGTTTCCAGTTCCAGTTATTATTACACAAACTTCTTCTGTGAGAGGGGAATATTCGTCTTTTTCTTTCCAAATGTGGTTAAACATTCCATAGAAATCACTACTAGTTGTTACTTAAGGATGCAAGTCTGTGCTAAGATGTTCCTGAACTACTTGCAGCTGTCAGTCAAATGGATTGTCATTCACTAACTACTGCTACTGTAAAGGCGGTAAACAATGTGCAAATGAAAATATCAAGAGAGGTACATCTTCAGTGGAAACTGATGAGGATACTGATGAAGATGAGGTAGCAATGTCGGATGATTAATATGAATAAGATATACCATTGCATTTATTTGCATTTTTAAATTTATTAGGACATGTTTTATGTATTTTATTCTCATATTAGGTTTCTGTATGAAAAGTGATTTAATCTGATACCCACCATGACGAGTTTATCTGTAGAGTACATTTTTAGTAGATTTTTATGTCAAAAAAGTAGGCATGGCTTATGATGTTATAGAAGATATTCAGATTGTTAGGTCAACAGTTTGTAGAAATTATGGTTCAAGAGAGTTTGGGTTGAAAATGGGCACCTGTTGGAATTGTGGGCCCACATGGACATCTGTGGATGAAGGAAGAGGAATGTATGAAGAGAATGTGTGCCAAGTATAAATGTGAGTACGGAGATGAAACAAAGTAAAAAGAACTCATACAAGTATTTGGATGGACAAATAAAATGTTCATTCAATACAGGAACATACTGACAAATAAAGAATGAATATGAAATACATGTAATGATAACATTAATACGGTAAAGAGATGAGAAGAGATAGCAAAAGGTGAGAGCTTTATTGTCACTGATAGTACAGGTGTTGGAGTCAAAGCGGTGATGTCTAAACTGCTTTTGAATCCATAAGGCTTTGAGTGTACCAAGGAATGGTCATGGAGACCAGGTTCACTGTGTATGCCAGACTGTCAAGTTGCGTGTGCTGGTAGACACTCACCATACAGACCATGAAAAACAGAGAACACAGAGTTTAATCCATGTGTGTTTCCTGAAGTAAAGAGAGTTAGGATATCATTGTGACTATCTGATAGTAAAAAGCATTGCCATTGCATTCACGAGAGTTAGAGGTGTATATGCTTTTGGAGCATGTGTTGAGGACACTGTTGAGCAGCTGTGTGTGTCAACATCGGTGAACTGAAATGGGCAAAGCAAGAACAAAGATTGGTCATGGTGGAAAAGCAGTCAAGACTGGATCAGTTGGGGAGACCAGTGAAATGATACCAATCTTAGGGAGAAGGAAAGAGAGTGAAAGAGTAGCTGGCAGCTAATGCTGGGGCAAAAAGGGCGTAACCAGCTAGGAGGCCGGCGCTGATACGCAATTGACCACGTGTCTTCGGGGGTTTTAGAGGGGTCATCATAGGAAGTGATGTTTTCAATATCTAGCTAAAAGGAGGGTTTGTATTTAATTCCTAACTAAAACTGTAGGAAGCGCTACAATATAAAAAAAAAAGATTGTCAAGGCTGGCAAGAATGATAGTTTTGAGGTAGCCACAAAAATATCATTTCTAGCAAAAAATTTGCATTTGTAACCTACTTCATTGTTATCCTGAGGTTCTACTGGACTATATATAGAATTTAGTTAAATAGTTTTTGTTTTCATTATAATCTAATGCCTAACAAATCTGAAGTGAAGCAAGATTACATTTGAAGAGTTACAATTGAATGTTTTGATTTAACGTCTCCTTAAAATGATTTTAAAAAGATTACCATTTGTGAATTATGGGTGGTAAAGAATCCAGCTTTATTTAACTAGTAAACCAATACATAGTTATTTTCTCCATTTGTTCATAAAACATTGAGAATACAATGATTTTTTTAAATTACAGGAGATTCTTCCAGTGGTCCTCGTTTTCCTTTGCATAGACTCTTGCATGGTGTTACAATGTTGAACTCAATGCTGTATATGTAACCTAATTTTTCCAGCCCGACTGAAACAAATTATTGCTATCTACAGGCATCTTTGATGCCTATATGTGGAACTATCTTGAGAAGGAAACATATACTGAAATTTAGTGATAAACACAGCAAAGATGAGAAGGAAAGATGACTTAGTAAATATTTATATCATAAGTTTTATGGCTCAAAATGATTTGGGGGGCATGGTCGATGTGATGAATATAGAACATATCCTGAGCTAGCATGACAAATGAATCATATCCTTTGCTTTTTTGAATGGGACTTTTTACATTCCCTATCAGAGATCAATGAATAATCAAATTGAAATTTGTGGATCATGCTGTACAGTCATATATAAAAAATAATAATGCAGAGAAAAAATTGAAATTTCTCCTCACCATAAGAGAATGTTTTCCTTGTGATACTTATTATGTCACGTTAGATTTTGGTAACAATCAAATATTAAAATCTAGATTTAGTAACATTTTGGTTTGAAATAATTTTGTTTTTCTATCAACTGCCTTTTGATGATGGTACTTGAAGATGTGAGAAATAAATTCAAAAAACATTCAATTTGTCTATAAACCATGTAAAAATAGTTCATGGATTTTCCTAAGCAGATGATTCTTGCCAAGGCTGGTTTTCTTTTTGTATTTTCTGTTAGTAATTTTACATATGCATATTTGATTCATTTTTGTTTCATCATCCATGAATCATGTATTCTATTAGGGATCAAAGCATTGTCTGGTAATTTGGGACAGAGGACCTGTTGGATGATTAGAATGATTGATGATTCAGGTAACCAAGTAAAACATATTGAAAGCCAGACTCAGTGCAATTCCATCATGCCAGTTAAGATTAAAATTAGCTGTTTTCATTGTAAATTTATTATTAGTGGTAAACTGCCAGAAAATCTCTCAAAATAGTTGTAGTAATCTCTTGAAATGTCACTTGATGATTTTCTTATGACAAATATTTTCATATTAAAACATCTATACGTATAAATATCAGTGTCACCAAATTGGTTTGTAAGTATGTTTGTCTGCTCGAATTGAAAAGTCATAGTGGAGACACATATTTTACTTTCCTCTTCTCTCTAAAGCTAATTAAAGGGGAAAAATGTATAAAACTTATGTGGCTGACTGCTGATGTTTTGTTCTCTGTATGCGCACGTTCACTAGCAGGGTTCTTCAAAGCATTACAGTTATGATTTTTAAGAGCCTCAAGAAAGAGGAGGGAATGAAAAGGAAAGGAGAAGGACACGCAGCACATCTGCCTTTTGACTTTCCCCATTCAACTCACATTGTCCTCTCATCTCTCACCTCAGATTCAACTCCCCTACCCCGATTGTCAGTTGCAACTGTTTGGTGGACAGTGTCTACAGCAAAAAGTAAAAAATAGAAATGAACAGCACAAATTACCCAAATTCACTGATCTCCTCATTTTAAAGTTTATTTAAAAGTTTTTGATTTAATTCATCTTGAAAGAAATACAATCAACATTTTGTTTGTAATAAATATATTTGTACTAAAATATATACTTCTATAATTCATCAATATCTAAATAATCCCATCATTTTTTTGACAAGTACTATGCTGGTCCTATCATAAATCATCAAAGGTCTGTTTATCTCTGACAGCCTACTGCAAAAACCAATTAAGATAATCCAATTAAATTTTCTGAGTGCACTACAGGGGCCCCGGAGCAGGATATTAGCTTGTAAGTTTTTGAAACTCACCCCCTCAAATATGTTTTTCTGAGTGGGTATTTATTGTAACATAGCTTTATGATGCTGCTAGCTTATGTAAAGTTTATTTGGAAAAAAAAAACAAAAAAAAACTTGGTATGTGAGTAATAGAGAGAAAGAGAGGGAGAAAAAGACATATAGATACATACTTGGATACATTTCAGTTATAACCAAATGTGTATTTACTTGTGTATAGCAAGGGAGAGTTGACTTTTGAAATAGATATTTTCAAATGTTTTTCTTAGAAAGTACCCTTTTTCAAATTAAAATGAATACTAAAAATGTTCTTGAAATTAGTTCATTTTTTTCAACTTCAGGGTAAAAATTTGAAGTCTTTGTGTTCCACACTCTTTTGTTGGGCACAAACCTTTTTTCATTAAAACTTCTGAATTTGTGAAGAGAAAATGCCATTCTAAATGGTATAGTGCAGTGCACAAAATCTAACGCAAAACTTTCATGAATTCAAGACGGAAAAGGAAACAATTGCTTTAGATTATCTGTTTTATTATATGTATATTCACGCTGCTTCATCAATCTAAAATTAAATTAAACATTTGAAATTCAAAATTACTTGTTTCATTTTATCTGAATTCATGCCTTAAAATTAAATTCAAAACATTTAATATAAGAAATGACTGCAAATAAGGTGAGTAAACATTGAATTATTAAAACCTTTATTCATGTCGTATTCATGTTGTAATGATAGTGATAGTAATTAGGATGCTAATCTTCCCGAGAGACAAGCTACATTAAACAAAAACAGCTCTGGATCCGGTACTTGAAATATTACAATGTTTTAGAATTCTTGATCAAAGTTCCAAGAGGTACCTGTATTTTACAGTGAGCCTATAAATCTGACTTATCCAGAATACATAAAATGGGTATTATTTCATTTTACATTTCAAACGTAAAATGAGTGCAAAAGAGAGCTGTATGAAAAATGTATGGAGCGAATAGTCTCTTCCATTTATTACCACAAGAGTTTTGCGCACACTGACAGCTAAAAATTAGAGAGAACAATGATTCTGAATAAAGTGGGAACTTCCCTTTTTCTTATGTTTATGCGTCTTTCTTAGTAATTCTTTCTGAGATTTTTGACCCTTCAGCTGAAACTTACAGGCAATAAATGATCTGTTCTTTTCGAAAAATTTCGACTGAAAACGACCCTTCTCAAAACTCAAGATAGTACTCATCTGATGCTTGAGACAGAAATATGCTAGTTCTGCTTACCTGATAGTCTCAGCGGTCACTTGTTTGTTAACACCCAGGTCCAGAAAATGCAAGATCTGCTCAAATCATAAAATGTTGTTCAGAAATTCCCCCACAGGCTTCACATCAGGGAATTCTCTCAATTTGACTGTTGATGTTCTCAATTTTCCAGACACACAACAGGTGCCCTAGGCGACTGCCCATGTGCCTGGTATTTTAGGCCAAAAGAATTTTACTCTCTCTTACACTTGCATCTGAGGGTGACTGCTCCCAGCCCTTGCATCCACCTTGCTACACCTCTGATTTCTCCTTCATCTTGAAAGAAGAAACCAAAAAGAATGATTTTCATGTTAGTTTATTCATTGAATTAAAGATAACAATTAAATACATCTTATGCTGTCCCTGTCTCTAACATTCTATTTCATTCAATGCTGTCTTTAATACTTGATTTAATTCAATAATCTAATATTTTTTGTAATACATATATGGTGTAATCCAATCTCTAATATTCCACCGTTCTAGTCAATTCCAGCTTTCCATAGTTGCTTTTAAAGATGGTTGATATTTCTGGCAATCATTTCCAAAAGATTGCCATCATACCCTTTGTTAAAACAAAAAAATATATCGGGGCAGGGGTGTTAAGGTGAAAAAGAAATAGATCAGGAATTGGAGAAATTGAGGTATAAATTATCAAAAAATATCTAGATATCAGGACCTGAACTTCACCAAGTAATCTAAAAATATTTGAGTTCATTTAAAAATATCTTAATTAATATCCAATGTCTAAAGCAATTTCTTGTATCTAAATGGGAAAATAAAATATGTGATAAAACTCATATATTTGAAAGGGCAAAATTCTCATTTTTAAAACTTCTTTTGGAAAACCAAGAATGATTGTTTTAAAATTTAGAACAATATTTTGAAAATCAAACACCTTTTTTTTTTCATGATGATGCAAAAAAATTCAGTGAAATCAGAGAATAATAAAACAAAATAAAATTCCAAACGAAGAGAAAATAATTCATGCGAGCCCTTTACCCCTTCTGCATTTTTTTCAGTTTTTATTTCATTTTTCAACATTTTTAGATTATATTATAGCTTTTTCTCAAGGTTTAGTGATAGAACATCCAAAAGTTGGTAAGATTCATATTTCATTGGACTTGAATCACCAAAAGAAAAAGGGAGATTCTTATATGTTGAGATGACAAAAATTGGAAGATCCTAAACTTTCATTTATCTATTTATCACCGAAAGTAGAGAAAATTGAAGAGAAAGTCGTTGTGAGTCACCCGAAATTTGGAAGATACTCACGAGAAATTTTCAAGAGATAAGATTCATTTTTTAGCCGCCTTTGATGATTGTCGAAAGAGAAAAAGATTGATGAAACAAAGAAAAGGGCCCTCAGAAAACATAAATGAAAGTTAATGGAAAATCTAGAGGATCTTCCAGAAACCCCTTGACCCACCCCCTCAATCTGCCACTGCATATGTCATTAGTAATATTATTTCACTATGAATATGGCTATAAGAAATAAAACGGGTAGAGTTGTTTCCCTTAAAACATAAATAAGTTATTTATATCCATTGCAATATTTTCCCTTAGTCTCACTTCAAATTAATCTGAACTCTGAGTAAATTGAAAGTAAATCTGATAATTTAAATATCGAAGCCATTAATATAGATTTCAAACACCACATTTGACAAGAATATTCAATGATGAATTTGATGATGATACTTAGTTTTTCTTCGAATTCATATGTATGGATTTATATGAATGTTTTTTCTATAAATTTTCTTTTCCTTTTTCAGTATTGCAATTCCAGCGATAATCTACACAAAATAGTATTACTATTACACTCTTCCATATTTTGTTTTGAGGTGATATTCAAGTGGTTTTGTTTATGTAAATGTATAGTTATGATTGAGTAAATAGTTCAATACTTTGTGTTGACTATTTATCGAAAGTTCTTTTGAAAGCAATATCACCATATCTGTTTTTATCTTACTGATTCAAATAGATTTGTGTTAAGCAACCTATCTTGTAAAAATAATCATTTATAAATTGAAATTTAATTATTTAATTTTTCTTTGAAATTGTAAAATAATGAATAAGTGTATGTTATCCACTTCAAAATGAAATTATGAATTTACATTTTTGCTTATCTTCTTTTTTAATGAAGCTCATGGCCCTGTAGTGACCCTTATTTATTTCCAGTCAAAATCTATATAAAGATGAAAAGGAATGAATACATAGCTTTAAATAAGAAACCTCAAAGCTACATATCTAATGATATCACTTCCTTTCCAGGCTATAAAATTTCCTCATTTCTGTTTATCATTGCTTACTTCATTTCTGATTTTTCAATAGATCTATCTTCTCTTTATCTTTCATCTCTTAGTTTCTCCTTACTTCATGACTTCTGTTTATCAATGTCCACTCTGGACCAAAGGGTTCAATAGAGCTCCAGCATCCCAGTTTGTATGATTTATATTATAGTCTCACTGAAAGAATGTATCATCTTTTGTCAATGATCATCTTCGATTTGAGAATCCACCTCACTCTGCTTTTTCATGTAAAACTGAATCAACAGCTTCTTAATAATCTAGCATAGATGACTACACAATTCTAATCATCAGGAATCTGGCTTCATTGATAAATAAACCAAACGGCATTAGACCCGTTATGACAAACTTTCTCCTTGAAAACTTCTACCTCATAAGTAATGACTTAGTTCAGGCCTATACTAAATTAATCATCCTAATGTTTATATGTTTCCTTCCAGACTCTGATTGCAGTTTATATTTGTTTCATTCGTTGTGTATTAAATGTATGTTTTATTGTTTTTCTGTAAAATGTTTTGTCATTCTTTCAATCATGAACACTTTGTTTGAACAGTTATCTCTTGTGGCCATTTATTCAAAAATACCACATAGAACTTATGCTCCTAACAAACTATTTGGTGGCAACTTCCACTGCTACTATTATTAGTATCATTCGTCTCACTTGAAAGACACTTAAATATCTAGTACACTGAGTACCTGGACATTGTTTATAGTTCCCCAAAAGTCCATCTCTCTGTATCTACCCACCCACCACAGTTGTGACAATCATAAAAAAATGACCCCTAAAAATGAGAAAAGAATTACAACTTGCAATAACAGAAAAATTTAACTTGATTTTATCATCAGTAAGATTTATGTAATCAAGAGGCAACTTTACTTTGATTTTATAGGCTCAAAAAAACTGAGATCTCTTCCACCTTCTTCAACATTTACTATTCCCCTTTCCAACATCTACTCCCAATATCCTTTTTTATTATTTCCCCTATCTTTAACATTAGCCCCTTTTTAACATAATCCCCTTTTTCCTAACTTTTTCTCAATCCTTTTCCTTAACATTACGCTCCCATTTTTTAACATTGTACCTCTCCTTTTAAACTTTACCATTTTTAACATCAGACCACCCTTTCCCCTTTTTTGAAGATTAGTCCTACTTTCTAACATTAACACCCATTTTCAACTTTGCCCCTTAACCTCTTTTTTAAATTATTCTCCCTTTTTAGTCTAGTTTTGATAATTCCATTTTTCAATATCTCCAGCCCAAAAGAATGTTAATTAAAGTTTTTTGTTACTTTACCTTAGAGGCACCAAACTACATTGATTACCTAACTACCTCTCTTTGAAATTTGTGCCATATCTTGATTTTGTCTTTATTGTACTGTGACTAATACCTGTTATCCAGTCATACTCTTTAGTTTCTGGAGAATCCCATTGTTCTGTTCTTGGCTGACACACGTCAGCAAAAAAATGTTGGCATTGAAGGTATTGAAAGAAAAAGCACAAATAACATTTTCAGAAATGTTATTAGCAATTTTTTCAACTTCAGCTCATTTTTTAAAATTGAATAACTCTTTCAACAAAACAAAAGTCACCTCTGTTTTTATCAGCTTGATACCAAATTGTGCATTTTGTAATAGTATTTGTTATGTTCTTTTTCTGTTCCAGGGATACAATGCCATTACCAGTCTTGTTGGCATATCAAGAATGAATAAATTGGAAACTCTGCACCTCAGGAAAAATAAGATTGGAGCTCTAGAAGGTTTCAGTGAAACAATGAACAACTTGAAATACATCAATTTTAGGTGATTCTCAGTTTTCTTCATGCCATGTCTATGTTCTAATTTTGGTATTTGGTTTATTTGATATTTCATGATTACTAAGTTGTCAAGGTTATGTGATTTGACTTGTTATTAAAGAAATAAGAATATCTTTATTTGAGAAATCAGATTCTGTTGATATTAGATTGAAAGTTTTTAATCTGTCCTCTTGAAAGAAATAGTCTTGAGTGTAATATCAATGTTATATTATGAGAGAATTGATTTTAAAAAAGTCAAGTATTGCAGTTCAAGATGTACCATGCAAAAGTATGATAAAAAATTGGTACAATTAAAGCATAGTTGGAATGTTGTACTGATCTTTTAATTCCAAGTGGGATGTGAGCTTTTAATGAAAATAAGAGGAAAAATAATAGGAAATTGAAATATTTAGACAATCCTTGATTAGAAAAATATTTTTCAGATTTTTCAAGACGGGAAAAAAAACTGATACGTGTTCATAAGAAAAATAGATAAGTATTGCATTGCAAAATTTCAGAAAAAAGCATCATAATTCTTTAGAAGAAAAAAAAAGAATTTCTTGATTCTCTCATTATTTTAATCTTTATACCTAGGATACATCATTTCATTCAATCTTCATAACATCTCTTTTTAGAAATACTACCTTAAAAAGTATAATCATCAAAGCATCCTTAAATGTCATGCATAGATCCATTCATGAGAATGACAGGAGATGAATATGTTGAAACAACATGAAAGTGAGCCTGACTAGTCAAATCCTTAAACTATTATTTGAGCTACAATTCAGCTGTGGCTCAAATATTTTGTAGAGTATTTGCCTGGTTTATTCAATTTTTGTAGATTTAAATTTAATTTTCATCTTAGTCTGTACCCACACCATATATTACTTATTCACTTTTTCCTATCAATTCATTAGCCCATGGCCCTTCTATATTTATTTTTCTCTCTCCATTTAACACATGTTATTTCAGTAATTGTCTTTTAATTATGAATTGGTGATAAGCATACACTCCATCATGTCTTTGTTCATTATTTTAATCATAAATCAATCTTCAAGACATCATGTTCATCCTGAATTAGATGAAGTCAGGATAAAAAGCCTTGATATTGAGATGGAATGTTGCCATTAGTGGTAGCATATCTCATGTGTATGGAATGATATTTCCTGTTTAGGGTGCTGGATTTCCATGGCATTATGTCGAAAATGAACATAGGAATAAAGATGTCCATACATAGACAAGAATAAAGACAGAAACATGGATATGTCAACACATAGATATACCAACATTTAATGATCAAAAGTTCTGATTGGTCACTCAATCAAAACATCATGTAGCCAACATCTTTTGGTAGCATGCAATATTGAGACTTATCTACTAAAAAGTTGAGAAATAGGGATGATCAATGAATAAGTTACTTCTCTTGCCTTTTGTTGGATTACTGAAGAGTCTGAATGTTCAAAAAACAAGCATAAAAAAAGGAGAAATATGTTTAGGTACTGTAAACAAGAAAGTGAATGTAGCTGTTGAAAGAAAGGATTGTAATTGATAATCTCTAAAAGTCTGGGATCCAAGGTCTAAAAATGTGAAACAAAACAACTTAGATATGACACCCTTGCTGTAAATTTTCTGACCACTGGATCATGTTTGTTGAAGTGTAGGTTATCAGTCAAGTGACATTGGCAAGTTGGATTGGATGGCTTGAAATTCAGTGGCGATGATTTTTTCGATTTAAGCTGGTAACTGCCGGAATTGAAAAAATTAGAAGTAGGGGAAATGTCTTTGCCCATATCTCGATGATGTGTATAATCTTTGATCGGCTGATCTTTTGGCTTAGAAGATGCCAAAAGCCCAAAGAAAGTTGGCAGTGCAGAAAATTCTTCCCTCAAATCAATCACAATGCAAATTTGCTGCTTTGAGAGTGGTATTATGAAAAGAGCATGATGATAGATATCACAGTAGATTTGGTTTCCGTGCAGGAATTAACAAAGTATCTGCAAGATCATGAAAAGGTGAAGCCATGCTGATTTTCCATAGTGTGACAAGATGTTTATCAACTCTAACCCTATCCCCCCCCCAAATCAGGGAGATTTAGAGAACATATTTATAAAAAATATTTTTTATAATATCACTCTCAAAGTAGCAAATTTGAGATATGTTTGATTTAGGGGCTGGATTTTTAGCAGAACCAACTTCTGTGAACTTTTGATCTCTTCACACCCCAAAAGGCTTCCAATCAAAGATTATTACATATCTTGAGAAAGCTGACATCTCAACAAAAGGAACGTGGGGTAATTTGTTACTGTGGGGTCCATGGGTCACGAGATCAGGGCAAGAACTTTGATTTTGTCAGTTGCCAGTTTAAGTCAAAAAATCGTCTCTATTGAATTTGTAGCACTCCAATTCCAACTTCCCAATGTCACTTTTTTGGTGTCTTTTACAGCAGGTGTGTCACATCAAAATTGGATCATTGGAGCTTGGATCTCAGACTACTAACTTGGCTAGAGCAAAAAGAATTCAGAAGTAATTAATATAGAAAAGAGAGAGAAACACCTGACTTACATTTTTGGTTGAGAGAGAAAGAGAAACTAAATTTCAATCAGGATGATTCTAGACATATAAAAACATGTGAATGATAATACTGTGAAGTCAGCAAGAAATGCATGGAGCTCTCAAGGCAAGATACCAGACCATATAATTGCAGAAAGTGTTGCATTTTGCATGCAAAAATACGTGTTGAAAACAGAAGAAAGAAGTCTCCATTGAAATGAATACAAAGCTTTTATTTTTCCAGTGCACTTTATTATTTTTGTCATCTAATAAAAGCAAGGCTGTCATTGAAAAATACAAGCAAGAAAAAATTAATACCAAGTCTTAGAGTCAGGGAGAAACTAAGGTAGAGAGCTGTCTAGTTGTTGAGAGTTCTCATCTTTCCTTCTTAGTCATGATCAATTAACTTTGACTTTAGCCTGTTCTTTTTCCCAACTACTGGTGCTTCTATTGTATACAGTTGGGTTACCCCCCCTTTTTTTTAGCTGATTACTTCCATTTTTTTTCCTTTGTTTAATTCTCATATTAGCAAATGTCTCAAATCTTAATGTTGTCCTAATCTGAAAATGAGTTCATGACACTAACATTTATTTTGAAGAAGGATAACCACTAAAGGCATAATCTGCTTTTCTAAAATATGAAATTTACAAAATCTGTAATGAACAACATGGGTCAAGTATCTTTTGACCCCACTGCTTTTTCCATTGACCCGCAAACCTCGATCCAATCTCACATATGAATGTAGATCAACTTATTTATCACACACACAGATTCATAGTGTCACATACACTCACACATATATATATACACTTTTAATGTCTTTTCATTAGAAAAAACCTCTACATACATATTTTACATACATGCAAACACACACACACACATATACTCATACATATACATACATATACATACATATATACATTTAAATGTGCATTGATGACTAAAGCTGATAAAATCTATCAACTTGATATCGTGGTTGATTTATTTAGTTTGAATACAAACTTTTTATTAACATCATCAAAATTAAGAAAAAAATGTTCCACAGTTTGTAGTTCTAGATCTTTTAATAATCTTCAGTTATTATGAAAAACATGTAATCAATAGCATTTAAACAGTTATTAATGTTTTTTATGATAATGTATTTACATCGTAAGTGTTGTTTTTTAACTTGGGTAATCATAACTAAATGTGTTCAAATGTTTTTTTTCAAATGTGCAACTGAAACAAATGCAATGTGCTGATGACACCACTTGCACTAGTGAACAACACAAGAATTTTATATAATACTGACTCCGAGAAAAGACTTCTAATAATGTAAGCTGTTTTGATAAAAGCAAAGCAACCTATTATCAATATCTTTCAACATCAGCATAAATATTCTCAAATGTGTGCAACATATATTTTTGATAATTTTTTGTTTGAATGGAGATTTGTTGGCTTATCATACTCTTATATATACACATAGATATATAAACATTTTTTAATGTTTCTCATGTAAATTTTAATTCATTTATATGTAACCTATATATACACATATTTGCTTATTTTTATCAACCAGTGGTTGCCTGGTAGGCAACTTAGATTTTTTTGCTAGGGAAAGTGTATTCATATGCACATATAACCACACTCACACCCATATATAAATATCTACTAACACATATACACATACACACACTTCCAACGTCTCCATACACACATACACATACACACCTGTCCTCTAAATGTCTATTCATGCACAGACTACTCATGAACAACCTTTGTCACCTACATTTTTTTAAGAAGAAAAAATCAATTAAAAGAAATTTCTAATTTTGCAACATCCCCACACTGTAATAACATCACAAAAGCTTGTTGTAAAAAATTTCAATGGGCTTTTATAGTGATCAATACTACATTTGCCGAACATATAAAGCTTCAATCCTAAAAGCATGCTGTAAGAGTATATAAGAGTCTCACTCAAGTAATAAAAATGTCATAGCGAAAACCATATGAGTAATGGTAAAAATGGTAATAGGAAATGTACTGGTTGAAACAACCAGGCTGCAAGTGCCAGCAGAGTGAGGTTGGTGCAAGCAAAGTTGACATCATGTATTTGCTTTTATAGGAAAGAGATGCTAAAGGAAGTGACCATGGATCTTGGCTGAAAAGGTTAGGGTGATTTCAAATGCAAGATACCCCAAAGGCTCTATGAATAGTACTTCCCTTACTGCATTTCTACTAACATTATACAATAACAAATCTCAATAAATGTTGTAGGAACCTAAGGAAGTAAGCCTAACAGACTCCCAAATTTCCAGCTATGCCCCTGGAGGTGACATCCAAAGATTTGAACATTTTGGGGCTTCATTTTGGCCACATTTTTTGTAATATTTGTACACCATGTGATTGTAATGGTAATTCTTGCTCGAGCTAGTCTGACTGCATATAAACTTGTGGGCACTACAATTCGTTAATCTTGAAAAATTGGATCAATTAATAATAGATACAGGACTAAAAAAGTGTGAGGTTCCAATTCTTTTGCCTATCTTAGATGCAGAAAAATGGGTTGAAGCTACTGAACACCAGGCTCTTTGAACAAATCTTTTTAAGAACAATGTTCACAAACATTTGCATAATGATCCTTATATATTCATTGATATTAACTGCATAAGTTTCATGAAAAAAACATTGAAATGAAATCCTAATATGTTTCATATTTTGTATTTACTTGCAAATTTTTGGATTTTATATTTTTGTACATTCTTTTTTCATTATTTCAAAAAACATTTTGAATCTTTTATTGGAATATTTCCATTCTCCCGTAAATCAAGAAAAAATCTCATCTTGTTAATCACCTCAAGCATCTCTTATCTCTGTACTTTCAGCAGCCGGTCTAGCTTTTAACGAGCGCAAGCTAATGTTATATCTATCACTATATATTCCATTATACCTCCAATAGAGCTAAGGGAGGTAACTTCTATGGAAACTATTCAAGTTATTCCCCCTTTATGATTCGTCATTGATTTTATGAGTAGATAAAAGGAATAATGTAGGTGTCATTGTATTTAGGAAAATCAATTAACTAATACTGTTTGAGATCGAATCATAAAGCTTCATTTCACTCATTTTAACAGATTTGCAAATTTTTATTTTATTGACAATTTTAACATATCCAGAATGAGTTGCAAAGCATTAGAAACTTGCATTGGTTTTCACCATTTCAGTCCTAATTTCTGAATTTCTTTATTCTTAAATTTTCTTATTTATATTTGAAGGCCAAGTAAGATGACTAACAAAATCTTAACATATCATTTAGGTAGACAATGATTTTCGTTGAAAAATAAAAATTTGAATTACAAGTACGCAAGTTTCAAATTGATTGATAAAAAATGTGGTATTTAAAAGTACCACTAATACTTTTAGTACTTAATGATTACATAAATGAGTGTAATACTAAATATGTGTATATTGAATGCGATGAGAATGAATTTAATTAAAAATGTATATTATTTAAAGTGAATTCAATTTTGTAGAGGCACTACTTTTGTGTTATAACTTTTGTATGCGTACTATCTAAAGTAATGCATCTTCAATTTATACAAAACACAACTCAGTAAAATGAATGAAGGCTTTACTTCATGAATGAAGTAGTTGTAAGAACTTGTAGTAGTATGAACATTGAACACATCAATTGAAACAACACTTGGAAAGATTTGTGTATCAATAGACAAGGGTTTGTGTGATTGATCGAGTATGAGCGATGTTTGTATAATTTATGTGTGTGTATGTATATGTGAGTTGTGTAAGAAATACTGTGTTCATATGATTTTCTGACAAAGACAGAAAGATCAGAATTTGTGTAATGCATATATATATAGAATTGTCTCATTGTGTGTGAGAGTTGTTATTTATGAATGAGTGATTAAGCCAAAGTATATTTGAAAATGTATGTGTGTCAGAATTAAGTCCCTTCTCTACAATGTATGTAGAAGTGAGTACTTGTATTGGTTTGTTATCAATGTCCTGTGCTAGTGGAAAACTTGATCTGTGTTCATGTGAGCGAAAAGCCATGCCCTGGTCAAGCTGTGGAGGCAGACTTCCCTAAAACTTATACGTATCTAGACTAAATGCTCTCCCTAGATAGATAGATAGATAGATAGATAAATAAATAGACAGACAGACAGACAGACAGACAGACAGACAGACAGACAGGAGTAATTTGTTTTTTAAAAGTTATTTAGTTAGCACTCAAAAAAAGGGGACTGAAATAAAAAATTGGACTATACTTGGGGGCTGAAGTTGGGAAAAGTTGGGCTAATGTTGAAAAAAGGATGTTAGAAAATATAAAAAGAGAGGGTTGTAATGTAAAAAAAGAGGGAAGGTGTCTGTTAGGGAGGGCTAATATTAAAAAAGGCAGATGTTGGAGGGTTAAAATTGAAAAAGAGGGGCTTAATGTTAGGAAACCACTTTCTAACTTTCCAACACTTCAGGCTAATGTCTAAAGAATGGGAATCATAATGTTGAAGAAAGGGGGACTAATGATAAAAGTGGGAAGTAATGTTTGAAAAAAAATGGGGCCTAAATTAATATTTAGAAAGTGAAGTGTTTGGGGTAGGGGCTAAAGTTTTGGGAAAAAGTTTGTTAAAAAATGCTGGGAGCTAATATTATAAAAAGGGAACTAATACTGGAAAAGGGTGGGGCTAATATCAAAAAAGAGTATTGCAGGGTTAAAGTTAAAAAAAGAGAGGTATATTGTTAAAAAAAAGATGGCTCATATCACCCAAAAAGAGGGCGTCATGTTGAAATATTGAAGGGTCTGTTTATTTCTCTCTCTCTCTCTCTCTCTCTCTCTCTCTCTCTCTCTCTCTCTCTCTCTCTATATATATATATATATATATATATATATATATATATATATATATATATATATATATATATATAAATGAAATTTACAAGGATATATACCTGGTGAGTTCATTGACAGGGGGTATATATCCTTGTAAATCTTATTCTTCTTTATCAATAGCTCTATTTACTTTAATAAATATTGAGTACTGTGATATGATATCATCAGCAATGGATAAAATCTGTTTTCTGTTTTTTTCTTGTTGCATTCTTACAAATGGAAAAATACATTATAAACTATATGTGTGTGTGTGTGTGCGTGTGTGTGTGTGTGTGTGTGTGTGTGCATGTATGAAATGAAATACATAGTCGAATCTAAATGGCCATTCAATAGGATATTTGATATTCTTTTCTACTGAAAAGATAAAGAACACACCTATTAAGGTCACTAAAATCCATGAATCCTGTGAGGACATGTGGATAATTTGCCTTAAAAGTCTTTCACTGAATGAACTAAACATTAAATTAAACAACCCAAATAATATCAGACTCTAATGCTACCTACCAACCTTAATAATACTATCTAAGTTAACCACCTGTCCACATAAACATAAATACTGATAAAAATCATTAAAATTAAAAATTAAAAACTGAAAAAAGAAATCAAATTCAAATTTTTCTTCTCAATATATCCTCACATATAGCTAAAAAATCAATCAAAGTGTTTACTTTCCAAAAAGAGATGCTAAATATATATGACTTATATCCCTTTACAGGAATCCCTTGTGACGTCATGATGGCAGAAGATCCAGGTATCTTATAACAAATTATATAGTAATCCTATAATTATGGTGTTGTGCACCACTCCATTGAGCATTGGACCATGTGCGTCCAGGGGTTTTATTGGGGTCATTGGAAGAAGTAATGTTTTTGATAACTAGCTAAAAGAAAAGTTTTGTATTTAATTCTTATCTAAAAGAATGGGGGGTGGGGTGCTACACTTTCATATCAGTTGGAAAAAGAGGCCAAGTTTGAATTCAGCTCCTACTGGGTTTTCTGACCAATGAAAAAATTTGCATTTTTACTTCCTGGACATTTTGAGATGTGGACAATTACAGATTTTACAAGCATGACCAGTAAATTCCAATACATTCCCCTCAAACTGAAAAAGCAATAAAGCATAAATTGCATATCATTTTTTAAATTGGAAATTTGATTTTTTTCCTGAAGTGTCCATCAATTAATTGATAGATTGTTCAATGTTCAAATGACAAGTAACCAGATTTGTGACGAAGTAAATCTGTTCATAATATTTCTGCTATTCAATTTTAATAAGTATAGGAAAAAATTTTCCATTTAAGACCCCTTATCAAGATACATCTCTGAAGTGGCATGTAAACCTGGTTAGTTTTCTCCAAATTTGAATTCTAACTGAAGGATTTTTCAATATTATGATAATAATTGAGTTGATCTTCAGAAGGTCTTGGAAAAAGATATTTCTTGAGTAGTAGACAAAATTATGTCTTGTAGTAGTAGTTATAATGCCAAACCCACTTGTTTTGTCTGGGAAAGATTGGTTTTGTATTGTGGTAGGACTCATCAGATGATCTTTTTTGTGGTGTCCAAAAGTTTTTCGAAGAGACATCATTTTTTCCGTCAAGATTAACAAAGATGCTAAGGTTATTTCCCTACCCCTGACAAGCACGTCTGTTTGCTATCATGTCAGTTGTGAAAAGAGGCCAAGTTTGAATTTGTGACCATTTTTTTAGGTCTTCTCAAATTTTGACCAATGAAAATATTTGTAATTTTAACCCCTGAACATTTTGAGAGAGGGCAATTACAAGATTTTACAAGCATGACTCATGAATTCCAATGCTATAGGTGAATATGAACAAAAAGTTTCTCTGAAAAATTGATATGTGACTTTAGAAACCTAATATAATAAGGATATTAGACGTAATAAATTTATGTTCTTGATTTTTCTAATGTTTATTTTTAGAAGAAAGATTGAAACAAAATTTTCTGTGATTAAAATCTCTATTGAACCTTGCACTTTTCGTAAAATCAACAGCAATAAATTACCAAAAATCTTCATACTTATTTATGAGAAGACAAATTTTTTAATAAAAAAATTTCCACCTTAAACTTTTGAGAATATTTTCTCCATATGATTCTTATCCGGGAATAACTAGTCGTATAAATAAATATTTTCACTGGTTATTGCGATCTATTCTCATTCGGAATTATCATTAAAACAAATCATTTTTCATCAAAATCTATAAAAAGTTATTCTATTGTTTTGAATTAATTGTTCATCTTTAGTAACATAATTATGTTCACTTGATCAGTTTGGTATAAAACATTTGGTAGCAAATTTGTTTCAGTTGATATTTAAATCATGTCAACTCGACCAACTTATTGAATATAAATTCATACCCCTGTTTTAATCACTCTAATATCTTTACCAAAGTAAGGACCATATACTCAGTACAAATCCAAGTAATTAAACTCTCCAAGATGTTACCAAAGTTTTTAAGTTTTTTTAAGGTGTCTAAGATCTTAATATACTAATATCCTTGATATCTTTAATCTTGCATTTTTCTATGATTTTCACTCTTCTTAAATGTTTACCATTCTAACCACTGCAAAGATGACTAAGACTTAGCCTCATTATGAGACTGAAAGAACCAGGTCAAATGGAAACCTGTCCCCATACCAACCTTCATCCAAACCTCCTTCCTGATCTGAGACTGAGAAGTCAATATCAGTTAACTACACACATCAGTATCAGTTTAATATACACATCTCTACTGGGAACATTTACCAATCACAGGACAAGTCTGATAGTAAATGAAATGCACATATTTGTGCTTGTGTCTCACCTCCTTTGAAGTTACTTATTTTGTATTAACTGGTAACCGCTAATGATAAAGATAAACCCTGAAAAATACACAATATAAATAAATATGCCGTGTACACTGAATAGGCAACCAATGGACATCATGACTCACAACATGGATCCCAGAAAATTACATGCGCCACCAAGGTCTGCAGAGTACTAGATGGAGAGATGAACAAGACAAATTCAGAAAGTACTGGCTCTGCAATGCCTACAATAGAGAAGTGTGGTGAATCCTTGGGAAGGTTTATGTCCAACAACGGATGTTGAGATACTGATGATGATGATTCACTGGATACTCCAGTTCTGTCTTGATTTGAATAGTACATACCTATACATATCTATACAGCACACAAAAAAATCTTATTATTGTAAAAGAGCAATTTGCATATTTTTTCAATTTATCTATAAAAATAATTGAATTCTATTATTAGATTTAGAAAAAAAAACTCTGAAAATAGTCTCTTACATGTTTTATCAAAATTGATACATGCTTGGTTATCACCTCCAAAATGTATCTAAGTGTGTTTTTCTCTCTCCCACCCAATTTTATTCCCAAATCCATGCTAACAGATCCTAAAGGTGCCATAAAATACATCATAAAAAGCAGGCGCATCAAAATGTGTTTATTTCATGATGAATTCACAAAGTAAAACAAACAAAACAAATATATTTACTAACACTGCTTAAGGGTCAAATCGGTGAATAGAAAAAATTTCAAGTGGGTTATGTTGTGGGTTTTTTACAACAGTCTATCACATACAGTCCGTCAGACGGATGGACTTTTGGTGAATTGTAATAAGATTATCTCTTTTCTTTCATTTCAAAGGGAAAATACTGTTGAAAGCTTAGCTGAATTGATTAAACTACAATGTCTGTCATCTCTGAAGACTGTCTCATTCACAGGTGAGTTTCTTATTCAAGTTTCAATTTGCTATTAGAAATTAATGTACACCTAAATAGCACAATTGGATACTACAAAATTTTTCAGGCATATGTAGCATGACCCTGTGATTGTTTTGGGTAACAAAAAACAAGGATCCTCCTTCTTGTCAACACATAACAAGGGTTTTTCAATTATCATTATGCGGGGCTAAATATGGCAGTCATGAGGAGGTAAATTGTCAGTTGGTCAAGGGGTAGATGACTCCCATTGCTTCAGAGGGTTTATTGGAAGCCAAATGTTAGACATCCCAAAAGACACCAGTGGAAATAAAGGTGTAGTCAGTATGATTTGGGACAGCTTAGAAGGAAGGCTGTCAGTTTTGTTAAAGTCTGTACAGGCCTGGAGCAAAGAGGCCCATGTCTGAAGACCTGTGTAGGGACCAAGGTAAAGCTAAAAAAGGTCTGGCTTTTGTCTGTAGTGAATTATGGGAGAAGAAAGCTGTGAACTGGAAATGAGAGCACACACAAAGAAAATGGAGCTATTACCAGTCATTGCAGTTGGACGAAATTACAAAATATTGCTTGTTAGTCCCATGAGTTGTGTTTCAAATACAATTGTTGACTCTCTATCTATTTGACGTGCTGGTCTGATGGTCTCTGGTCTTGTTCTCTTTTCTGCCTTTTGCCATAGATCCAAGAAATTATCAAATTTAGCATGGCTCTCTCTCTCTCTCTCTCTCTTGCTCAATGTATAGCCAGTTACACCCTGAGGAAAGGTAAACAAGTCAATTCAATATGGCTGCCTAGCCTCTTGCGGATAGAGTCCTATATTTGTAGTAATTGGCCCTTTTACGACTTGGAGTCTTGAGGCTAAGAGGAAGGGGGAGGTTGCATGAAATTGTAAAATATCATAAATTGTAGCTATGGTTACAGACTTTTTTTTATAACAAATATGAAATGTATTTCGATAACTTGAATATCTACTTTGATTTTCTAATTTTAGTTCAGTTTAATTGCATAAAGTTAGTAGTAAAAAATTACTTACATGTACTTTAAGCATGTTTTAAAGTGTCATCCAAAATTTTATTACTTATTTTTCACTTACAATATATAGTTTGAAATATATTTGTTTACTGTGGGTGTCTGACGCTTTTGTTTAAGTTCTATGTTCAAGTGTGTATTAGATTACAAAACAAACTCGAATCCCTATGTGCAACCAGCAGATGGAAAAACATTGGATGCCAAGACTTTATAGACAATGCACTGAAAAGAAAACTCCCATTCCCTGAACAGGCCTAAAGTTTGCAACTAGCATCTGAAATCAAACCTTACAGTCATTAAGAATTACAGACACACTGACAGAGTTCAAGAAAGGAATTAGCACCACCTCCATTAACACAACGAACAACCACAACACATAACCACTCGAATATATACATGCACTGCAAACCTTGTTAAAGATGATTGGATACACATCACAACCTCAAAGGTAGAGGTGTTGTCATCATGGATACATTTTCTTGTGTTTATTGCTGTTTTTAACTTTGACTCTCACAAGCAGTTTTTTAATATCAACCCCCTTTTTTTTAAATATTAGCCAAACATCCTTTTTCAAAGTTAGCCCCCCACTTTCTAACAACATGAAAAGTGGCATTAAACCAATAAAAGAATTAGATGATTTCAATTTACTTATCTTTGTATTTCTTTTTTGGACAGCAATTTACTTAACCTGTTATGGTGGGTTTTATTTGTTATAAATACTCCAATACCGTATGTTTGGCAATTTTGAATTGAAAATTATTTTCATAACCCAAAGGTGCTGAGACAAGGTTAATTTTATTTTATGAAAAGGAGCAAGTTTTAGATTCGTCTTCACCCTAAAAATGTTAGAGTAATTTATGAGGAGAAAAAATGCATAAGAGAAGTACTGTAATGCATTTATTGATACAGTATTCTTACAAAAATGTTAAATAAAGTGACCATAGTGGAAAATAGCAACAGGTACATAATAACAAAAAAGTACCATGAAATAATGTGAGAAAATTGTGTAGAATGTTGTCGAAATAGAAAACAAATCACATCAGTCTATTGTAGACTCCATGGGGGCGGGGGGGTTACAAAATTGATCTTGGTTTGTGCTGTAAGTTTTTATGCAAAAGATAATTTTTCTTTACTAATATTCTAAACTTTTCTTTTTATCTGAAATATAATTTTTTTACTACTATAGAAAATATTTTTTTTATATTTTAAAACTTTTTTGGTGAAAACTTTTATAGACAAGTTACCCCAAAATCATGATTTCGAACATCCATATCTATAGGAATTCCCACATTTACCCTGCAGGAAGACTTTTCAGGTCTAATAACTCAGTAGAAATGATAAAATCACATCCTCCAACACCTGAAATGAGTCACGTCTCTTGTTATACTTACTGATCCCTCATCGTCAATGTTTTTTGTGAAATATATGTGGGTAAGATCTGTGTTTCAACAAAAATAAACGATGCATAGTATATGAAAAGTATCCATGTACAATAAATTACGATAATACCCTTTATGAAATAACAAACTACATATAGTATGACATAAGCTATATATGAAAATCATAGCTGAAAAAGAGGTGGTGTTTGATCAACACTGCTGAGATGCCATTTTAATGTAACTGTTTTGTTTTTAAATCCCAAAACAATTACATGGCAAACAACTTATGGTCCCCCCCCAAAAAAATTATACATAGTACCATAGTACCATGGTCCCCTTCCCTCCAAAAAATTATACATAGTACCATAGTACCATGGTCCCCTTCCCTCCAAAAAATTATACATAGTACCATAGTACCATGGTCCCCTTCCCTCCAAAAAATTATACATAGTACCATAGTACCATGGTCCCCTTCCCTCCAAAAATTATACATAGTACCATGGTACCATAATAATAAAGTAGATATATAAGTAAACATGAAAAAGCATTGAAGAAAATTACATGAATTGTATTAACAGATATTGGGAAATAAGTGACTGTAGTGACACAAAAAGATTTTTGAAAAAATATTTCTTGGTGTGTTCATTGTTCAAAGCTGTGAAACCTTCTGGACTATATATATTTACAAATGTATATTCAAAATGAATCTTGCCTGGGGAGAAAAGATTTTATGAAAGCAAGTAATTGTGTGCTAGTATGACAACAAGATCAAATCCTTTCTAGAGGATTTTTCTGCCCATGAATCACACACAAGCATTCGCTATTGACTGATGTCCAAAATGTCAAAAAATGGGTTGGCTTAGATAATGTAAGGTTTTATTAATATAAGAATTTGTAAATATATTCATATCACACTATGTAGATGCATGTGTACATATATCTGCGTGAAAGTGGGTGTGTGAAGAATGAATGAGTGCATGTGAGGGAATCTGGTTATTCCTTGGGTAGAAAAAATTCATTAATTACCACAAAATATTGTTAGTATATGTCAATGAAGACTCTGCCACTTATAAGATATTTAATTATCTCCAGAACTAAAGTAATTAAGTTTAAAGATAAGATTCTTGGATGGATTGAAATCAGACAGAGGATCTTTGAAAGTAGGTGGAAAGTCTGACAAAGAAAATGTTGCTAGTTCTTGCTTGGAATCCAAACAGATCAGCAGTCTCTCAAGGGTAAGGTCAGCAATCTGCAACAGCCATAAGCTGTGGTTGGGGACAAAGGAGGTAAGGGATAGCAGCACCCAGCCAAAGAATGAGAGAGAGAGAGAGAGAGAGAAAGGGAAAGTGTAAGCTTTAAAAGAGATTGTAGATTGCAATCCTTATAGGTACTGATAGATAGGTTATATTAAACAATGTAAACACCCGCCTATTTCATTTATTTTGTTACAAGGCCAGTCATGCAGGGCATGTCTAGTTTGTCACACCATTTTATTTTCTGCAGGCTACAGTTTTACATGTGATCTCTGAGGATCCATGTTTTGAGTAGTGATGTCCAATAGTTGTCTAGTATTCTTGCTACATGACCAGGCCATTGCTGTTAGAGTTTCCTAATGGATTTCATGATGTCTTTGACTCTCGTTTTTTTCTCAATATACTGTGTATGGTTCTTCGTTTGAAGGCCAATCTTTTGGTTAGATGACTATCAGTAGGATACATTGATTGTATCCTCTTCTTTTTAGGATGAATGGGATTTTTTTGTTTTGAAGTTTGTGCTTGTTCTGTCAAAGTCTTGCCATCCCAGAATGATTATTTGCTTGATTTCATCTCCTTTTAAGGATTTTATGGAGATTCATTATTCTATGTGGATATGATCTACTTTCTCCAGTTCTTCTTTTTTGATTCTGATCATTATTTCTTTGTCCTCAATATGTTTGTTGTACATTCAAAATTAGGACAAATTAAAACTTCATGTATTGAATGATGCTTATTGTATTAAACTATTTGTTTTTATGTTTGAAGAATAATAACGTGTGATGAAAAAAAACACTAACATGAAGTGTTGTAATGTCTATATCACATGGCCAACAAGGTTGTCTGTGTTACATTGATAATAAATGTAAATAAAGGGAAGCAACTACTCGTGGGTTATTGCCCTGTATCCCTAATGGCTACCTGTGAATTATAAGGGTCAGATACTTGATAACCAATGTGTTCATCTTCCTCCTTACTAATGTTTCAAATCTTCTCTAATCCTGCTTGAAGCTTATTGGGTTCAAGCCTAAAGTTAACCCCCAAACACTCTAAGAGCATAAATATCACAAGTGTAATGGTGTTATTTTACTCGGATGTGTCTGAGAAAACTAATAGGTGTTTCCTGGTCAAGCAGGTTACTAGTTCATGACATTTAGCGGTTGCATTTCCCCCAATCGTGCTAACGTACATATGCATATACATACTAACTCATGCTCATACATACAGATACATTAATAATTGTACACACATATATGCACATATATGAAAAGTAACACATGCAAATACATATACTCATGCATGCAGATGTGCACTTGCCCACATACATGGAAACAAATACATGCTCACTGAAACCCTTACACATACATATACACTGACACACACGCATGAACATACACCCACTCTCAATAGCAGTGCACACTCATACATACATGCATACTGACACATGCACACACATGTGTATACACTAATGTACTCACCAACATTCATGCATGTACACTCACATACATATAATCACCCTAAAAAAATGCATACACATACTGTCTATGCACATGCATACATACATATAAATAAATGCTCACTCAGACACAACATACGCATAAACATACACTCAAATACTCATTGACAAATATATGCACACACATACACATATATACATACGCATATCCTTTTACAGAACCACACACTTACATGCATTCCTCACGTATTTGTTTCATATAGTAACTGGTGATAAGGAAGGAGTGGAACCACTTAGGGCAGAATATTACTGGCTTTGGGTAGGATCACAGAAAAGCTGACAGTGGTGACTTATTTAACCAGGAATATGTGACTGGGAAAAGTTTTTGGCAGTTAACCTGCTTGACTGAAAAATGCTACCAGGAAATGTCTTTGAATTGACTGGGAAAATGAAGAGCAGGATATCACTTAAAGAGAGACTGGGAAAATGTGACTGGGTTTTCATAAAATATGTATAACAAATTTCTTGGAATGTATGATTAAGTCTCAGGAATTTTCTAATTTTCTGTTTTCTCAGCATTACTGTGTTTGCAGAATCTGTCTTGTTTTGAGTTGTCTTTTGTTTTGTGTGTGATGGTAATGAGGTAAGAAGACCTGGACTTGGACACTGATAAGATTGAGTTACATATTCTGAAGCTTCTAAATTGCTTAACATGTATCTAATTTTTTTATTCTATTTTTTAGCTGTTTTAGATTTAGATTCTTTTTGTTTGTTTGCATCTACCATTTCACAGATTGTTATTTTGAATGTTTTTTTTCCAAGTAATGCTGTGACATCATGATAGGATCATAAAGGTTCTTTGAAGAAGCTATATCTGCCATGTATGCATATGGATATGGGTTTTGTAGGATTTCTTGGTGGTTGGGAGATGAAGAGTGTGAATGATGTTTGCGAGACGAAGGATTTGGATCCTCATGGTTTGGTATGTAGCATGCCTGCAGCCCTGGAAGTGTGGAAGGTGAAAAGGATGATATAGGAAGAGAACAGGATGTTGTATAAAGTGAATGCGTGCCAAGTATGAACATGGACACGCATTGAAACCAAGTGAAAAGAATGCATACAAATTTTTTGGGATAGATAAATAACGTACGTTTAATGCAAGGACATGAATGAAGATGAAGTATATATAAGGATAACATAGTTTTGATCGATTGTGTGAGGTGATGAGAAGAGAAGAGATAGCGAAAGGTGGCAGCTTACTTGTTGTTGATAGTACTGGCATCAGAGTTGTCTGAAACATTTGGATTGCGATATGATTTGCATTGCCCCAAGATAATTGGTGGAATTTAGCTTCAGCGTGCAAGCCATACTGCGTTAACTTGGGGGCTATTCTAGGACGCTGATAGACTTTTGACGGATAGACCATGAAAAACAGAGAACAGAGTTTTATCCATGTGTGTTTCCCAAAGTGAAGAAATTTAGGAAAGATAATCGTGACTATCGGACAGTAAAAAGCTTTGTCATATAATTCACGAGAGTGAGAGGTGATATGCGTATGGAGCACGTGGTGATGACACGGTGGTGCAGCTGTGCATATGTATGATGCCTTGATATTGGTAAACTGAAATAGGCTAAGTTAGTACAGAGATAGGTTACGGTGGGAAAAGGGATCGGATCGGCTGGGAGGTCAGCGAAATGATAACGATCTTAGGGAGAAGGAAAGAGAGAGTGGCGGGCGACAAAGGCCGGGGCCTGAGGCATGACTAGCTATGAAGGCTGGCGTGAATGAGTATTAGTCCATATGCATCTAAGGGTTTTATAGGGTTTGTTGGGGGAAGTGACATTTTTTATATCTTGCTAAGAGGGTTTCGTATTTAATTACTAACTAAAAGAATAGGGGGCACTACTACACAGCGATTAAATATTGTTTACCATTGAAAAAATGACAAATATAAATGTTTAGACAAACAAATGAAGAAGTACATTCAATGAGTTGATGAATAAGACATGTGTAAGCATTCAAAGCTGAAAATAAAAAAAACATATAAGCATCAAGAACATTAATACAATCATTGAATAGGTATGATTGCTAAGTAATTGAGACAAGACTGGATCCATAAAAGAATGGGTAAATTGTGTTGGCTGATAGCTGGGTAGAAAAAAAAAAGAAATTAGCACTCAAGCGAAAGGTAGGAGCCCTGTGCACTAGTTGTAGTAGCCTTGATAACTAAAATGCTTTGAATCCATAAAATTCAATAATTCAAAGACCAAAGAATAATTACTGAGACAGGGTTGGAGATGATGAGCTACACTGGAATTTATGGTTGCCATGCACAGCTTGGAGACGCTGAGAAAAGACAAACCAGAAAGACTGTATAAATCACAAAAAATACATGAGGTTTTAACCCACGTGTGCTTCTTGAAGTGATGAGAATTAGCAGACAGAAGTCCACTGTGACTGTTATGTAGTAAACGCATTGTCATTTCATTCCTGTGGAATGGAGATGTGATTACATATTTGGGCTCGAGAAGAGGACATGCAATTTAGTAGCTGAGCATTTGAGATATATCTCAACGCCTGTAAAATGAAAGTGGTAAAGTTTAGAGGAGTGATTTGTCATGGTGGAAAAACGGTAAAGTTTGATTTGACCAGGAGGTCAGCGAAATGATACTGATCTTAAGGAGAAGGAAACGAAGAGAGAGAGAGGGAGGAGTTCAATAAACTGGGAAAGTTGAAGCTTCAAATGAGCATGTTAGTCCAGGTCTTTTATGGACAGTAGATGTGTTGTATATGTGGCTAGATTTAATGTTTCTTATCTAAAGATGGAACTTGTTTATTTTCGTATTCAATTTTAACTTAAAAAAAAGGCTTGCCAAATAAAAATTCAGTATTGGTTTTCCTTCTTTACTTATTTTCATATTGGAGTAACTAAATTTTAGGGAAAATAGTTTAGATTATAGTATACTTGTGGCCATAAAGTCATTTCATCAACACTGACAATATCACCATGGCTTTTTTGAATTCTACATGTTTTATTTCAGCTTACATGTTCACCATGATTACTTCTCGTAGATATTTAGATGCCTGTTGCAGTGTGATTATACTGAGCTACACAATACTTATTCCTGATAGTGTGTTATTTTCTGATGACATATTTGTGAAAAAAAAATGCTATCATTCCCATCAAACTTTTTTGGTAGATTTTTATATTCTTATCCAATTGAAAAAAATCATATCTCTCACAGAAAAACAGTAACATTTGAATTTAAATTAACATGTATGTATGCTAATGCTAAGCAAAAGTGATCACAAGAGATTTGAAAGTGAGTAGTTTTTGAAGATTTACGACTGTTCTGTAATTCACTACACAAATCAGACCTGGATATATAATCTCCCATCATGTTCTTGCAATATGTAGCAGCATTCAAAGTTCAGTATATCCTATTGGAAGAGCTCACCTTGATCTTCTGAATGCACTTGAATGTTCTTGAATTATTCAAAATGAGTGTCAAGGATGTGAACTCTGAGGGACAATTTGCAGTCCCCTATTCTTTAGTTCTTCATAATCTCAACTATTTCAACATACTTTTCAGTCTTGCAATTGCCTGGAAGCCTCGGACCATGTTGACAAAGCTGTATCAAATTCCTTTCTCTTTCCTATGTATGATGAAGACACAAGCTTTGACTTTTGCCACAGAAAGTATACTTTTTTAAGTGCAAGACTGACAAAACATATTTTGGCATGTCTCATCAGTGAACCTTTTTCTGATGCCAGTCTGTTCCTGTTTTTGGTTTTCATCTATCATTTTGGTGATTTGGTTGGTAATCACTTCTGTCAAAAATCAGTTGACGCAGTTGAGTAGGCTGATAAGCCTGTAGTTGTTTAGATCTTTTGGGTTCTTTTTTTTATGTAACAAAAGAGAATGCAATAGAAAACGCTACTCATTGTAGCGTTTGTTGACTTCAAGAAGGCCTTCAGCTATGCCCACAGGAGAGAATCATGCTCATCACAACAGGGAGAGATAATAAGATAGCACATTATTTTAGGAATCATACAGGATCAGTGATATCAAAGAAGCCACTAGAAAAATCAAATGGCAATGGAGAGGTCAGGTGAAGTTTTATGCTTAAAGATTGATACTAGATCAAGAGTAATTCTGGGCACTCCACCTCATCTTCAATACAAGTGTCAAGACCAGGCCTGGACAACATACAGCCCATGAGATCTCTTGGTGTGCAGAGCTTTTCTAAATAATAATGCTTCCATGCTTTTTGAAATAAATTCAGCAAGTGATCACATGCAAAAAATCAATTTTATAGAAGTATGCCTTTGATCAACCAACACTTCATTGTTTTTTAACCTAAAAAAGAGAAATAATAGAAAACAAAGATATTCAATTTTTAGAGATGATATTTTTCATTACCACATGGTTAAATGATATTTTAGAGTTACTAAACTAATAAGTACTTTTTTGTGTGTTGTGAAACAGTACCAATTTCCAGAGGATTACAATTTGTGGTGGTACTTTGAAACTAAACATTCTATTCTCATCAAATTGGATTCATATGATGAGATCATTAAAGAGGCCAGATTGGTAATGGTTGAAACTATTTGAAATCTGTTTACTAAGGATTCAAAAGAAATGCTTGTATGATTCCAATTGGAGGTTATCAAACTTCAAGCTTTACCTGTCTACTGAATGAAGTGTAGAGAAAGCAGCCTACAAAACCTCTACAGAAATCTGGATAATATTATCCAACTTGCAATGAAAACCTTTGTTTTTGGTAGCACTTACATATGTGAACAAAACCATCTCTGTTATGAACATGAATAAGAGAGAACATTGTTCTTCATTAATGGATAAAAATTTGGAAGATATTTTGAAAAAATCAAATTCACATATGTCACTGGAATACAACAAACTTTTAGAAAAAAATGTAACATTTCTCATTGATTTTGAAGATGACACTAAAAAAATAAATAAATGTCACGGTTAATAAATGATTGCCTTTCATCTTTAACCTTTACTTTTCTTTGATATCTTTACTATTTCTGTATTTCAATACAGTAAGCTCCAGGACTGACACATTTCTTAAAGTAGATAAGAACAAATTTTCAGTGGGAAATCCATACCTTCTTGCAGAAAATTATAGACCTAGAGATATTTTTGAAAATTAACTCTGTAGAAGTTCCTCATCTGTATACAAGAAATTTATTTTTTGAGAGAAAATATTCTGATTTTAAAAATTTACTAGGAATCAACTAATTACTGGATTTAATGAAATTTTCAGTATTTATTCATTAGAGGATGAAATTTGTTGATGAAGTCCTCATTGCAAATTTTGGGGATCAAATTTTTGCGATTATGTAGCTTTTTTTAATTTGGTGATTTATTCTGTTTATGCAATCGTGTTTTCATTGAGTTTTACGTAATTAAGATAAACCCCTGGATAAATAAATTCTGCTTGCCTTTAAAAGAAACTGGTGTATAGATATGCTTATTTTGAAGAGCAGAAAATGAAAAATCAAGTAAAATATTGTTTTTTATGGCAAAATTTAAGTTTTTAAAAGGTTTTCGATTAATTTAATATTTTATAGTCGTTGTTCTCCCTTTCGTCAAATTATTATCATAGACATTCCTCATATTCATCTTCAATAACTATGATGATAATTATACAAATTTTGGTGGATTTTTGACTACAATGTTTAATTTTTAAAATCTTTAATTAGCTGTCATCAGATATGGTGTAATGATAGATTTTTGGGGCCTAATAAAGTAAACAGTTGAATAATGGTCAGATTAATAACCAAAATTTGTTTCTCTTATTTTAAGGCAAAATTGGGCTAATTTCTTTTTGCTAAAACAAGAAAAAACTCAAACCGATTTTAATTACACTTTTTAAAAAAATTATCCATTTTTGCCAAAAGTTGTTGTTTTTTTGTAAATGGTAATTTATCCTGAAAATTAACTCTTAGAGCCTGTGATCAATTTTCTGCAATTAATGTGGCTGTTGTCACTTTTAAGTTGTGCAGGCCTAGTCAAGACCTTTCTTGACACTTGAAAATATGGTGGGTATGGCTGTGAGGTCATCAGAGACTGTAAAATGGTACCATTCCTACTTCAAGTTTCCCTGCCATCTTTGCTGTTGGAACCACAGGGATACTCTTGTGCATTAGCAAAGGCAAGAGTGGCCATCCTACCTAAATCTATGTAGGGATGATTGATGTCATGTGGGAGCTCCTTGTCAACCCCTGGAATATGTTGATGCTACAACTGCATATAATTTTAGATCTTATGAGAAAAATTGTCATGACTCTTGATAAGGAGTTTACAGCTTTCAAGTATCTTCCCTAAGCTGACTGAGACAAAATCCGTAAATTATAAAATGTCAATGTTCTGATTACAAAAGTAAAGTTTGTTGAAAATAATTGCTATTTTGTATACTTTTTAGATGTATCCAATTAGGAAATAATGCTTATCAGCTAGGAACAAAAAAAAAAAGTAAAAACAATTTTGCGTAGTGTCATTTGCAGGTTAGTATTATTATAAACCATTGTGAGTGAGTTTAATCTTCACTGAGTGCTCAAATATTATGGCACTGTGTTAAAGTAAGCTGAGTAAGTGTCTACTGGTAGACATAGTGTGTCCAAGCCATGAACATACAAAACATTCATTATCAGTCTTATCATTTATTCTCCTGTTAATTTGCTTAAGAAGAAAATGGTTTCCTCTACTCATCTTTTATATGAGACATTGATTAATTCATTATCTTTTTTAATGATTTAAAAAAAATTTCTACTCCAATATATTACATTCATATCAGTACTTCCATTGTATCATCATTATCTGAATTGGTTTTCCTAAATTCTCAATCTGAGAAACCTAGTGATTATATCTAAAGATTTAGTGTTCTTGTTGCCATTGCAGTAATGGTCACTTTGTAAGCAAGCCAGCATGAACGAAAAACTTTGTAATTGCTCTGAACTAGAAAGCAGGAAGTTAAAAGTTATTGTAGAGTTGATAGAATAGTTGCATTATTGAAAAAAAGGACCACTGAAGGTCCCAAATATTTTGATAAATGAAATAAAATGGATATCTTCACTCTACTGTTCAAAAATGCTGACCTGATAGTGATGCACTGTCACCTAGTGCAATTGGTGAGGAAATTTAATTGAAGTGGCACATTTGAGTGAAAATCTCTGGATCTTGGAGAAGGATATACACACAATGAAAATGAAAATTTTTATGAAAATCTTGCTCATGATATATTGAACTTCATACAGTTTCAAGATTTGTAAATTGTTATAGGATACTGAATATTGATTTTTTCATATTTTTGCAGATAATCCAATTTGCAATGAAGATGAATTCAGGACTGAAGTTTTAGCAACACTTCAGGGCTTGCAGAAATTGAATAAAGATGAAGTTGTAGAAGAGGAGAAAAGAGACGCCCTAGAAATTTACAAGCAACGGCAGGCTGAGGTAAAATTCATTGACTTCTAAAGGAGACGATGTATGGATAAATTGGCATATGAAGACAGCTTTTATGGTTTTAACACATTTTTTTAATATTTTTTCTACTTTTCTTTCTTTCAATCAAAACAATTTAACATCAGCCACTAAGAATATGAGTGTGTTTTTATGTGTCTCTGCATTCAAACACCTTTTCACAGTTCTGATCAATTTTAGCTCAAATGCTTTATATGCTCTTTGAGTTGTTTAAAAAACACGTACAAAGATACAAAAATTCCAACACTTAGAGTGTGAGGGATACATAAAAGCTGAGATAGATCAGAAGGCTGTCATTTTTTGCTTTATAAACCAATGATAATAACATCATTTTTTACTCCCTGATAAATTTTACACCTATTCACTGTTCTCATCTTTTAGTTCAAATGTATACATGAAGGGACAGCAGCTAGGGCATTTATTTCAGCAGTGTGCCTAGGACTTGAGCTTCAATCTGTACTGGTGGCTATATTGTTGGATAAATCCTCTGAAAAGATGGCAAAACAGCCAGCTTGGGCATCTGCTTACAGCAGTGTGTCTTGATCTTCAATCTGCACAGGCAGCCCTAGTATCTGATTACACTTCTGAAGGGATAGCACCGACTTCTACAGCCAGTCTGGGCATCCGTTTACAATGGTTTGTCTGACACCTAGTCAAACCAATCTGTACAGGCTGCTGTACTATCAAATACACCTCATGAAGGTGTGGTATACCTCTACAGTTAGCTCTCAGTGGTTTGTCCTGGACCTTAGCTTCTACGTGGGCAGCCATACTGCTGGCATATTCCCTCAAAGGGGTGGCTAACTTTCACAGCGAGGAGAAGGAAACTCCAATAAAACCTACAAACGAGAGACTTAATCAGCTTGGTGCTTGTCACACCTAACTATGAAACTCATATCGTACAGACTTTTAGCTATCCATGTACCAAGCCCTGCCCCATGCCAGCTGAATTTCGAAAGACATGGAAATCCTCCAAAATCTTTGTCATTCATTCATATATATATATATATATATATATATATATATATATATATATACATATATATATATATATATATATATATATATATATATATATATACATACATACATATATATATATATATATATATATATATATATATATATATATATATATATGTACATATATATATATATATATATATATATATACAGTGGTTGCAAAAGAAATCTATACATCAAAAACACAAAAAACCCATACCAAGCAAAAGTGTGTCTTGGTTGGACATGATTTCTCACCAACTAAAAAGTGGAAGGAAGTCATTGAATATCTGGCTGTCACTCACATCTCTAGCATTTGTGCCAAAGTACACAACCTAGGATGGCAAGCCTTCAACAAAGCAAGCTCAACCTTCAAAAACAAGATGATCCCAATAATCTTAAAAAGAAGAGCATAAATGTGGAGAGATCACAAGACAGCACTATATATCAGAAAGAAAATGCAGATCTGAGACACCATAGAATCCATTAGAAAACTCAAATGGCAATGGGCTGGTTATGTTGTGTGAATAAAAGACAACCGATGGACATCATGACTCACTACATGGATCCCCAGAGATCACATGCAAAACTGAGGCAGACAAAATACAAGATTGAGAGATGAACTAAATAAGTTCAGAAAATACTGGCCCCATGATGCCCATGATAGAGAAATGTGGTTGATCCATGGGAAGGTCTATGTCCAATAACGGATGTTAAAGAACTGATGATGATGATGATGATGATGACAGTTGGTGTAAGTGCACTGAGAAATGTCCATCTGAAAAGACATGCGCTGACCACTTGATCTGCAAGTTTTTTGTCATCCTTAGCTGCTTTTGGAGCACTATAATTATGCTTATAAGTGCCATAATTGGATTGCATAAGCTTGCAACTTACATTTAAGCATTTGACACCTTATTATTATGAAAATATGTGGTAAGTCTTGATGTGAAATTATCTCACACTGTTACTCCAATTTCAGTAATGTCATACCTAGAAATTAAGGTTTATAAAAGCATAATACTCATCTTTAATTTTTATTGGTTCTTCCCTTATGTGTTCTTTTATGATTTTTTGTAGAAAGAAAAAGCTGCGGAACTGGAAAACACTGACAGTCATGCTCAATTTTAGGAGAAGAGTTGCTGATGCATAGAAATCCTGAAATAATGGAGAATGTTTTCCTGTTTGTTTCTTCAAATGGGGGTTCTGTTTCTCAATAAAATCATATATCATTTCTCATTTTTTTATATACTTTAGCTTAATTTTTGGTAAGACAAAAGTCCTGAGGTATTTTATAACTTCACATATGAATACTTGATTGTGACTCTTGTTTGATATTTTGAGAGTTGCTAATATTGAATATTTGTTTTTGAATTCTATCTTTGTTGTTTTTCCTTTATAACATGTATAACTGAGCATTTTTCAAGTTTGTCAAGAGAAATTGTTGCTGCTGCAGAGTTTGTTTATCAAATATAGTCAGTGTTTATGCTGTGTTATCCAAATGCTGTCTTGATGACTTGTCTCAGTGGGATAGTCTTGATCTCTTATAAAAGAAGGACACAAAGTCACATTGAAAAACTGAGAGACAAAAATCTTTTGAACATACTAAAACAATCACTATTTGTGATATACCAATTTTGATCCTAATCTCAAAATCATTGTACTTTAGTGCTGGCGATGGTTAACATTAAATTTATTTTACCCTATAGAAGAAGTAGGTATTCCATCTATCAAACCTAAATCTCCATTCCATAAAGTTACACCATAGAAGAAAATGACTTTCATTAGAATGTTGTAATTCCAAAGGCTTTACAGATGTCATTATCTTGTTATGATTTGCTAAAACAGTGTCTGTCCATTAAAGACTACTTGGCATAAACCTATGAAATTTTCTGTGGATATGATCACACATAATGTTTTCACCAAATTAGTTTTTGAAAACCTCCCTGCAAAATATGTTGAGGGGTTGATTTACATGAAAATTCAGCATGATAAAATTGTAAACTGGTCCACCAGTAATCAAATGTTAGCCAGGTAAGGGAGTATAGACAAAGACAGTGGGTCTGTTCCTGTTATAACAGCTGTCTGGCCAGGTTGAATCTCCACACCTGTAGTTAACCTTCCCTGACATTGCTTTTAAGATCAAAAGGCCAAATATAACAATCACCTCCTTATGTGACAATCGCCCTATGTAATACTTATATCCTTATAAAATGTAGTGCATTTCTCAACAAAAGTATTCTCCTCAGGAATTTTCAAATATCTCTTTTTGGTATGAGGAGATGTTTAATTTTAGCATAGAATACATCTCCATTTCTGCTATTTAGTTTTCCCTTAACTTTTATCAGCTAATACTTCTGATAAGGCTTTCTTCAATTACTATTATTCTGGGCTACACCAAGTTTTGACATCTTTTATACCAAAAAGGATCCCCACTTTTCTCGTTTGCCGTGAAATATGACAACAATGACCTCAAGATTCTGATGAAGGCTTCATATTGACAATGATTCCCTGGTTCTGTTTCAGGTTCTCAAGTGTAAATACAAATACAGCTAATACTTTTGATTAAAGACTTTTGTTCTTATTCCTCTTGTCCCAAACAATAGTATACTTTTTGATAACCGGCAAATTCAGGGTTCCATTAGTTGTTATATAAAGCAAAATATAATACTTATGTACCTGTAAAATCTAGTGCATTTCTCGACAGAAATATTTTCCTTAGTGATTTTCAAATATCTCTTTTTAGTATTAAACCCATGAATGTCCGGTATAGTATCACAAAATGATATCTTATTTTTGATGATAGGATAAAAGGACATTTTATTCTTTTTTTTTCACAATCAATTCTCGAAATCAAAATGAGACCTAAGGTTGTATTCTTTATTAAAGAAACTGAAACATTTTTTTAACATATCGTGGTTGTACAGGAATACCTAGAATTGTGCTGTTTTGGTTACTGTGTTTTGATCTAGTATGGTTTAAACATTGCTGTACAATATGATGTAATTATACTTTTTTTTATTGATGAAAATTTGTTGATTATATGGAGGAAGCTTTTATTTTTCAGTTTTAGGGCATAAAATTCATTAATTGCTTATAGGGGTCAAAATATTGGAGAATTTTATTTTCACTTTTAGGCTTCAAAATCTTGAAAAAAATTATGGGGGTGAAAATTGAGGGAGGGTGTTTATTTCATTTTAAGAGATCAAAATCAAGGGAGGATTCTTTTTATAATTCTAGGTGTCAAAATCAGAAAGGGGACATTTTTTTGCACTCTTAAGAGTAAAAATTGAAGAGGAGATTTTTAGTGTTTAAATTTGAAGAGGGAGATTTATTTTCATTTTTAGGGGTCAGAGTTGAGGGAGTTTTTTTTCCCCAATTTTGTGGTTTGAAATCAAAAGGAGAACTTTCATTTTTCTCGTCAAGTTTCAAAATCAAAAAGAAATTTTTTCTTTGCTTTTAGGGGTCTAAAAAAAAGGGTAATTTTTTTCATTTTAGGTGTTGAAATCCAAAGGAACTTTATTTTTAACTTAGGGGTCAAAATCAAGGGGGAGATGTTTTTTCACTTTATGGGTCAAAATCGAGGGGAAGATTATGGAGTTCATTCTTATGTGATGTCCCTGCATCTCTCTTTTTGTATCTTCCACCTCAAGAATCAATGCTGAAATCAAAATATCTTAAATTTGAAAGTTTGACTAATTGCAGCTATAAAGGCAACACTTGGAGTTTGACAATAGACACACGACAGCTTCACCTTCCAGTCTGCAATCAAATAAACAGACAAATATTCTTTTAGAAGGAATGTAGTTGATTCAAGAAGAGAAGAAATGTTTACAATACCAGTTTGAACAACTTTTTATGAAATGTATCCTGATGTATGATAGAAACAGACTCTCAAAGGACACTCTCAAAAAGCAATACTCCAAAGTTTCAGATGAGAAGATAAAATTTTTTCAAGAGATAAGTAATGCAGGATCAAATTCAATGTAGGGACCCACAAAAGTACATGTAAACAGTAAAACAGTGATTCAAAATGAATTGCAGTTATCATTTGAATTTTATGTAACAACTCTGAAATTCTAGCACCATATATTTTTTTAAAGTTTTTGCATTCAAAAAGTTCTGTTTGACTATTAATTGTCTAGCATAAGGAATCAAATTGATAATTTGGTTTTTGATGGCTGTAACTTCTTAGAAAATGAATTCATTATAATGCAAATAAAAATAGGAGTTACCATAAAGAAGAAACTTCCTTTGGATGGATCGTTTAAATCTAAAATATCAAGTTTATAATATTAGTCAATCATTATACCTACCCAACCAGTTGGAAATGCTGGCACAATCAAACGGGACAAGATAGTTCCATTTGTAGTAGGTGCAAATGTGATGAATAAATTGTTATAAATGAGGATGATAAAATTCTAAACCAATAATAGAAAAAACACCATCACAGTTAACATTTGAACAACCATAGCGTCAAAATTTGAAGTCATGTAAAAAAATTTCTTTGAAAAATGAATATTGTCAGAAATATCCTATTTATATCATCACCAGCATTTTCCAATAGATAACATCAAGAAAAAGAGTAAAAAATCACCTAGAAACATCTAGATTTTCCTGAATGTAGCTGTCATTAACAAACCATCAGAATTAGGCGGCAAAAAGGTTAAAAAAACTTTTTTCCCAAAATCGAATGATGTTTTTAAAAGGTGTTCAATGGAGTACTGAAGCCAATATTCAAATCTGTGGCCAAAATGGTATGACTAAAAGTGCTGGAATAAACATACAAGCCAAAAAACCGACACACGCACATTGAATTCCATACTCCAAGAGACCAAAAAATATTTCAACATCATTATCTGAGACAAGGTAATGACAAATGCGTCGGCAAGTATGGATACAAAATATGGAACAAGTGGGGTGAAGGTCTTGTAAATGTTACAACAGCAAACTAGTTCAAAATCATGAGCACCTTTTTTTAAAAGAAAGCTAATAGAAAGTAAACTTCGAGGAGCCCCAATCATGAAACTAAGAATGAAATGGACTACATCCTAGCGGACAAGAAAGACGCCATTAAAGATATGCAGGTCCTAAATCAAGTCAATGTAGGAAGTGACCACAAAATGATAAAATGCAAAGTTCAAATCAACACCAAGATAGACTGTAGGAAAATGTCCGACACCAAAATGCAACCACTTACCATTCAAAAAAAATCACCTGATCATTCAAACTAGAGTTGAAGAATAGATATAAACACCTTACCAAACCAGAAGAGAACGCCAATGAGCTCAACAATAATATAACAACCTCCCTAATTGAAGTTGCCCGTATGTTTAAGCCAAACAGTTTGAAAACCGTAAGCGAATTCTCAGAAAAAGTCCCATGAAAAAAACTAAAAAAAAGAAAAGGCTACCACAAACAAAAAAAGAGAGGACTGAGGTAACAGAGCTGAGAAAAACTATCCAAAAGAAACAAAGAGAAGATAAAAGAAGATACACGACAGCAGTCTTGAAAGCATTCTCGTAAAGGGTAGGGGATTCAAAACTATTGGAAAATCTTTCAGTACAGAGAGAAAGCTAATAACTAGTGTGCTCGAAGCAAATAGGCAACTAACAACGGACAGGAACCGAATTGTAGAACGTGCCCAGGGATTTTACGATGACTTATATTTCATCGCCCAAAGGACGCAGGAAAATTGACAGGGGACACGAGCCAAGAAAAATCTGTTCAAGGATTTCTTTGAAGTTACTCTGCAGGAAGTGAGACAAGTCATCAGACAAAGAAAGGAAAGGCCCCTGGACCCGATAATATCACTATCGACCTATTCAAAAAAGGTGGAAGAGTCATCACGAGAAAACTAGCTATCATATTCAACTTATGCCTCAAACAAAGTCAAATCCTAGAAGAGTGAAACACTGTAATCATAATATTGTTATACAAAAAAAAGAAACCAGAAAGATCCCAACAACTACAAACCAATAAGCCTACTCATCTGTATCTACGAACTATTCACCGAAGTGATCACCAACGCTTGATGGAAACCAATCACAAGCTATCGTCCTCTTTGCTAAGAACTTTCACGATCTCCAAATAATGTTAGACGAACTAAATGAAGCAAGCAAGAAAGTTGGCCTCCACACGAACTTCAGCAAAACAAATGTTATGTTCGACAAACATGTTTGGAACAAAGTCACAATGATCAGAATCGAAAATGTACAGGTAGAGAAAGTAGACCACTCCATCTACCTAGGACAGCAAGTTTTCATGAAGTCATCAAAAGACGAAGAAATCAGGCGAATAACAACACTTGGTTGGCAAGCTTTGGTAGAGCAGGCTCGACTCTTGAGAACAAGAAAGTCCCACTTGTCCTAAAAAGAAGGGTATATAACCAATGTATCCTACCAATCGTCACATGTGGAGCTAAAACATGGAACTGAACCAAAAGATTGTCCCCAAGACTGAGAACCATGTAACTTTCATATGAAACAATCATGCTCAACCTCATACGGAGAGATCACAAGATAGCCCAGCATACTAGAGGAAATGAAGGAGTTGGGGACACCATAGAAACGATTAGAAAACTCAAATGACAATGGGCTGGGCATGTTGCAAGTATGTCAAACCAATCACATTTTACAACATGGATCCCCAGAGATCAGGTGTGAGGATGTGGCTGACTGAAAGTAAGATGGTGTGATAAGCTTCGCGATACCCAAGATAGAGAGGTGTAGCGAATCTTCGGGACGGTCTATGTCCAACGGCAGACGCTAACAGACTAATGATGATGATGATGATGAAGTAATCCCTGTTGTTTTCTGAAACACACTGAACATGTGAGCGTATTTGGCAAGATGTGCACTGTACACAATTCTCACCAGTTCAGGAATTGGAACAAAGTTCTATGATCACCAAACAAAAGGTTTGTCATCCGTGGATTCACCAGTTTCTTCTTTTCTTTTGTTTCTCCCCCTTTTCCAATTTTCTTTTTTATCAGAACATTTTTCGACTTGTTTCAAGTTTGTTTTCTTATTTTGCTGGGATTTCCTTTTATTCTGCCTTCCATAGTCTGTGGCAGTGCTGTGGTTTGTATTTCAATTGTGCCTGGTGGTTATTGCTGAAGTCTGCCTGACAGTAACTTTCCTCAGATATATAGCCCTCCTCTAATCAACCTGATCTATTACAGTCCCAATGTGGTTTGTACCATCTCATTTTTCCCCAGCTTCACTTGCTCATGCCCTCCCATCCTTATTACTTGGCCATTGCTGACGACTCGAAGTTGTGAGTCTTGTACATCAAGAACTCTCCTCAGTATTCACGCTGTAGTGCTGTGGTCAACAAAGTCTTAATCTTTTCCTTTTTCTCCAACTACTCCAATCTTGTTTTCAATGTGTTTGGCACAGTTCCATTATTATTATGTTCAACACTTTTCCAGCTCCCTTGCCAAGTCATGGTATTTTCCTAGCTTTTTATCTTCTTTCATCTTCATTCTATGATCTGCAAGCGCAGCTATGTTCATTATTTGGCAGTTTCTCCTATTGTCCACGAGTACTAAGTCTGATCTCTGGACGTCGAAGAATCGGAGTAATTTGTCGCTTCTACTCTCTAAGACTATCTCCGATTTGTGTTGGTATCATTTGTCCTCATGGTCGAAATTCAGTTTTTTGCATAGAACCCATGGTATAACAATTTGTACCCTGTTGTAGCCTTTCATGTTCCCGTTCTGGGTTAGTTTACTACAGTCACTGATTATGTTGTTGACAGTCTCACCTTTTCTCGATATGGGCGGCATTACCTATTTGTCTGGGTTCTACCTATCTTGGACTTGACTTAGTTTGTCCAGATGCATTTGTTTTAGGTTGGTATAATGAAAGATTATGTTTCTCTCTGCGTATCCATGTCCATGATCGCTAGTCTGCAATATTTCTCCATGTAGTTTTTCCTGTTCCTATTTTCCTCTCCTCGACTTCTTTGATGTTCTCACATATTTTTTTTACTTTTGTTTGTACTACTGCTTTGCTTAATATTTTCTTTGCTTGCTTGCACATACTTCTCTCCAGTTTACCGTTTTTGATCATGATCGTTATATGTTTATTTCTGATATGATTGTTGCACTCGACCTTTGTTTTGCTGAAATCCTTATGAAGGCCGGCTTTCTTGTTTTCTTCATTCACTTCAATTCGCATTCGATGGAGGTTGTGAAAGTTCTCTGTAGGCATTCACCGTCTATTAACGCCAGGAATCCACACACCATGATCAAAATTGAAAACGCAAAGCTGGAGAAGGTGGACTACTACATCTAGCAAGGACAACAAATCTCCAGGAAATCCCAGGAAAAAGAAGAAATTCAGCAAAGAATCACTCTAGGATGGCAAGTCTTTGGCAGAGCAAGCTCAACCTTTAAGAACAAGAAATCCCATTGGACCTAAAAAGAAGAGTATAAAACCAATGCATCCTCCAGATAATCATCTATGGTGCTGAAACATCGAGCCTAACCAAGAAACTAAGAAGCATGCAACGTGCACATGAAAGAATCATGCTCAACCTCACATGGGGATATCACAAGACAGCACAATATATTCGGAAAAAAGAAGTTTAATACATCATAGAATCCACCAGAAAACTCACATCGCAATGGACTGGTCATGTTGCAAGAAAAGCAGACAACTGATAGACATCATGACTGACAAGATGGATCCTCAGAGATCACATTTAAAACTGAGGCTGGCAGAATACAAGATGGAGAGACAAACTTGACAAGTTCAGAAAGTATTGGCTCTGTCACGCCCATTATTAGGAGGTGTTGCAAATCCTGTGAAAGGTCTATGTCCAACGACTAATGATAAAAGAATGATGATAATATATTTATCTAATTCCGTTTTGACTATTTGGACACATTTTGCTATGCTGATTAGTCCTCTACAGACTTCCTTCCTCTTCACATAAGTCTATTCGTATCAACTGTGGAGTGTGGAACCTTGTGCATCGATATGTTTCCTTGTTCCCCGGTCCATTAACTTGAATTTATTCTTTATCCATCCAAGTACTGGACCTGTGTATCTTACAACTGATGTATATGTTCATTCCTCTTATCAGACCTGCAATTTATTTTTTCATCCTCCAACGGTATTCATTATTTTCCATTCTTACTGTTTTATCGAGTTACATCCAAAAAACCCATGGTATTCATATCGGCCCTGTGTAGGTGTTGCTCTATTTTTTCTGGGACTGAGTCTTCAGCCCTCCTCTCAACACCCTCACTGCTGTGGTTTGCAGTTTCACACCAGTTGCCTGATGACTGAAGGCTGTGACAGTGAGTTCCCGCAATCTCCTGCCCTAGCCACATTCAGAAGATATTCACCCAACATTTGTAATTGACGTTGAGGATAGAATTATGGAATCATCAACAAAATATAAAAATTGGTACGTTGCTGTCCCGCCTTGGACATTCATAACCGTCTAAATTCTTCGATGCATTGGCATCATTAACAAAAAACAATATTCTTCATCAATTTAGTTCCTAATCTCTTGAATAGTTGTTGACAGATCAACTTTGAGCGATAGAACTTTGTCATGGATCTTCTTTCAACATTTTCCAGCATAAACTTACAATCCGATTGAGATCTGGACTCGCCATGTCATTGAGTTGGAATGCCCGTGGTGGATGTTGGTGTTCAGCATGATATGATTTGTTGAGAATGCATATTGTTCTAGATGGTTTGGTTTGGTTTAGCCTTGAGAAAAGATTTCTCCGAAATATTTCTTTGTAGAAATATGTAGTCCTGGTGATCAGCGCAGAATCTGATGAGAATTGCTCACTTTGTGAAACACATTCCTTATCAAAGGTTTCTTGGCATTATTTCCAACCTCACCAGCCTATAGATATCTCCCAATTAAACACAAGTTTCTGAATCCATCCCAAATTTGAACACTTTTTTTATTTTTATTTTTCTATTATTTCATGCCATTCATTGGGAACTCATGAAGATATGGTATGGAAAGATATGAGCAAATACAGAAATATAAAAAAGATACCGGATAAAACGTTTTTTTCGCTAAATGTCTATATTTGCTCCAGTCTCCGTATAGTAGATCACAGGAAGTTCTCAATTGATTTTGATGACGTTTTGTTTAACAGTAAAGTAAATTATTTGGAAGGAGTACTCAAATTTTATGGTGAATACGGAATTTTGCTTATGATTGAAAGATATTTTTTCTGTTTTAGGATTTTATACATTTCTGTATTCGCTCATGCCTGTCTATACGATATCTCCTAATTTCAATGAAATTTTATGGGAGTGTTAAGTATTCTGTAATGAAGGAGCAATTGAAGTTTAGATAGGATCCAGGTATTGGTTTCTGATTGAAGGATATTTTTCGTTGTTTTTTCCATACTATCATTTCATCAAAAACTACCGGGTGACAGGAAGTGAAACTGCAAACAACAGCACTACGTTAAATAGTGAGAGTGTTGAGAAGCAGGGTGGAGACCAAGGAGACTTGCTGTCACTCAGTCTCCGGCGATGACCCCTAGATCCAGTTCACATCCCTTGACAAAATGAATATCCCCATACCACTCACTACCACACTCACAACATTCTCACCAAATTCGCTAAAATAGAACAAAAAAAACATAGACAATCATTCGCCTGATGAGGCATTGGACCATGTGCGTCCAAGGATTTCATAGGGGTCGTCAGAGGAAGTGAGGTTTTTGATATCTAGCTAAAAGAGGAGTTTCGTATTTAATTCCTAACTAAAAGTATAGGGGGCGCTACACTGCGATGTGGACGATCTGAAATTGTTTGCCAAAAATGAAACTAAAGTGATACCATTCACACCAACACTTGAAATTATAGTCATAAAATTTGGAATTGAACACGTGAAAAACTAGGGAATTTAAAAAAAAAAACAGTAATCAACAAAATCAATCCAACTACACAACAGAAAATAAGGTAAGAGCACCATAAATATCTAAGAATATTGGAACCAGCGATAGAATTGGGAATATCTACCTCCGTTAACAACTACACCAAGATTTGAATCTAAAACTTTTGAGCATCTGATGAAAGAGATCTCTCGTGGTTCTGTTATGCAGAGATTTGTGAAATTTATGGGGTTGCTGCCGTATATGTATCAAAACACGGTGATGTAAAGTCCTTTCAAGAATATCAGTTCGACCAGAGGTTGTGACTTCTGACTTGACAATTGTTATCAATCCACTCTGAGTTGAGAGGTTGCCAAGCAATTCCATCTTAGCATAGTGGTCTTCCACTGCCGCAACAAATAAGCCCTCACCGAATACGTCTGACCATGGATTTGCTTGCCAGTACTGAACAATGGCTGATCCATAGTTATTACAGGAATCTGTCCTGAGTGCAAATAATCGATCTGCATGTATTATTGTATTGTATTATTGCTGCTGTACGTGCTGACTCAAGCAAAACCATAAGATCAAAATGCGATACTGGTCTGATTTTAGCTTTTCTATTGACTCGGTAAGCTGTCAATGATACTTAGTTGTCAGGGCCAAGTTCCTCCTTTTTCAATACAAATTATGATATGAGACTCAGTCATCTTCTGCATCCCGTGATGTTAGCATGACTGTTAATTCTGCTTGCTTTTGTCCTACTGGAGCAGGTGCTACTATTTCTGACAGAGATGTAAATACTGGTGCAATTTCTGAATACCTACTTAGAAGTAGGCCAATCAATATTTTGTTGACAGTAACTGTGCTTATGAGTTTTGAATACCTGGATTTTCTTGCATTGAAATATCTTGTATTTGATGACTGCCTTATCATGGAATGTGTTCATGTGGGCACAGCATAGGGGTCGACTGAGTATAGATTGTATCCCATATGGTTCCAAATATGCTTTTATGTTCAGAAGAAAAATACTGTCGTGTGGATTACATTTGTCAAATTTAAGTATGTTAACTTTGTTTAAACTCTTATGAGCAAAGATGATGTAGCGGTTGCAGTGACTGCCAAATAAAGCAAGTTTATTCTTGAACACTGTCGGGTTTTAGCATTCAACTTTCTGACAAAAAGTCTAGGATTTACATATCTTAATCTTAACAAAATGAGCTTTTCAACTGTGCCAAGTATGTTTATTCTCTAATTAATTCCCAGTTGATCCACATTTTGTCTTAACTACAAGATTGATAGGCGGACCCCAATTGCGTGTCGGTGCCTTTGATATTCCGACATGGAGTCACTGTTATTACTTACATTGTCGAATCATTGGATTTGTGGGACGATTTTAGAAATTTCCTATGAACAAAATGATGGGCATCACAATTCACAACGTGGTTCCCGAGAGATCGTATGCAAAACTGTTGCCAGCAAAATATGATGGGATGACGAACTAAACACGTTCAGAAAGTATTGGCTCCGCGACACCCATGGTAGGGACTTGTGGCGAATCCTTGGAAAGGTGTATATCCAACGAAGGACGCCAAAAAATTGGTGATGATGAGGTACTCGTCTATACTCGTCCATCCATATACAAAATTTTATAGAGAAATTTTAGAGATATTGTGTTGTGTGAATATAAGGATGAAGGGGAGGTAACTGTACATTGATGACCCTCAAAATGGTCCATTTCCTTTTCAGTTTTCACTCCATCTAGCAGCATCAGAAAATTTTCAATAATTGTGGCTCTATAATGGAAATAACAGCACTCCAGAATATTACTTTTGGCCTAAAATAGGTCCCTTAGCTTGCACACTGCAAAGGCAAGTCTTTCAAAAAATAAGATGGCAGATGTGTTGACTTGAGAAAAGGAACTAACAGCCGGTAATCATAATTCTCTTCTCTCTGGGAGCCAACTTTTGCATTTGCTTATTATATGATTGACAGTTTTGTATTTTTGTTGAATATGCAGTATTTGATATTTTGCCAAGTCTTGTCTATCTTAGTCTTAGTATACTTGATAGCAAAATACTTACTCTGAGCAAGTATTAATTATGATTCCACCTCTTTCTACACCCTGAAAAGCCATGTCCATGTCATTTACTTGTGATTCCTTTGGTTTGTCTCAGGAAATATTCATGAATTTATTTTTCTTCCTATTTTGGATTCTCTTTTTCGATTTTTGTGATCAACATTTGTTGCTTAGTTTATTGTGTTGCAACTTGTGGCTGTCATGATCAATCTCTAATCACTGTATCTTGTGTCGTCCTCAAGTTCTTTGATAAACCATTTTTATCCTATATTTTAAAATTATATACTGGACAAGGTGTGTGTGTGTGTGTGTGAGAGAGAGAGAGAGAGAGTGAGAGAAAGAGTGAGAGAGAGATCTGTAATAGTTCATGAACTCATAATCATAGAATACATACAATACCATCTGCAATCAGAATAGAAGTAAGAGTAGAGTTTGACCCTGCAGCATCCAAGCTTGTCTTTTATCTAATGCCATTATAAAACAAAATGTTTGGCTGTATATTATCTTAATCTGATTGTGATATTTGGAAGTGTTTTTTTTTTTCATATGAAGTCCCGTGTTATTTGTCAAGTTGATCTACGCCTTATGAATGTGTTATCCTATTCAGATCATCCGGAGGCAGAGATGCAGAACAGCTGCATTTTAGAAACAGTAAGGGTGACGAAATTTGTTGAAGTGCTTTTTCAAATACTGTAATTTTGTTTAGCTCAAAATAGAAACAAGCATAATTTAAACAGTATCAAACTCAGGTTCAAAAAGAAATAATTCACTAACTATAGAACAAATGAAACATTTTTTGGCTGGTGCTGTTTCATACTGGACCCACTGCTCGGTACTGTGACTTCTATTCTTTCCATTTATAGTTGACATTCATACCTATCGTGTACACTTGATAGGAATACGCTTTCTCCACCGTAAACCCTTCAATAATATTCAACAATGTATCATGGTACTCAAGGTTTGGGGAGATTATCTCCAGACAGGCTGTGAAGAGTTTGGGGAGCTGGTATCACCTTGTCTCACTCCTTTTCCTAGTTGAGTCTTTATGCATCCGGAGGAAAGAACTGCAGTGTCGATAGATATGTTGCAGCACTCTGACGTATATGAGTATACACCTTGTACCAATGCTTTGATGACTTCCACTGAGTCAAAACCTTTTAAAATTAAATGTTACACCGAGTGACATTCTATATTCTGCCGCTTTCTTTTTTGTTGGTTTACTGCATGGAGAGGGTCAATGGTTGAGTAGCTTTTTCTTGAGTCATCTTGTTCATGTGGTTGGCTTTCATCAAGAGTTTCCCTGATTCTGTTAGTGATTACTTGGGTTGAGAGTTGGTGGATACAGTTGAGTTGGCTTATCGGCCTGTAGTTGTTGAGGTATTTCGGGTACCTTTTTTTGTATAACAGCATTATGATTACAGTGTTTCACTCTCCTGGAACTTTACTTTGTTCGAGGCATAAGTTGAAAAGAATGGCTAGTTTCCTAGGGATGACTTTTTTTGTTTCTTTGAGTAAGTTGATGGTAATGTTATCGAGTTCAGAGGCCTTCCCTGTTTTCCTTTGTTTGATGGCTTGTCTCACTTCCTGTAGAGTAAGTTATGTGGAATGGATTACTTCCGGCTTCTGTGCCCTGTTTATTTTTCTATGCCCTTTGTTTAGTGGGATAAAGGTCATTGTAAAATTCCTGGTTACGTTCGTCAATTCGGCCCCTATCCATTGTTAGGCCCCCATTTCCTATAGTTTTGAAGCCCGTATGATTTCAGTGACTGCTATCGTGTATCTTATATTATCTTCTCATTGTTTCTCTGGAATGGTTTTGTGCAGTTCTGTTGCTTTTATTTTGTCTATTGTTATTGCTGGTGGCTGGTGGAGTTTTTTGCATGGAATTCTTTGTTTCCTCTGAGAGTTTGCTCTTTGGCTTAAAAATATTGGCGACTTCAATCAAGGAGATTGTTATATGTTGCTGAGCTCATTGTTGTTCTTTTCTGGTCCGCTAAGGAGATCACACCTGCTTTTCAATTCAAGTGGGAACTTAATGGAATTAGATATGCTGATGACATTGTCCTTTTCGATAAGAACCTTCATGATCTCCAAATAATGTTAGATGAACTGAATGGAGTAAGCAAGAAATTTTGCCTACATATAAACTTCAGCCAAGCGTATTTGTTTAGGACAAGGATACAACGATCAAAATCGAAAACGCAGAACAGGAGAAAATAGACGACTACATCTACGTAGGGCAACGAATCTCAATGAAATCCTCAAAAGAAGAAAAAAACAGGAGTATGAAATATCATAAAAACTTTTACAAAACTCAAATGACAATGAGCTGGACATGTTGCAAGAATGTCAGACCACTGCCGGACATCATAATCCATCTCCAAAGATCATATGCGAAATTGTGGCTGGGAGAAAGTAGGAAGGCGTGACAAGCTGGACAAAGTCAGAAAGTACTGGCTCCGTAATGCCCATACTAAATAGGTCTGGCTAATCTTGGAGAAGGTCTATGTTCAACATCGGACGCTAATAGACTTATGATGATGATTAATTTCATCAAATGTCAGCCTACATGACTAAAGTAGCTTTACTATCAGTGATTTTTCTTGTTTTGCTCACCACCTGGCGAAAGTAATCCTTCTTTATCAGTAGAGTAGAGTGATAAAACCCAAATTTTTTATCAGTAGAAATGCCATCAAACTTTTGATCAAGTGGTAGTGAATAGATACTTCACCTCCCATCATACGCATTACAGAAATATATGGGCGACTGCTGTTGTGTAATAGTTTCACAAAAAATGCTGAAAAGAAAGTTTGATTCTAATGTGCTCCTTATTACAGGTCTGTGTCATCGTAAAGTAAGCTTAAGAAATATGTACATGAGAATCGCGTACATAAGGTGTCATGTTACTAGATGATGTGAGGAAAAAGAAGATAATTTTTTCGTGGAGTTTAATTGATACGATTTAGTAAGGAATTAACCGAAGTATTTGTACATTTATTTTGATAGTTTCATTTCATAAATTATTTTTGTACTGTGCCTAATAACCAGATGATTGAAATGCAGCGCACCGTACATTCAACTGTATCTTATTTCTAATCATTGCATTCTAATACAAGAAATTTCTGCTAACGTCAAACTATCAGATCTTCGCAAATGTCTTTCTGATCCTGGCTTTCTTCTATCTGTTTCAGGATCTGCTGCATAAGCTTCGTAATGCGTCCACAATTTGTAAACCACTATCAATTTCGATAATCAGAAAGCTTAATCGCATTCCAATTACCAAACAAAGGCTTTCAATAATTGACCGCACAAGCATGATGACTTATTCATACTGTTTCAGCTTTTCCAAAAAATCACTGAAGCCTGCATCTTTATTCAGTTCATATTTTTAGATTTTTTTAATACTTTGGTTACCGTGTTTTCAATCATTCTGAAATAAGCTACTACAATCCCAAACAAACACTATGGAATCACCAGCCCTCCATGCATTGTCCTCATATATCGCAGTTGTGCTGTGGTTGGTATCACCTAAACCCTCCCCAGCTTTATTTACTCATGAATATTTCTCCAGTATTCTTACAGACCCCATTTGTTGTCACAATCCTCCGTCTTACTTCCAGCTCCTCGAATCATGTTTCCAGCATTTTGTACATGTGCCTACTATTACTTTTTTTAATTATCATATATTATTATTATTATTATTATTATTATTATTATTATTATCAGTTATGTCACACCAGTTGCCTGGTGGTTACCGCTGGAGGTTGAGTGACAGCGACTCCTCAAGTCTCCAGTTCTGAGTGTGCTTATTATTACTGGTACTACCTTAACTTTAATGTTCCACATGTTCTTCAGTTCTGTTGCCAGATCTTGGTATTTTTCCTTTTTTCACTCTCTTTCATCTCTACTCTATGGTCTGCAGGCACAGCCACGTCTATTATTGGGCAGGTTTTCCTCTTCTTGTCCACGATTACCAGGTCCGGTCTTCTTGCTTGGATGAGGTGGTCCGTTTGGATGTCAAAGTCCCCAAGTAATTTGTGGTTGCCATTTTCCAGGGCTGTCTCTAGTTTGTGCAGGTACCACTTTTCTGTAAGGTTAAATCCCATTCATTTACTCAGTTCCATTTCCTTTTCGATCTCACGTCAGCCACATCTTGAATCTCTCTTTTAAATTCTCCATGTAATTTTTTCTGTTCTCATTTTTCTTTTCTCGTTTGCTATGCTGCTCTATTGTTTTCTACTTTTTGGTTATTTGTTGCTCTACTTCGGATACTTCTAATGATATTTTCACTGTTTGTTTCTAGATCTACTTTGGCCCTCTGGACACAGTCCTCTATGCTGATGAGCCCTCTGCTACATTCTTTTCTCTTAATGTGTCATCTCTGAGGTGTAACGCTTTATGCATTATCATAGGCTTTCTTTGTTTGCTGGTCTATTGATTGGAGTTCTTCCTTTGTCCATCCATGGAATGGTCCTGTATATCTTACAACTGAAACGGCTCATGTGTTCATTCCTTTCACAAGGTTTCTACGGTTTAGTTTGGTCTCTCATATTTTCCTAATTTTCCCAAGGTATTCTCTTTTTATTTTCTTCTTCATTTCTTTCCGTTTTATTGTGTTATTTTCAAGAACTCCCAGGTATTTGCATTGGTTTTTAGTAGTCAGTGCTCTAATATCACTGTTGTCCAAGAGTTCGATTCCTTCAGCTGTTGCGATCTTTCCTTTATGCATTACTACAATTTCACTTTTCCTATTCCAAATTCCATCCCCTATATCATCACTGTATTATTTCACTTTGTTGAACAGCGTTTCGAGCTCCCCCTATTTCTTGCAAATAATTTTAAATCGTCCATGTACATTAGGTGGTTGACTTTTCCCTTTGTTTTGGAGAAATGGTATCTTTTACTGTTTCTCAGGATTCTATTGAGCGGTATCATAATTAGAACAAATAGTAGTGGAGACAGCGAGTCTTTCTGGAAGATTCCCCTTTTTAATACTTACCACTGTAAATTTTTCTCCTGTGGCTGTCAAGTTTACTTTCCAGTTTTTCATAGAGTTGGCGATGAGTCTCAAAACTGGTTCGCTGATCTTCATCATTCTGAGGCATCTGAGTATCCAGCTATGTGGAATCATGTCGTATGTTTTTTTTACAGTCCATCCATCCCATTGCAATGTTCTTCCCGTTTCTTCTTTTAGGATCATTTGGTCACTTTAAAGCAAGTCATTCGCCCCCTCGGTTCCTCTCCTACATCCTATCTCTTCTTCTAGATATAGTCCCCTTTCATGGATATGTACATTCTCTCCGCTATTTGTCTGGTCAGTATTTTCCACATGATTGGTAAGCACGTGATTGGCCTATAATTGTTTGCCACGTTTCCTTTTTCAGGATTATTTCTGAGGTAGTTCTGCCTCTGGTCATCTGTTCTGTTACCTCGCCTCCATTTAGGCAACTTTGGAGTTGGTGGGTGTGTCTATCATGAAGTGTGGTGAATTTTTAAAACCAATATACGTAGATTACGTCAGGTCCTGGCACTCTCCAGTTGGCTATTTTCCTGAGAGCGTGTTTCAATGTGGTTTCATTCAATACTATCGGGTCTCCATTGTCTATGGCTTTGAGTTCTCTTTTCATATTCTCTAACCATTCTGGAGTTTTGTTGTGTCTTTTCAGGCGTCCCCGTATGCTGTTCCAGTAGTTCTTGATCTCTGTGGCATCTAGGTTTATGTTCTGTCTTCTTTTTCCGTTAAGATCTTGGTAAAACCTTATTTCATTGTTTTGGTATGTGTGTATTGGGCAGTCCTTTGCCTGTATCTCTTCAGCCTTACCTCCTTGGCTAGTCTCGTTTGATAGATCTCTTCTACTACCGCAGGGATACCTTTTTGTGTCCTATAGTCTTTCACGTGATCCGTTCACATGTGGTGCATTTCTCAGTTGTACTCTATCTCTCTGGAATAGTAAGATCTACATTTCTAATCCTCTTTGCAAGTTGGGTTTTTCCCGCCTACGATTATTATTTGGGGTTCTTTCTTGTGTTTTGAAAAGTTCTGTTACCATTTTCGCTCCAGCATAGATTACGTTGTTGCGCTCCAATAGGCTGTTGGTTTTGATGTGCTGTAGGAGGCAGTTGACATATTCGGTCGCTTCTCTGAATTTCTTTCTGTCCTTGTCTGTAAGAGTTGGGAGTATCGTTTTTTTCTTCTTGCAAGATTTCTTTCAAAGTTAGTATCTGAGTTTTCTCTTCCTCCGTGAGAGTTTCGTTGTCTGTCTAGGTGTGTGCCTTTCTTCAGGGATTATTTTTGCTTGGGTTTCTTTCACTTTTATCATTTACTGTGTTGGTTGTGTTTTTCTTCGGGTAAGTCACTTTCTTCCTTCTCTATCTTACTGTGGATCTTTTGTAGTTCAGTCTCTGAAAGCCATTTGTTTTTCAGAGTTTGTTTTGCTTGATCAGCCAGATGCTAGCTTGATATCCCCACGGCGGATTTTTCCCTCCATATTTTGAGCATGCGTTCCCTATAACACCGCACTGATGGTTTGTTTTTGAAGTAGTAATACAATCATGACCCTTTCCTCTTCTTGTTCTGGTTAACTACCCTCAATGGTGGTTGTGCCCTTTCTAGGTGTCCTCATGGGAGCATGAGCTGGGGTTTCGGCCAACTGTAGCTAGGTAACCACTGTATCTCTCCTGAAGGCCACTAAGGGTACACGAGCCGGGGTTTTAGTTGTACTGACATGATTGTTTGTTTTTGTTCTTTAAGGTAGTACCAGACCTTGGTGGGTTAGTTAGGACTGATGTGGTTCAGAAGTAACCTTAGAGCACCTCCGGCTTTTAGCATCCAGGGTATAATCTCACCAGAAAAAGCAAAATGGGTGTACGCAACACCTAAGCACGGAAAAAGTGTTTGTCCTTCACTACTTACTTAATACCTAAAGCATTGAGTTTGGTCTCTCAGCTAATTAGGTACAACCAGTAAGATCATTACTCCAACTTATTTTTTCTAAGTCTTGACTTAGTAAAAGTCCTTTCTAACCCTTCCACGTTCTAGTTCGTAGTAAGGCTGGCCAGCGATTGGTATTCCCACCGTGCTACTTTCTAACCCACGTTGGAATTCGAAAGAGTCTGACCAATCCATACATGATAGTATCATTCAAATATTTACCCGAAAAAGTGCCTTCCATCTGACATTAGTTTTGCATAAGAGAACTCAATTTTGTCAGAAGGGGAGAAGTGTAAATTTAATTTCACATAAAAAGTACACATACCCTCATAGAATGCTTACAGGTCAGAGGTTAAACTAGAAATGGTGTTTTCAATTGGCAGGGGTCATTTCAGAAGTCAAAAAATTAAAGTATAAATGATAAAGTAAAAATCATGAATGAAATCATTTTGGAAGTCAAAAAATTTTGAAGACCGTAAAAATCAAAAATCAAACTAAAATATAACTGAACAATCAAAAATATAAAAAAACGATCCTTTGCCAAAAAGTCAGTGCTTATGCCATTCTGTTGGAGCTATCTTTCTACCCTTCCACATTCTAGTTGATAGTGAGGCCGGCCAGCAATTGTTATTCCCACTGCTACTTTCTAACTACGTTGGAATTCGAAAAAGTCAGGCCAATTCATATACGAGGGTACCATCCGAATATTCACATAAAAAAACATTTTCTATCAGACATTAGTTTTGCATAAAAGAACTTAATTTTGCCAGGGGGGGAAGAAGTATAAATTTAATTTAACTGAGTGACAGCAAATTCCTCAAAGTCACCAACCCTCCTTTAAACACTCTTACAGTCTGCAGCAGTGCTGTGGTGTACAGTTTCACATCTGTTTCCTGATGGTGAGTGTCAGAAAATCTTCTCATGTGTCCAGCCCCCCTCTCACACTGTCTTCGTCTTTCACAGCAGCGCTGCAGTTTATACTGTCTCAGCCATGCCTTTTTTTGGTTCTTAGACCGTTGCTACTAGCTGGGTTTCGAGGATCTCATATTATTATTATTATTATTATTATTATTATTATTATTATTATTATTATTATTATTATTATTATTACTATTATTACTATTATTATTTGGAATCTCACACCAGTTGCCTAGTGGTAACCGCTGGAGTTTGAGTGACAGCAAGTCTCCTCAAGTCTCCAGCCCTCCTCTCCTCGTACTCATAGGTTGCAGTAATTCTGCGATTTACAGTTTCACACCAGTTGCCCAGTGGTTATCGCTGAAGGCTGAGTGACAATAAGTCTCCTCAGGTCTTCGGCTAACGTCCCCTCTCTCTTTCGCATGTCATGACAGAGCTACGATTCGTTGCAGTACTTATATCTCTAGTACCTTCCTCAGTATCCGTGCAGTTCCCAGTAGTGCTGTGGTCTGTACGGTCTCTATCCTTCCCCTAATCCCGATCTCCTCCAGTCTCTCCCTCAGCGTTTTGGGGACAGTTCCTAGTGCGCCCACTATGACCGGTACCACCCTGGTTTTCATGTTCCATATCTTCCTTAACTCCCTGGTATTTATCCCTTTTTTCACCCTCCTTCTTTTTACTCTATGGTCTGCAGGTACGGCAACGTCTACTATTTGGCAGGCCTTCCTTTTTTTGTCTACTATTACTAAGTCCGGTCTTCTTGCCTGGACGAGGTCGTCAGTTTGGATGTCAAAGTCCCAGAGTAGTTTGTGGTTGTCATTCTCCAAAACCGCCTCTGGCTTGTGCTGATACCACTTTTCCACGTGGTTGAATCCCATTTGTTTGCTTAGTTCCCAGTGTATCATCGTTGCTACTCTATCGTGTCTATGCTTATACTCTTTCTGGGCGAGTTGACTACATTCACTAGTTATTATTATTATTTGCAATCTCACACCAGTTGCTTAGTGGTTATTGCTGGAGGTTGAGTGACTGCAAGTCTCCTCATGTCTCCATCCCTCCTCTCCCCATTCTCATAGACCACAGTAATACTGCAGTTTACAATTTCACACCGGTTGCCCAATGGTCATTGCTGAAGGCTGGGTGATAATTAGTCTCCTCAGGTCTTCAGCCAAGATCTCTTCTTTCCTTCGCCTATCATGCCAGTGCTGTGGTTCACATTTCCGCTTTCTTTTCCCTTCCTCTGTTAGGCCACTGTTAACGATTATATCTCTAGCACCTTCCTCAGTATCCGTGCAGTTCCTAGCAGTGCTGTGGTCTGTATAGTCTCAATCCTTCTTTTTATTCCGATCTCCTCCAGTCTCGCCCTCAGTGTCTTTGGGACAGTTCCCAGTGCGCCTACTATGACTGGCAGTACCCTGACTTTCATATTTCACATCTTCAGTTCTCTCACTAGATCTTGGTATTTTTCCAGTTTTTCCCTTCCCGTCCTCTTTACTCTATGGTCTGCAGGTACAGCCACGTCTACTATTTGGCAGGTTTCCCTCTTCTTATCTACGATTACCAAGTCCAGTCTTCTTGCCTGGATGAGGGGGTCGGTTTGGATGTTAAAGTCCCTGAGTAATTTGTGGTTTCCATTCTCCAGGGCTGCCTCTGGTTTGTGCTCGTACCATTTTTCTGTATGGTTGAATCCCATTCGTTTGCTCAGTTCCCAGTGTATCACTGTTGCTACTCTATCATGCCTGTGCTTATACTCCTTCTGGGCGAGTTGACTACATTCGCTAGTTACGTGATTTACTGTCACATCTCTTTCACCGCACAGGTGGCACTTGCTGTTTGTCTATGATCTGTCAATTTTTGTTTTTATACAATTTGTCCTGATGCTTTTGTTTTGAGCTGCCATGATGAGTAATTCCGTTTCTCTCTTCAGGTTTCCTTTTCGTATCCATGTCAATGATCTCTCATCTGCCACTTGTTGTATCTGTCTCCGTACAATTTTTTCTTTTCCCATTTTTCTTTCCTTGTTTGCTGTGCTGTACTTTTGTTTTCTATCTAATTGTTTGTTGCGCTGTTTCGAGCACCCTTTATGATGTCAATGTTTGCTCGCACGTACTTTTCTAGATCTGCTTTAGCTCTCTGGACACAGTCCTCTATGCTGATGAGCCCCCTGCCACCTTCTTTTCTCTTAACGTATAGTTTATCCTTGTCATCTATGGGGTGTAAGGCTTTATGCATTGTCATAAGTTTCCTTGTCCGCCTGTCCATTGATTGGAGTTGTTCCTTTGTCCATCCTAGGAATGGTCCTGTGTATCCCACTACCGATACAGCCTAGGTATTCATTCCCTTTATTAGATTTCTGCTGTTTAATTTAGTCTCTAATATTTTCCTTATCCTTCTAAGGTATTCTCTTTTCATTTTCTCCTTTATTTCTTTCCGTTTTATCGTGTCACATTCAAGAACGCACGGGTATTTGCATCGGTCTCGTGCGGCCAGTGCTCTGATCTTCTTGTTGTCTGGGAGTTCAATTCCTTATTATTATTATTATTATTATTATTATTATTATTATTATTATTATTATTATTATTATCATTATTATTAGGAATCTCACACCAGTTGCCTGGTGGTAACCGCTGGAGTTTGAGTGACAGCAAGTCTCCTCAAGTCTCCAGCCCTCCTCTCCTCGTACTCATAGGTCGCAGTAATTCTACGATTTACAGTTTCACACCGGTTGCCCAGTGGTTATCGCTGAAGGCTGAGTGACAATAAGTCTCCTCAGGTCTTCAGCTAACGTCTCCTCTCTCTTTCGCATATCATGACAGAGCTACGATTCGTTGCAGTACTTATATCTCTAGCACCTTCCTCAGTATCCGTGCAGTTCCCAGCAGTGCTGTGGTCTGTACGGTCTCTATCCTCCTCCTAATCCCGATCTCCTCCAGTCTCTCCCTCAGCGTTTTGGGGACAGTTCCCAGTGCTCCCACTATGACCGGTACTACCCTGGTTTATTATTATTATTATTATTATTATTATTATTATTATTATTATTATTATTATTATTATTCAGCTGAATCCTTGTTATTGTCTTTGTTATATTTCGATGACAAAAATGTAGGTTGAGATGGTCATGAAAAACTCGACAGTGAACAAATTTGGCGACAGTTGATTTATGTAGAAAAGGAAACACCTATCGATCTCTATGAGACTGACTGCTGGGCTGAAGGAGAGCAATTTTTCTAAAGATCTCATCATGAATCAATTCGAGGGGACAACTTAACATTTGTTAAGAGTAATTCATGCGTTGAGTTTTTGTCAGTGAAGATAAATCATAGCGATAATAGTAAAATTGACGGTAAATGATCTGAATGAATACATTGAGAAAGTAAAAGAGATTGTTAGGGTGAGAGAGAAGGTGAAAAAACTGTGAGGATGAGCGAAAGATTGTGAGTGTGAAGGGAGATGGAGGGAAGGAAAGAAGGCAGAGGAGAAAAATAGAGGGGAGAGGGAGGATGGAAGAGAGACGGGGAGAAAACAGAGAAAGAGAGAGAATAGGGCAGCTGATACCTCTGTATCTTTATTTCTGAGTGAGTAGAATAAAATGCAAATCTCTAACTCAAGGAATGATGACCCAGCACTTTGAAAGTAAAAGTTAACCCAGGTGTCAGCAGCAGTAACTGCCTTTTAGCGTCTGATGTTAAAGAAACACCTTACCTAGGATTAGCCACACCTTTATATCATAGGCGTTGATGAGAAAATACTTTTTGAATTCGTCTATTTCGTCTTGAGAGTCGTGATGTCTGACAGTTATCTGCTATTCTTGCTACATCACCAGCCCACTGCCATTTGATTTTTCGAATAGATTCTATGATATCCCTGACTCATGTTTTTCTCTTATATATTGCGCTGGTTTGTGATCTCTCCATCCGATGTTGAACATAATTCTCTCATGTGAACATTGCATGGTTCTCTGTTTGAAAATCAATCGTTTGGTTCGGTTTCATGTTTTAGCTCCATAGGTGACTATCAGGAGGATGGATTGGTTGTACACTCTTCTTTTAAAAGCTAATGAGATTTTTTGTTTATAAGGTTGAACTTGCTCTACCAAAAGCTTGCCATCCTAGAGTGATTCTTTGCCTGATTTCTTCTTTCGAGAGTTTCAGAGAGATTTGCTGTCTTAGGTAGGTGAAGTGGTCTGCTTTTTTCAGGTCTACGTTTTCGATTGGGATTTTTGTGTCTTTCTTGTATATAACATTTGTTTTACTATAGTTCATGTGTCGTCAAGGTTCTTTGCTCACTTCGTCTAACATAACTTGGAGATCGTGAAGGTTTTCTGGAAAAGTACAATGTCGTCAGCAAATATAAGGTATTTGGGTATTCGCCGTCTATTCTGATTCCTTTATTTTCCAGTCAAGGTTTCGGAATATCATTTCGAGGTAGGCCATGAAGAATTTTGGTGAGCTGATATCACCCCTTCTTACTCCTTTTTCGAGCTTGAAGTCTTTACGTAGCCTAATTAATGAACTGATGTGTCAGTGTATATGTTGAAATACTCTGATATATACAGTGTCTACGCTGTTGTATGATAGCAACGATAACTGCGAGAATTTCCACTGTGTGGAAGGCTTTCTTGATGTGGACAAATGCTACAGAGAGAGATATTTTATATTCTCTTGCGTTCTCTTTCAGTTGATTTAATGAAGGAAGATGGTCAATGATTGAGTATTTCTTTCTGAATCCAGCCTGTTCTCGTGGTTGGTTTTCATCTTGCGTTTTGGCGATTTGGTTGGTGATCACCTTTGGTGAAAGGTTTGTAGATGCAGTTGAGAAGACATTGGCCTGTAGTTGTTTTGATCTTTTGAGTTTCCTTTTTCATGTAATAGCGTTATGATTGCAGTGTTCCACTCATCTGGGACTTCATTCTATCTTAGACATAAGTGGGATAAGATGGGTATTTTTCTGGCACAGCAGAGAACAAAAGAAATGATTAAGGACAAGATTTTTATATGGTTAAAAAAACGGCCCGAAAGAAGAGAAAGAAAATTCTGTTATTTGCTGTTTCATATCAGTTGCTGATGATCATCGCTGAAGACTGAGCGACAGTAGGCCTCCTCAGATCTCCAACAGTCATCCTCACATATCACAGCCGCTCAGTGGTTTGTTCCATCCTTCCCCAGCTTTACTGACACGTATATCTCAGAATTCGCACCGTAGTCTCAATCCTTTCCCTTTCCTCAAGCTCCTCCAATCTTGTTTTCAATGTGTTTGGCACATTTGCCGATGTACCTACTGTTATTATTATCATGTTCCATAATTTTTCAGCTCATTTACCGGGTCAATAGAAAACTTTTCGATCGATGCGACAACACCAGCAGTTGGTGCTGTTATAAGTAGATTTCTTAATTCCAAAGATTACCATTTCTAGGATCTCGATTTTAGTCCCTTACATGATTATGCGAGGCCTCAGGATAGGCCCATCTAAATCCCATCCATGATCTATCGGTGGTGACACGCTGGACATGGTTGTTAATCAAAACGCAACTTTCACAGTTTAATACGACTCTAGGTCATTGATTTATAGTCTGCATATGTCTAGCCATAGCAGGCAATCACAAAGAGAGTTGCAGAAGTACAAACTTCATTGATATCTGCTTTGTGGTCGGCAATAATGGATAAGCTCCAATCGCTTGGATGATTTGAGTGTTAACTTTTTCCAATGCATGTTGCTGCGACAGGGTTGATCACTGTGAGTACATTCACTGCAAAGATGACCTTTGCAATACTCGTATTCTTATACACTATCACTCTCATGTCCATGATAAAATGATTTGCAACTGGCGAGGTCATGTACAGAGTACTGGAGCACTTTTGAGAAATATAGAAATAGAAGAGGAAAATGAAAACATTTGTGTCATCAGAGATGATGAACCTGATCACCTTGCTTACATCGTGATATGCATGTTACACAAGAATAGCATTATCTTCTTCATAACAATGAAAGATCTGTACACTTGGAATGTGCCCCATGGTAATATCTACAGGTACGTCATCCGCACCAGCCAGAGTCAATCTGTGCACCCTGTATAGCAGGAATGTAGAAATTGGCATCTAGCAATAGATCAGAAATCAATTCATTCAGCTGCAACTTGTCTACCCAAACACCAAAGGTGGTGTGGGGATATTTGGTTTCATTACGTGCAATCGACTGGTTCATTAAGTCTTTGTGCTATCTTCGAAGTATCTGACAAAGACGAAACGATATTGGTAGCAAATAATGCCTGTCTCACAAAGACTTTGATATCCTCCAAGTCCTACGTTTTTTTTGTCTTCTTTCTGTCTTCCCCCCTCTCTCCTTCTCTTTTTCTCTCTCTATGTATATATATATATATATATATATATATATATATATATATATATATAACACGTTTGCTTTAACAAGCGAAGTATATTGATAGACTCCTATAGATTAGTGCCGATATAACAACTATAGAGTGAAAAAAGGAATTGTTTCCATGGGATTTGCTATTTTCTGTCATCATTTTCAGAGGTGAATATATGTTAATGAGCAAAATCCCAGAAATACTCTGCTAAAGATGTTTCACTAAATGACCTTTGATCATTTACCCGTCACTGCGATAATTTCGAGATAGATACACAAATTGAATTTTCCCTACCCCACCTACATTAATAAGCTCATAATGAATTATGACAAAAAGTTACCCTGAAATGTCCATTGTTACCTACAGAGAAACAATTTTCATTTTCATGTAGTAAGTAGAGTTGCATACACACTGATACATATAATACAAATGAACATATGCTTGTATACACATAAAGGCATACATAGATGCAAGTATGAATTCATATATGAATGTATATGTGTGTGTGTGTTTGTGTGTAATTTTACATCAGAGTTCCTTACAAATGATTCTAGTATTCAAAAAAACTGCATGAATTAACATGAGCTTATTTTTGCTTGTATACAATTTATTGAAGGACTAAAATACCGAAGGGTACGCAGTGGTTTCGTCAACATTAAAATCAGGAGATTCTCATTTGCTAAATTTGATTCGGCCACATTCCTGACTACCATTATTACCTGGGTCAATTATCAACTTTTCCTTCTTCTGTACAAGTTGTGCCCACCAATGAATTCACCTATATCCGCCTTCATTACATCTTCATTCAGTAATGAAGGTGCGAATTTTGAATCCTCATTATATGCACAGGAATGAAGTGGGAGAATTTATGAATATTATCCACATCGATTGTCAGAATGATAGTGTATATACTGCTCATGACAATGGCAGAGAGAAAAGCAGGCCAAAAGAGATAAGGGGCAAAAACTGGAATAAGTGAAAGGAAGATGAAAACAAAGGCAAGTTGGGCGAGCAGAAACGAAAATGAACAGAAATAAACAGAGAGAAGACTAGTGAAGAGAGGAGCAAGATCAAAAAGAGGAGAGAAAAGGAAAAATCAGTGATTTCGTGACTAGTCCCTGGATCCTGGTTGCAAAATTTGTGTAGAAAAGGAGAGAATATGCTTCCCTGGGAAGATACCAATCGAATTATCGCGCAATGAAATACCAAAAATGAAAAAAAAAGATCATTTTCATCTGTACATCTGTTAGCAAGAAGCCTTTATCGAACTAATATGAAAAATTGTGTCATCTGAAATATTATATCAGAACCACTTCTCATTTCCTAAACTAATTTGCATCGGATCAAATTAGAGAGGCTCCGTCGTTTAAACAGGATCTTAAATAGAAATTCCGTTTACTGGATCGAGGTGAATCGTATGCTCAACCTCACACGCAAATACATGTACACATACTTTCTATATTTAGCGATTACATTTTAGCTTAAAATTATTTCAAATTTTTGATTGCTTTTAACATTGTAGATCGTTGGAGAAGCGTTGATATTATGCATAATGAATTCCATTTCACTTATATACAGGTCTATCAAATAAGCTTTACTCTTTTTGCTCTTTTTTTACCAAACAAGGTATTCTAACTTATCCTGTTCATCAACATATCTGTCTATCTATAGAAATCTGATTGATGATCATAGAGAAAAAAGTAAAAGAAGATTTTTCTGGTTTACGTACAAGAGAGTGCGTGTCTGGATTCAGTGACTGTAAGGATTGTCCAAACGTAGTGTTTGGGTAGTCGCTGGAGGAACACATCATCCCCACCCAAAGCAAGTGATGTGGTTGGGCCTTTTGGGACCGCTGATCCAGTAGGGATGACCGGCATGAATTTCATTGTGCGAACCATGAGCTGTGTTGGGCTACACCCTGCCACACTGGCCCATGATATGTTGCAGGGGATCTGGTTGATTGATCACTGCTGGTGTTGTTAGGAGAGGCTTTAGTGCTCCATCGGCTCTTAGCACCCACTCTATCTGTTCTTGGTAGGTAAGCAGATAGGCCTGGCAGTACGCAGCGCTGTAGGGAGTAAAGGATAAAAGATAAAGGATGAAAGGTTTGAAAGTGTATAAGAACAGGTATATAGAACTTTTTTTTTGATTTTCCTAATCTTATGTTATTCATTTGGTCTATTCAGAGAGAATAGCCCAGCTTACATCCTATCTCAGCCTATTTGCGTCTGCAACAGGGCCCAGCTTTGAGCTGGTGGACTACGAATATGTCTGATTGATTTATACAATTTTTTGTTCAGCCAGATGGGTAGTTTAAGCTTGAGCATACCTCTCCCTTATATATTAAGTTTTCAACTTAGTAAGTGTCCACATACAGCGAAGTTGGAAACAAAAATAGATAAATGAATAGAATTAATACAAATACAATTGGGTTTCTTGCTGTAGCTTGGGGGATCTATTTAGCGGTTAGAAAATTTACTTGGACAGTTTGTCTTTGATTCTCGTAAGTGATAGTGGGTACCAGCAGATTTTTTAATAGCCGGTCTAGCCCCGGACGGGGGAAGGAGAAGGGTCCCGAAAGACTGGAACACGGCAATCATAATACTTTTACATGAAAAATGAAGCCCCAAAGACATCAACAACTACACGCCTATAAGCCTACTTGACTGCATCTACAAACTTTTTACAAAAATCATCACCAACTGGATCACTGAAACAGTTGATGAAAACTAACCACATGAAAAAGCTGGATTTAGAAAAGTCATTCGACCATGAACCATCTCCATTCAATAAATCAGCTGAAAGAGAAAGTAGCAGAATGCAAAATGCCATTCGCTGTAGCAATTATAGACTTCAAGAACCCATTCGTCTCTTAGGAAATTCCCAATGCTCATAAGGGCCATCACTCTACAAGGTATAACTCTGTATACGTCAGAGTATTGCGACATATATACAGTCACAGTAACTCATTTATTAGGCTACATAAAGAGTCTAGGCGTTTCCAGCTTCAAAAAGGAGTATGACAAAGTGATACCAGCTCACCCAAACAATGGACATCACGACCCACAACATGGGTACCCAGAGATCACATGCACAACTGAGGCTGGCAGAATACAAGATAGAGAGACTAACTAGAACAATTCAAAAAGTACCAGCATATATAATATGTGATAATATATAATATATATAGTATAATAAATGATATAACACTTACAGCTCCAAAAAAGAGTATGACGAGATGATACCAGCTCACCCAAACTCTTTATAGCCTGCCTCAAGAAGATCTTCCGAAACCCGGACTGGGATAGAGGAATCAAAATTGACGGTGAATATCTGAGCAACCTCAGATTTGTAGACGAAATCGTCCTTTCTGCAGAAATCCTACACGACTTCCAACTAACGCTAGATGAACTAAACGAAAAAAGCAAAAAAGTCGGCCTGCAAATGAACTTCAGTAAAACGAAAATCATGTGCAACAATCACATTGAGAATAAGAATGTAAGTGTCAAGATTGAAGATGCAGAACTGGGTAAGGTAGATCACTACATCTACCTAGGACAACCAATCTCCATGAGATCCTCAAAAGAAGAGGAAATTAAGCAAAGAATCACTCTAGGATGGTAAGCCTTCGGCAGTGCAAGCTCTTTCAAAAACCACACGATCCCAATAATCCTGAAAAGAAGAGTATATAACCAATGCATTCTCCCGATAGTCACTTATCGAGCTTAAACATGGAACATAACCTGCAAACTGAGAAGCATGCAACGTGCACATGAGATGATAATGCACTATCTCACACGGAGAGATCACAAGACAGCACAGTATACCAGGAAGGGAACAGGAGACCAAGATATCATAGAATCTACTTCAACTACAAAATATTCGTTATATTTGACATTTCTTTGATTAAAGTTCATGTAGAGACCAATTCTCTTTCTTTTTTTGTTCAGTCCGTCGCCCATCATCAGCTGAAGGACGATGTCATTTGCAAATCTGAGATTGCTCAGATATTTGCCATCAATTCAGATTCCTTCTTTTTTCGCAAATGTAGTTTCCAGAAGATCATCTTGAGGCAGACTGTGAAGAGTTTGATTGAATGGTATCTCCTTGTCTTACCTCTCTTTCAGAACTGAAGGAACTGCTGTATCGGTAGATATGTTGCAATAGTCTTACATATACTGGGTCTACGCCTTGTTGAGTGATAGCATCAATAACCTTGGGATTATCCAGTACTGCCAGCTTGGCACTGAATATAAGGCCATTTTTAAGTCAACAAATGCTATAGCGAGTGGCATTCTGCTGCGAATGGAGATGGTTCATGGTCGAGTAACTTCTTGTAAAGCTAGCTTGCTCCTGTGGTTGGGTTTCATCTTGCTGCTTCGTTTGTTGATAACTTTGGTGGAAAGTTTGTAGATGCAGTTGAGTAGACTTATTGGTCTATAGTTGTTGATGTCTTCCGGGTTTCTTTCTTCAAATAATTGCATTATGATTGCAGTGTTCCAATCCTCTGGGACTTTACTTTGTTTTAGGCATAAGTTGAATATAATAGCTAGTTTCCTCATGATGATCTCACCAGCTTTTTGGGGGAAGGTCGAAGGCGACATCATTTGGTCCAGGGGCCCTCCCTTTCGTTGTTTGTATGATAGCTTGGTTCGATTCCCATGGTGTAATTTCTGGGGAATCCTCGAAGTGATTGCTCACGTCTTGCACATCCTGTTCGTTGTTTGTAGTCCTTGTTTTGAGTTTTTGGTAGAATTCTTGAGCACGTTCGACAATCCAGTCTCTATCTGTTGTTAGGTCTCCATTTTTCCCCGAGAAATCAAGTTATCTCTTCTCACCCTGGATTGAGAATTGTGTAGATGTCTTTTTTTGTATCTTCAATTTTCTCCTTTGTCACCGGTGGCTGAAGATTTCTATGTTTTCTGGTGAGATTTTTGGTTTCATCTGAGATTTTACTAATAGTTTGTGTGCTCTTTGGTTTAAAGTAAGTGGTGACTTTAATTAGAGTGGCTGTTACTTTGTTGTTGTATTCATTGATGTTGTTGTCACCCTCTTTTGATTCGGTAATAAATTTATGCTTTTCAGTTCAAGCTTGATGGATCAAGTTCATTCTTTTGTTACGTTTAGTGGTTGCTGTCTGATGAGGAACCTTTTCCTGTGTTATTTGTTGATGTTGATTTGAATTTTATATCTTACCATTCTGTGGTCGGTCCATATTTTGACTTGATTTAGGACCTGGATATCTTTGTTGATGTCACTTTGATCTGCTAAGATATAGTCAAATAAGATCACGCTTGGGGCTCTTTCAAGTCCATTTTCTATTGGGTTTCTTCTTGAAGAAAGTGTTCGTGATTTTGAACCCGTTCGCAGTTGCGAGGTTTACAAGACTTTCACTTCTCTCGTTCCGTACTTTATAAGGTTATGAGGTTACCGATGCAATGTTCAATCCCTTGCCCAGCCTGTCCGTTGCAGTCTCCTATAATGACATTAAAGTATTTTTGGTATCTTAGAATTGGGAGTTTAACTCATCATAGAAATTATCTATTTCTTCTTTGATTGTCTGCGAAGTGGGAGCATAGATTTAGATGGTATTAGGTTTGTACCTCTTTGAGAGTTGTACAGTGACGCTGGCTATGCGCCTATCATGTTGTCTTTAAATTCCTTACTGATGAGAAAGCCAATTTCGCTTTATATTACGTTCTCCTTTCCGTTGTTCTAAAGATGTTTGCTCTTTAGTTTGATTTGTTATTCTACAGTTTTTTCTCGTTTTGCTTATTCTGATAATACCCCATCTGATATTTTTGAGTTCATTTTCAACTCCGCTTTATATTACGTTCTCCTTTCCGTTGTTCTAAAGATGTTTGCTCTTTAGTTTGATTTGTTATTCTACAGTTTTTTCTCGTTTTGCTTATTCTGATTATGCCCCATCTGATATTTTTGAGTTCATTTTCAAGATTGGTTAGGTGCATGTCTTTTAAGAATGTTCTGGCATTGTAGGTGCCAATGTATATTGTTGTTTTCATGATAATGGTTTGGGGGTTTGTTTTGGGTAGTAGCTTTTAGAGAACACGAGTCCCACCCAAAGCCACTGAATTATATAGTGTATATCATCATCATCATCATCATCATCAGTCTTTTAGCGTCCGTCATTGGACATAGACCTTCCCCAGGATTTGCCACACTTCCCTATCATGGGCGTCACGGAGCCAGTACTTCCTGAACTTATCTAGCTCGTCTCTCCATCTAACATTTTACCGGCCTCAGTTGCGCATGTGGTCTCGGAGGATCCATGCTGCGTGTCACGATGCCCATCGATTGTCTGCCATTCTTGCAACATGGCCAGCCCACCGCCATTTGAGATTTTTAATGGATTCTATGATGTCCCTAACTCTTGTCTTTTCTCGGATGTACTGTGCTGTCTTGTGGTCGCCCAGCATTGTTCTTTCATGTGCACGTTGCATGGTTCTCAATTTACGGGTCTGTCTCTTTGTTAGGTTCCATGTTTCAGCTCTATAAGTGACTATTGGGAGGATGCATTGGTTATACACCTTTCTCTTTAGGATCAATGGGATCTTATTATTTTTGAAGGTTGAGCTAGCTCTGCCAAAGGCTTGCCATCCTAGTGTGATTCTTCGCTTGATTTCTTCTTCTTTTGAGGGTCTCATAGAGATTAGTTGTCCTAGGTAGATGTAGTGGTCTACTTCTTCGAGTTGTGCGTCCTCGATCTTGATCTTAGTGTTTTCATCCCCGATGTGGTTGTTGCACATGATGTTCATGTTGCTGGAGTTCATGTGCAGGCCGACTTTCTTGCTCTCTTCATTTAGTTCATCTATCATTAGTTGGAGTTCGTTTAGGTTCTCTGCGAAAAGGGCTATGTCGTCTGCAAATCAGAGGTTGCTCTGATACTTGCTGTTTATCCTAATTCCTTTGCCTTCCCAGTCTAGCCTTCTGAAGATCATCTCGAGGCAGGCTGTGAAGAGTTTAGGTGAGTTGGTATCACCTTGTCTTACTCCTTTCTGGAGCTGAAAGGGGTCCGAGTCTTTATGTAGCCTGATGAAGGAGCTGCTGTGATTGTATATATGTTTCCACACTTCAACATATACTGGATCTACACCTTGCCGACTGATGGCCTCCATGACCTTAGGGATTTCTACTGAGTCGAACGCCTTTTTGAAGTCGATAAATGCTACGGCAAATGGTAGTTTATACTCAGCTGCTTTTTTCTTTCAGCAGATTTATCGAGTGCAGGTGGTCCATGGTCGAGTAGCTTCTTCTAAAGCCAGCTTGTTCACGTGGCTGGTTTTCATCGAGTGTTTTCGTGATTCGGTTGGTGATGATCTTTGTGAAAAGTTTGTATACACAGTTGAGTAGGCTTATAGGCCTATAGTTGTTGAGGTCTTTCGGGTTTCCTTTTTTATATAAAAGCATTATGATAGCAGTGTTCCAATCGTCTGGGACTTCACTGTGTTTTAGACACAAGTTGAAGAGGACGGCCAGTTTCTTAGTGATGATTTTACCCGCTTTTCGGAGTAGGTTGATGGTGATATCGTCTGGTCCAGGGGCAGTTGCTTTCTTTGTCTGTTTAATACTTTGTTTCACCTCCCACGGGGTTACTTTCGGGAAGCCCTCGAGTTGATTGCTTATGTCTTGCGTATCTCGCTCATTGTTTTGTAGTCCTTGTTTGGACGAATAAAGTTTTTGGTAGAATTCTTTGGTACGTTCGACAATCCTGTCCGTCTGTTGTTAGGTTTCCATTTTCCTCGAGTAGTCTAGTTATTTGCCTTCGTTCCGAGTTGAAGAGTTTGTTTATAGCTTTGAAGCCACGACCTTTTTCAAGAGTCGATTCGATGACTGCCGTTGTGTATCTCCTTCTGTCTTCCCTTCGTTTTTTTATTGATCAATTTGTTTAGTTCAGCCTCTTCAATTTTCTCTCTCGTTGCTGTCGGTGGCTTGAGGTTTTTGCGTTTTTCCATGAGATTTCTAGTTTCATCTGAGATTTTGCTAATGGGTTGTTTGCTCATTGGCTTGAATGTAGAGGCTACTTCAATTATTGACGCTATCATTTTGTTGCTTATTTCGTTGATGTTGGTGTTGCCTAGTTCAGTAAGAATTCTGAATCTGTTTTTCAATTCGAGCTTGAAAGATTAAACGTGCTCTTTTGGTATGTTCAGAGGCTGCAGTTTTGTATGGAACATCTTCCTACGTTCTCTATTGGTGTTTATTTGTATTTTACATCGTACCATTCTGTGGTTGCTGCCTACATTGACTTGATTTAGGACTTGGATGTCCTTGACGATATCGTTTTTGTCCATTAGGATGTAGTCTATTTCGTTCCTTGTTTCGTGATTGGGGCTCTTCCAAGTCCATTTCCTATTGGATCCCTTCTTGAAGAAGGTGTTCATGATTTCGAATCCATTAGTCGTTGCAAAGTTTACAAGATCTTCTCCTCTCTCTTTGCGTACTTTGTATCCAAATTTGCCGACGCAATTTTCATTTCTTTGTCCTACCTGTGCGTTGAAGTCTCCCGTGATAACATTGAAGTGTTTTCTGGTGTCTTGGAGTAGGGAGTTCAAGTCATAATAGAAGTTGTCTATTCCCTGTTGGGTTGATTGCGAAATGGGAGCGTAGACTTGGATTATATTGAGTTTGTATCGTTTTGAAAGTTGTATTGTGACGCTAGCTACTCGGTCAGAGATGGCTTTAAAGCCAGTTACATTGTCTTTCAGGTCCTTATTGATGAGAAAGCCAACTCCACTTTGTTTTACTTTCTCTTTCCCGTAGCTATAAAGAAGATGTCTGCTTCTTAGTTCGATTAGTTCTTCTCCGGGTCTTCTTACCTCGCTAATATCTATGATGTCCCATTTGACATTTCTGATTTCACTTTCTAGATCAGTTAGGTGCATATCAGTTAACAGTGTTCTGACGTTGCATACAACGTCAGAACACTGTCAACTGATATGCATGCCTATGTATAAATTTGTCCTCTTGTTGACAGTCTTAAAGACTTTCAGAGCACATCACCCCTACCCAAAGTAAGTGATGTGGCTGAGTCTTTTGGGGCTGATGACCCAGCAGGAACTGACACGCTCTTGGTGTAGTGTTTGGGTAGTCGCCCTTGGAGCACATCACCCCCACCCAAAGCAAGTGATGTGGCTAGGCCTTTCGGTACCGAGGTCCCAGCAGGAACAGCCGATATAATATTTGGTGTGCAAATCATGGAGAGTGATGGGCCATGCCCTGCCACGCTGGGGGTCTGATGGATTGTCCATTGTGGGTCAGTGGCTAAAGAGCTCCACCAGCTCTTGATACATATCAAAACTGTTCTTGTAAGTCGAGAAAAAGCTTTACTCGAAATGTTATATATGTGTATTGAATGTGAGTTTATGTGTGTATGTGTAATACCTTAGCAATAACAAAAGCATAAAAATTCATACGAATATATATAACGATGCTAGCATATACATGTTCACATCAAAGTAATTATATATAAATTTACTTTTATGTAATGTGCACCGAGGAGCAAGATATATGTGTATATGAGTTTATATATGTGTGTGTCTATGTATATACGGTGTAGCAGTGTGTATATAGAGTAGAATAAGTTTTAGCTCACACCTGCTAATCTGTTTTGGACAAGAAAATTGGTTTTTCTATGAAAAATAAAAAATAGAGCAGAAACTTCGGAATAAATAGGTTGTGGTCTTGTGGTCCAAAGAATATTGGAAAAGTACCGTCTTCAAAGCTCCGAACAGAAAATAGAACTGAACTGTGTTACTTCGTTATCATTATACATATAACATTATGTATGACTCTCTCTATAACTGGCTAGAAACATCTCTCTCGAAAGGAATCTCTTAAAGCCAGAGATGTCGCCTTATAAAAATGCACCACTCCCCCATTTGTTGATACTCAAGTAACTTTTAATATCTAAAATGGTCGAGTCAGAGCTTAACTTTTCTTATTCCCCTAAAACAAAGATGGCAGTCGGAGTTTGAACCTGAATGAAAGACAGATTGAAAAAAATTCTCTGTAAATACGACTGTTGTTAACCTTAGGCACTTCAATGTAAGTAAATTTCTTCTTATCGACAAATGCAAACTTGAAAAATTCCAAACATTTCCTCCGAAACTTAGATCTTCAAGTTCACTTGGGGAAAGGAAAATGGAAAGGCTGAATTAGTTTTGAATAATATTTCAAAATCACTTGAATGTATACACTACTACTATGGCTCATACTTGTCATCCTGAACTTTTCTGATTTTCAGTACATTAAAAAGGATCTGCTTGACGATTGAGATAGTTACTTGTTTTGCAGTGACACTGGTATCGGTGATGCAACTCAGCTTTAAGACTAGTATTTTGGATGCTGATTTCCAAGACAAGCAGGTCACCAATTTAATCTTGCTGATGGCTCCTTATTTAGTATTCCAGCCTAAGGCAAAACAAATCTCAATAAATATTGAAAGAGACACTGAAAGAATGAATAAAACTTGAACTGTATCGCACAATGTCAATCAGAACAGAATACTAAGATACTGAAATCTGGTCCATTTTACGCACATGAACTCATTTATGGAAATGAAAGAAAAAGTGACAAAACTGAAAGAAAAAGTGAATTTGCTTCTCCAAGTTCCATAGAATTCTTGGCTGTTTTTGCAATGGCACCCGACTTATGATATTCACATGCTGCCGAGTGAAGCAAGCGAAAAACTTATTTGGAATGATAACTTCCGTTTCTGTCTTTTTGTTTGATATTGTCAAAATATGACGTACCTACTGCAGTGATATAAAGAAAATCGATACTTTATTCAAATATATAATTAGAGATTTTATATGTAACTTGTGTAATTTAAGTGTAAAACTTATGTAGACATAAAAATAAAAATAGATAAATTTATCGTTTCATGGAGAAAGAAGGTGAGTAGAGAAGTGCTAATTCTTGGACCGAGGAATTTAATTTTGTTGAGTTCAGATTGGTTTAAACATTATAGAAATAGAATAACTAAATTCAAAATAATATCGATTCTGTTAAAAAGAACAACATTATTTAATATAGAATCTAAATTGGAATGGCAGTATTAAGTCATTTGTAAAAAATACACATATGTGAAAGTTATTTTGGAAACTTAAAAATGATATTTATATTCTCTGATTCTGTGAGAGTAATAAGTATTTCTCACAGGGCCGATCCGTCTATTAAAAGTGATTGTGCTTAAGATATCAGAGAGGTATTTGTAGTAGTTTGAGAGAATCTCTACCAGTCAAATGAATTTGAATGAGTGAAAATCAAAAGCAAATAAGTTATTTACTCAATCATTAATTACATTTTATTCTCTTTCCTTCCATATTTTTTCTACAAATTTGTGAAGAGTTTTCTTTTTGAGACATAAATGCCCTAAAGTCAATATCTGGAGTAATCAAACCGATATTCTTTGGGGAAATCGAATCCAAATCAGCAAACTACTAAAAAAACAATTTGCACCACAAAACCTTAAACTCAAGTGAGACATTTTTTGTCTATAATAAAATTATTACAGCTTGTGATGTTCAAGATTGATAATATCTGAATAAAAAGAATTAAACAATGGTCATGATTTCGGGAATATTAACGGTATTTCAAACATTGAAAAAGCTACTGAGACAAAACTCAATGACAACGTGATATAAAGGATTCTATTCGACGGCTTCTGTTGATGTTAAAATTATTGCCAAGTCTGCACAGTATGGACACCAAAGCTGAACGATTTCGAATGTGGTAAGATCACCCAACAATGATATGAGGCTGTATCACAATGCACTATGACTCGTCGAATTATTGAAGTGAGATAGTTGTAAAAAATAATTTGGGTGATCATGAAAGTAATGATGCTAAAAAAAAGAGAAGAGAATTAGACCGAAGAAGATATCGGACCGCGAGGAAAACGCTACAGCCAATCGACAATCAGTCCATGGAGAGTCTGAAGACAGAAACAAGGTTTCAAGTCCACAAAGAGATCATTGAGCGATAAATTAGGATTCAGGGTTCAGGAACGAAAATTGCAGTGGCCTATTCGGGGAATGATCCACAAACAATACAAAATAGAATTAGCAACACTTCAATAGACACAGTATGGGGAATGACAGAAGGTTATCTTCATAAATCAGAAGAATTTCACTTCGATGATCCAGATAACCCTGGGTATAACATGCAACCTTTTCAAACCACGCTAGTAGAGATGGTGTATTCGTGGTTTGGGGATCTGTAAGATATAGTGTAAAGATGACTTTTGAGTTCGTTGACAGTTGACTCAATACAGCAGAATACGTATCTATGCTAATGAATTAGAACTTAGTTCCTAAAGGTGTTCGAATAGGCAGGAAATAGTTCATATTTTGGCAGGATAATGCACTTAATCATGCAACGATGTCTCCAAAAGCAAAGTCTAAACGTTTTGGTTTGGCCAACCTACAGTCCGGATTTCTGCATCATTGAAAACGCATTGGGTTGTTGGGTAGGAAAGTTTTTAAAGTGTTAAGCGATTTAATTCAGTGCAGGAACTCAAAACTGCCATATCAGTAACCTGGATTGAAGTATCTGATGGATTCTACCACGGTTTGCTTAAAAGTATGCTTGATCCAATTTTTCGAGGAATTAACAATGATGATGCAACAAAGTATTAAATTTTTTTTTCTACAAAAATGCAATTAAATTTCCAACAAAACAAAAAATTACCTATGAGTTTATAGTTTTGAGACACTTACTGATTAACCAATTGATATCTTTAACCTGAATAGTTTACAATTTTAAGGTAACTACGTATATAAGTAATGATCAGACAAAAGACGCATATGATTCATTAAATCGGTTAGATCAATAAATGGTGGAAGGTGTCCGATAGAAAAGTAAGAGATCATGTTATCTCTTACTTTTTTATCGGACAGTGTGCAATCCCTATATATTATCACTCTGTCTCATTGGGTTTACATGATTAAAACTTTTTTGAGGCATAGTGGATCGAGGTACATTTAATCACGGGGCATGCTTAAGATGAAAGGATTATTGGGAGAAAAAAAAACCTTTCTACTCATGATTTTTCAATGGCTTCTAAAAATCATAGAAGACGGTTACGGAGGAAAACTTTCTGTTAAAGTACACAACTTCATGCAAGAAGCACAAGAAGTTTTGAATACATGTCATCTGTTTTTTTGAGAATATTTTTCGCTGTAATTTGTCTGGAAGCTGAAGCAAATTTCTTGCAAATAGGGGAAAAGTTGGAAATGGAAACGTGATCTCCAATCCTGACAATAATGATACAATTGCAAGATTTTGTCCTTTGTATCTCATTAGAGTGAAAAGCAACTGACTGGGTAAAATAAAAAAAAGAACATAATAGCATCGAATGAAACTGAAAAATGTAAAAAAAAAATCATTGTTTTTGTTATAATTCACACAAATAGTTGTCTATATGATCGCAAAATTGTACTAGACACCCTGGAGCCAAGCATTTTGGGCTACAATGTAAAACCTATAATTACGAGAGGAAAAACATCGATAAATCAACCATCTCATTAAGTAAATGAGATGTTTTTAAAAGGAACTTTTGCTTTTAATTGAGCAGGAGAGACTGTTGACGGTTGCCAGACTTTTGGCATTTCTCTCAGTTACTCAGAGACTATTTCGACAAGACCAACCAAATTGTTGTATATTTATAAAACTTCTGTCTGCTAATTACCATACCATTTAAATATTATTGAATACGGCATGCTTATTTGAAAGGAAGAAGTATTGTCTCAATGTGCATGGATCAAGACTGGATAAGTAAACCAAAACTTTCGTATTATTTTTCTTATTTATTCCATTCACTTGTCCACTAATCCAGCTTTGATTGTTAACATGCAATATCTAACCTCTTTTAATTTCTTTCAAGAGTGTATTCAAACGTAGGGCTCCAAAATATACTATTAAATACCCAAAACAAAGATAGATCCCTCCAAAAAATAAATGAATAAAAATAAATAAAATAAAGTAATGATGAATACTTGCTATTCCAAGCCGGGTTCGAGTGTAGTACTCTTTAGCAATGTGAAAAAAATGAAATATTTTTTCTACTAAACCACTAATCTAGCTTTGTTTGTCACTGTCTTTGGGACTCTTACTAAACCAGTAATCTAGCTTTGTTTGTCACTGTCTGTGGACTCTTACTAGTTAAAAACATATGTAAGGGAGAGTTATGCCCAAGCTGCACGACCATGTAGCTGAACAAGAACTAGATAATCCGCCAGACTTGTTAATACTCCACTAACACAAAGATTCGGTTAGATGTCATGAACAACAGAAGAAAACAAAATTATCTTCTACAGCGTTGCATACACCCAGACCTATCTGCTTACCCAACTCGTCATTGGCCAGCGCGGCAGGTCATGGCCCAACACTGCCCATGGTTCACACAGTTATACCGGCCGTTCCAGCCACATCACTCACTTTGGGGCTGATGTGCTGCTACAACAACAACAGCAACAACTACTCGAACAAAACCTAAGCCCCCAAACCAAAAGAACAACATTATACATCAGCACCTGCAACGTCAGAACACTCTCTACAAATTCTCACCTAACCATCTAGAAAGTGAAATCAAAAACATCAAGTGGGATATCATCGGTTTTAGCGAAATGAGAAGACCAGGAGAAGAACTACTTGAACTGAAAAGCAAACACCTTCTTCACAGCTATGGAAGAAAGAAAGTAAAATAAAGTGGAGTAGGCTTCTTCATCAAATAGGACCTTAAAGACAACGTGGTAGGCTTCGAAACTACCTCAGACCGCATAGCCAGCGTCAACATACAACTCTCAAAGAGATGCAAGCTAAATGTCATCCAAGTGTACACTCCCACTTTACAATCATCCAAAGAAGAGATGAACGACTTCTATGATGATCTGAACTCTCTATTACAAGATACAAAAAATAATTCAACATCATCATGGGAGACTTTAACGGACAGGTGGGACAAGGAGACAAAGTATGCGTTGGAAAATTTGGATACAAAAAAATGGAATGAGAGGGAAGATCTTGTAAATTTTGCAACCACAAACAACTTTAAGATCATGAATACATTCTTCAAAAAAAAATCAATAGCAAATGGACTTGGAAGAGCCCCACCATGAAACCCAAAACACGATAGACTACATCCAAACGAACAGAAGCAACATTCAAATTCTATACATAGAAAGCAACCATAGAATAGTAAGATGTAAGATGCAGGTGAATACCAATAAAGAACGAAAAAAATTGTTCCACACCAAACAGCAACCACTGAACGTAACAAAGGGACTCACCCAACACTTCAAACTAGAATTGAAGAACAAATTTAAAATACTTACCGATGAGAACGACACCAACATCAATGAACTCCACATCAAAATAACAACTTCTCTTATCAAAGCTGCCACTATGTTCGAACCAGGAAGCACACAGACCCTTAGTAAAATCTCTGACGCTACTGAAAAAACTTATTGAAAAGTACAGAAATCTCAAACCGCCAACAGCAACAAGGGAAAAAATAGAGCAGACCATACTAAACAAAATAATCAGAAAGAAAATAACAGAAGACAAAAGAATGTATACGACAGCAATCATTGAAACCACTCTCGAAAAACTTTGGGGCTTTAAAGCAATAAACAAACAGAAACCGATGACGAGAGTACTCGGAGAAAACGAAGACATAACAACAGACAGAAATAGAATTCTGCCAAGAACTTTAGTCTTCAAGTCACGGGCAGCAAAACAACGACCAAGATGCGCAAAACGCAGACAATCAATTTGAGGACTTCCCAGAAGTTACACCATGGGAGGTTAAACGAGCCATCAAACAAACAAAAAAAAAGGAAAGGCTCCTGGACCAGATAACATCACCATTGATGTACTCAAAAATCATAATGTTTCCACACAAAAAAAGGAAACCACAAGGACCTCAACAACTACAAGCCTATAAGCCCTCTAAACTCCATCTGTAAACTTTTCATAAAAATCATCACCAACCGGAACACTAAAAGAGAACCAACGACGCGAGCAGGCTAGATTTAGAAGAAATCATTCGACCATGGACCATTTTCATTCAATAAATCAGCTGAGAGAGAAAGCAGCAGAATATAAAAAGCCACTTGCTGTAGCATCTATAACTTCAAGGAGGCATTTGACTCCGTAGGAATCCCTGTGGTCATGAAGGCCATTACTCTACTAAGTGTTGACCTTGTATATGTCAAAGTACTAAATCCCACATATGATCACAGCAATTCCTTTCTCAGGCTACATAAGGACTCTGAACTCTCCCAACTCCGAAAAGGAGTAAGACAAGGTGATACCAGCTCACCCAAAATCTTCACTGTCTGTCTCAAGATGATCTTCTGAAACCTGGTCAGGGAGAATAGAGGAATCAAAATAGACGGTGAATATCTGAGCAACCTCAGATTTACAGACGACATCGTCCTTTGCAGCAGAGAACCTATACGACCTCCGTCCAATGCTACACGAAGAAAGCGAAAGAGTTGACCAACACATGAATTTCAGTGAAACAAAAATCATGTGCAACGATCACATTGAGAGTAAGAACATAACTGTCAAAATCGAAGATGAAAAACTGGGGAAAGTAGACCACTACACCTACCTAGACGATAGTGACTTATGGAGCTGAAACATGGAACCTAACCAAGAGACAGACCTGCAGACTGAGAAGCATGCAATGCACACATGAGAGAATTATGCTCAATCTTACGTGGAGAGATCACAAAACAGCGCAATATATCAGGAAGAAAACAAGGGTTCGAGACATCAGAAAATCTATTTGAAAACTTAAATGGCAATGGGCAGGCCATGTTGTAAGAATGACAGACAACCAATGGACATCACGACTCACAACATAGAGATCACTTGCGAAACCGAGACCGACAGAATACAAGATGTAGAGATGAACTGAACAAATTTAGTAAATACAGGCTCTGCAACGCCCATTTGTTGTAACTTTTATCCGGTCAAAAAAGAAAGTAATAATAAGCCACAAAAATTAATAATGGAGGTCTTAATTCCATACTGCTGGATTTTCTAGCTAGTTCCTGTGGAAGTCCTGAATGGGGCTTTTATCCTAATGAGAGATCAAAACTGTATTCCAAGTATACTTTAATTACCATTCATTTTACCCCCAAATACAGGGCCAGAATAGATTGAGGAGGCATGAAATTATCAGCAGTAGTTTTGGTTACACCTTGTTATGGCATTATATACCGACGAATATGGATTCCAGTTCAGCTCATTTGCATATATACAAAACATAAAATGCAGAATAATCAAATCCAGTGTTCAGAAACACCAAGATTAAACATGATTTCTCATCAAGTCTACTACCATGAATTATTTATCTAAAATCTGTTACGCAAATGGGTTGATAAAACATTAGCTTCCAAAGAAAAACCCATTCATTTTACCACAAAATACAAAGCCAAAATGGTTTGAGGAGGCATTGCAGTTGAATATCGGTTGAATAGGAGAAGATCAGCTGGATCTAATCAAAAGATGGCTGATTGGCAAGTAAATGTGTATATGTGTGTCTGAAACGGAGTCTGAGAAAAATGAGTGGACTAAAAATCGACCATGTGACATGAATCATTTTATGATAGGTACATGTTTATATGATGAGAATTGTTAGAAAACACCAGGGGATATGTTTTAATGACTATTTGTTTGACCAAGATCAACAGAAATTTTTTGTTAATTAAAATACCCAATTTTCTACATTGTTGATTTTTTTTATGCATGGAAGTTTGAGAAGCAATGCTTGTTGACTCCACTCAAAATTTTCAGGTTAAACTTTCTGTAACTAAAAGTCAACCTGTTTTTGTATTGAGTGTGAACGTGTGTGTTAATATGTGCGAGTATGCGCACGTGTGTGTGTTTGTGTGAGTAAACATTTTAAAAGCATCACTTATATTACTGATGTCGGATTTTGGAGCAAGAGTATCGGACAGCAATGAAGCCGTAAACATAATTCTGGGTTTTCAGAATTTCAGACAACACTAATAAAAAGAAAACTGACATGGCATTGTTAAGAATAATACTCTAAACATTTTATCTCGTCGGTTACCACAATGACATTACACTGGTCACTACAAGTAGGCCAAACTTCGCACGGTCCAATTCGTCCGGACGCGCACATCAAAGCTGACTATTACATTTAAATTATGCCCATCTTTCATTTTGCGTATGGATTTGGATTAGGGTTATAGTTTTCCCTCTTATGAGAGGTTGTTTTATTATCAGGTTTTCCTTTGAAGGGTGCAGATGGAACCCTAAAAACCCTATGAAACATTTAGATATTTCCTTTCTTGATAGATTCCCAGAGGTTTTGAAGGTCTTATAGATTGGAATCCCATGATATTAGAAGAGAAACATCAAAAGGAATGAAAAATAAATTTTCTTCCATTGGGTTATAAACTGTTCATTTCTAAACCCTGGAGTATTGTTTGTCTCAGTGGTTTCTCAAGCGATAGGATTATTTAGAATTATGATTATGAGCGGAGACACAATCGGAATTTTTCTATATTCGATCTCGGATATGCCTTTTGTTTTGTTGGACCTGCAATCACTCCCAGACAGACCAGTGCAAACCAGTGTGCAACCTAAGATACTGTCCTAAAACCCCCAAAGTTAAATTTTCTCAAAATCGAGGACAACATTTGTGCGTTTGGCATCAGATGTTTCTTACACAGCTGTTAGAATGAGAGTTTCTCCAATAATTTGTGGCTTTTCACATTTGGCAATCAGCTATGAAATTTTGTGGTTTTTCTTGTTTTTTAAGAAGTCCCTTGAGTGTAGCTCACATTCTTCTTCGTTTCTTTTGGATACTTTGTTCCAAATGGTTTTCTCGAAGGTTCAATTTTATCATTTAAGCAGTTTTCTCAAGCAATAAGCACATACGAAACAGTGCAACATTTATGGATTGAATAACTACGTATTTCATGCATTCATTTGAGTATTGGTGACACTTTTTTTTCTTGGTCAATCATTTTCTCTTGGCATGTAACCAAGAAGATAATTGGACATCTAAATCGCTTGCAAGATTCCAAAAGGTCGTCTGGGACAGTTCTGTTTGTGTGCAGTGCACATTTTTACCAGGGATATGACCAAATATGGTTTTAATCTGGGAGGATTCTAAGAAAGCCTGGTATTTACCCCTGATATGTAGAGTCAGCCTCGGACAATCCAGATTCAAAGTTGGTCGATTTCAGACGCTTTTCGAAAGGTTCGCGGAGAACAGAAACAGCAAAGGCAAGGAAATACATAAATAAACCCGAGCCGTTCTGAATTCTTTCACACCACCCAGACGAATTCTAACTTTCAATTTAAATTGTACCGACTGTCATCTTTAAAACCCAAAAGACATAACAAATATAGTCAGATTGAAAACCACAAGGAGTTTTAGTCCGATGGACAGGCGGCAGATTGATAAGGCAGTGAAAACCGTCTTGTTATAATTGTTCGTGTACGTCATCTCGCCCACATCCCTACATAACTGATATGCATATACAAATACACACACATACAATATACACGTATGTATTAGAACATCTGTTATGTTAGCAGGGGTGAAGTGAAGTGAAGACAACCAAGATCTGCCATTATCTAACACGAAACAGTCACGAATAAAAGACTGTGGTAGTAGTGCAAAGAGAAATGTCACCTTCACCAGAGAAGCTGTTTAAACTACATGAAAAAAATATAGCGACTGACAAAAAAATAGAGCATAAAACTTCAAAAAGATACCACTAAATCTCACGAAGTCGAAAGAGAGGATTCATTCAGCAAAAGTTAGGGAAAAAAAAGGAACCAGAAAATGTAAGTAAAAAGGAAATAATTAAGAAACAAGCGTCCGTGGAAAGTAAGGGTCAGAAGACCAAAATAAAAAGCAAACAAAACCGTTTGAAATAAGGGAGCTACTTTTCCCATATGGCCTAGGTCTAATACCGGCTCTGCACAGCCATATATATGTAGAATAAACCACTTTGAACCTGTCTTTCCATTGCAGCACACAAAGCCGAGGGATATCAATTTGCATAGTAACATTGTATGATGCAAAATGAGAGTTGATGGGGAATATTCGATCGAATATTTGATTTTATTCGTAAATATTTTATTCTATTTCTATTTTTGAATAGCTTTTTTATTATTGAAAATACTTTTTTTATTATTAAAAATACTTTTTAGTTTGTTTTTTTGTTTGCTTTTTATTTTGCTTATTGTTCAAATAATTTGGATTTTATAACTTTTCGAGAAAACGTATCTACATTTTATTTAAATATACTGCAAGTAAAATTTCAGAGCCAAATGGAAATCGTATAAAATCCTAATTTTGATAAATTTGAACACGGTAAAAAGCTGTTCGCAAACTGTTTCTAGCTATTTATGTTAGGCTCTTATAAATACTCTCTTTGCCTGATGAATTTTCGGTATCTGAAGGTTTGGTGATAGTGATAGATTGCAGATAATTGCAAGTTTTTAAAAGTTATACAATCGACAATATCCAAAATAATTGATTTGCAAAAATGCAAAACTAACATGACGTTCATTGATAAAACGTATGACGATGAAAAAATGTTGGTAAAAGTGTATTTGTGGCGAAAAACATTCTTAACCCTTTATGTGTGTGTTTATGGCCGTTCCTGTGTGTATGTGACCGTAGAAATAGCAAACACATCGCTGCATTGTTGCAGACGGTAAACAGTTGTGTCGCAAAGTTCAAGCTTCGAATATTAACTACTTGAATGTTGTTGATGTTTGAAAAATTTTAAAATCATTTGTTAAAATGTTTATTTCAGCGTGTATTTTATTGCAACGGAAAAATTCTGCATGAGTGAATTAGAAAATTGGTTCATTCAGCTTTCTGTGTTTTCGTTAAGAATACTAACCAATTAATGGTTGCTTTAATTAAGTTCTGTCTTCATTTGAAGCAAAATTGACTGTGATGTGCAACAAAATCGTTGTTAATAAGTGAAGTGTACTAAAATATTTCATCGAAGGTGACTGCTATCATAATGCTTTTATAAAAAAAAAGCAACCTGAAAGACCTCAACAACTATTGGCCTATAAGCCTACTCAACTGTGTATACAAACTTTTCACAAAGATCATCACCAACCGAATCACGAAAACACTCGATGAAAACCAGCCACGTGAACAAGCTGGCTTTAGAAGAAGCTACTCGACCATGGACCACCTGCACTCGATAAATCTGCTGAAAGAAAAAAGCAGCTGAGTATAAACTACCATTTGCCGTAGCATTTATCGACTTCAAAAAGGCGTTCGACTCAGTAGAAATCCCTAAGGTCATGGAGGCCATCAGTCGGCAAGGTGTAGATCCAGTATATGTTGAAGTGTGGAAACATATATACAATCACAGCAGCTCCTTCATCAGGCTACATAAAGACTCGGACCCCTTTCAGCTCCAGAAAGGATTAAGACAAGGTAATACCAGCTCACCTAAACTCTTCACAGCCTGCCTCGAGATGATCTTCAGAAGGCTAGACTGGGAAGGCAAAGGAATTAAAACAGACGGCTCAGATGAGCAACCTCTGATTTGCAGACGACATAGCCCTTTCCGCAGAGAACCTAAACGACTTCCAACTAATGATAGATGAACTAAATGAAGAGAGCAAGAAAGTCAGCCAACACATGAACTTCAGTAAGACGAAGATCATGTGAAATAACCACATCGGAGATAAAAAAACTAAGATCAAAATCGAGGACACAGAACTCGAGAAAGTAAACCACTACATCTACCTAGGACAACGAATCTCCATGAGACCCTCAAAAGAAGAAGAAATCAAGCGAATAATCACACTGGGATGGTAAGCCTTTGGCAGAGCTAGCTCAACCTTCTAAAATAATAAGATCCCATTAATCGTAAAGAGAAGGGTGTAAAACCAATGCATCCTCCCAATAGTCACTTATGGAGCTGAAACATGGAACCTAACCAAGAGACAGACCCGTAAATTGAGAACCATGCAACGTGCACATGAAAGATTAATGCTGGGCCTCACATGGAGAGACCACAAAACATCACAGTACATCCGAGAAAAAACAAGAGTTAGGGACATCATAGAATCCATTAAAAATCTCAAATGGCGGTGGGCTGGCCATGTTGCAAGAATGGCAGACAATTGATAGGCATCGTGACTCACAACATGGATCCTCTGAGACCACATGTGCAACCGAGGCCGGCAAAATGTTAGATGAAGAGACGAGCTAGACAAGTTCAGGAAGTACTGGCTCCGTGACGCCCATGATAGGGAAGTGTGGCAAATCCTGGGGAAGGTCTATGTCCAACGACGGACGCTAAAAGACTGATGATGATGATGATGATGATGATGATGATGATGATGATGATGATGATGATGATGATGATGATGATGATGATGATGAGAAGTTACCCCTTAAAGACGCTAAAAGAACTATGAAATCATCGTAAGTTGATTTATTGAACCCCAGCCCCCCACCCATCGCAAATAAAAAAAACCCAGCAGTCACAGTTGCCCAATTAAAAGGCATTTGGAGAGAGAAAGCTTGATACTAAATGACCAAACAACACAGAAATATTTCCATTTCCTTTTTAGCATCAAACAAGTAAACTGATTTTTTTTCAGCTGCAACTAATGTTTTTTCTCTGAAAAAAAAATGCAGATAATCATGCACACAGTATGACAAAAGATTCTTAAAAGTAACGCGTATCTCTTCAGTTTCTTTTCTTTGCCTTCCAATTGTTATTCTTATATACTTATTATATATATATACATACATATATATATATATATATATATATATATATATATATATATATATATATATATGTGTGTGTGTGTGTGTGTGTATGTGTGTGTGTGTGTGTATATACACATATTATACATATATTATAAGTATACATATACTTTTATTCTTTCGAAATATATCGAACTTATATTACATCTAAATATACTTTCTATCATATTCACAATTCCAATAATTTATATTTTTTCTATATACATGTAATCACAAATACATAATTCATATTATACATACATATATACATATATAGTTTAAATTATATATACATATACATATTTTATACCTATACATTTATACAATAAGAAATTGCTTACGTTGCACCCACCTTAAGTATACCAACACCTTCACTAGCTCACCACTAAAGAGAGTTTCTACACATACCACAGCACTAACAATCGTAGCAAAAGCATAACATAACTCCTTGAATATTATAGATGCAATTTGCAATACATACGCAAGTCTGGCAATTTAACATTAGACTTAACAACTACAGTCACAGAATTAAATCACAAAACCATCCCAGTCCACTTCCCGTAGAACTACACTTTTGCAACCTCAGACACAATTTTGCCAAAGACGCAAGCTTCACAATCATTGAAGCAATGAAAAGAAATACTCCCACTGACATGACTAAAATTCTAGAAACACATGATGATATGTGGATCAACACACTCAAAACTCCATCCCCCAATGAACTTAACACCAAACTCGACAACCCTAACCACACAGATGTCTAAATCATAATCCTCCCATGAATAACAACCTCACATCCACACTCTACCCTCTTTCAGGTATATCTAATATTAGGAACTTCACAGTCACTCGGACCAATAACAACAAAAACCTTTGTATGACATTCCACTGGTACAAATCAGAGCCAATAAACTTTCAATAAACTTAAAGAAGGTCAATACAATATGAAGTTCCTTAACCTCATCACCCAAAATCTAAACTATCCCTAAGCTGCCCATACAATCCAACACTAAACCACTTCCATTCTATCCTATCACATTATATACATATATATATATCACATGCATCATCATCAGTCTTTTAACATCAGTCGTTGTTCTCTAAGATCATTCACATTTTTCTATCATGGGCGTCGCAGAGCCAGTATTTTCTGAATTTATCTAGTTTATCTCTCCATCTTGTATTCTGTCGGCCTCGTTTTCGTATGTGATCTCTGGGGATCCATGTTGTGAGTTGTGATGTCCACCAGTTGTTTGTCATTCTTGCAACATGGCATGCCCATTGCCATTTGAGTTTTCTAATGGATTCTATGATGTCTCAGACTCCCGTTTTCTCTCCAATATACTGTGCTGTCTTGTGATCTCTCCATGTGCAGTTGAGCATGATTATCTCATGTGCACCCTGCATGCTTCTCAGTCTGCAGGTTCGTCTCTTGGTTAAGTTCCATAAGTGAATATCGAGAGGTTGTATACTTTTCTTTTTAGGATTATTGGATGGTATAGTTTTTGAAGATTGACCTCTCTTTTGCCGAAAGCTTGCCATCTTAGGGTGATTCTCCAGTTGATCTCTTCCTCTTTCGTGAATTTCATAGAGATTTGTTGTCCTCAGTATATGTACTGGTCTACTTTTCCCAGTTTTCTATCTTCGATTTTGATAGGTATGTCTTTATTCGTGATGTGATTGTTGTACATGGATTTGTTTTACTGAAGTTCATGCGTAGGCCGACTTTTTTGCTTTCCTCGTTTAGATCATCTAGCATTACTTGGAGAACGTATAGGTTTTCTGATGTAGTCTGCAAATGTGATTGCTCAGATATTCGCCGTCTGTTTGATTCCTTTATTTTCCCAAAGTAGGTTTAGGAAAATCATCTCGAGGCAGACTGTGAAGAGTTTGGCTGAGTTGGTATCACCTCATCTTACTCCTTTTTGGAGTTAGAATGGTTCAGAATATTTATGTAGCCTGATAAAAGAGTTGCTGCGATTGTATATATGTTGCAGTACTCTGTCGTATATAAGGTTTACACCTTGTGGAGTAACAGCCTTCATGACCGTGGTAGTCAAACGCCTTCTTGAAGTCTATAAATGCTACAGCAAGTGGAATTTTGTATCCTGCTGCTTTCTCCTTCGGCTGGTTTATTGAATGAAGATGGTCCATGGTCGAGAAGCTTTTTCTAAATCCAGCCTGTTACCGTGGTTGGTTTTCATCTAGTGTTTTAGTGATCCGGTTGATGATGATTTCTGTGAACAGTTTATAAACGCTGTTCAGTAAGCTTATAGGCCTGAGGTTGTTGAGGTCTCTGGGGTTTCCTTTCTAATGTAGAAGCATTATGATGGCCGTGTTCCTTTCCCCTGGGACTCTACTCTGTCTTAAACACAAGTTGAATAGAAAGGTAATTTTTTGTTAACAATCTTACCAGCTTTTTTGAGTAGATCGAGGGTGATGCTATCCGATCCAGGAGCTTTTCCATTTTTTTGTTTTTTTGATGGCTTGTTTTACTTCCCATTGTGCAATTTCTGGGAAGTCCCTGAACTGATTGTCAGCGTTTTGTGTATCCTGGTCGTTGCTTAGTTGCCCATATCTTGAAGAGCAGTGGTCAGAAATGATTAGTCGACGTTGGGGTTGTTTATGAAGCCCATTTAGTGGTCCTCAGTGAATATGTAGGTGCATGAATCACCCCATCACTAGACAAAAAAAACCCCACTGAATTCAGGAAAAAAGATCAGCATGAACATATATATATATTTATACACTCATATATATATATATATATATATATATATATATATATATATATATATATATATATGATGTATATACACAATATGTCTTTATATATTATATATATTACACATACATTTGTATATATATATATATATATGTATTATATATCACATGTATCATATGTATATATGTGTTATATATCACATATATATCAACTTGTACATAATTTGTATATATATATACTATGTAAATGATACATATCTCATATATTATACGTATTATATATATATATATATATATATATATATATATATATATATATATATATATATATATATATATATATATTTGATTATATGCATATATTGTGCAATTATCGTATATTATATTCATATGGTATATAATAATTGCACAATATATACATGTAATTAAATGCATATATCAGGATACAATTCAACCACACAGTGAATATACGCATTCACACACATTTATACCTCACATCCTTTCTCTCTCTCCTTTTATATATATATATATATATATATATATATATATATATATATGAAATTATGTATTGTATGTATTGATTATACAATATACATATCTTTTATGTATATCACATCATATATACATATTATATGTTTATGATATATACATTATATATATACATATTATATCATACATATATATCATATGTACTTATAAATTTATTGCATATATATATACCCTCTGCACTAAACTCACAGACTACCACAATTACTTCCACCCTGTGTCAGCCCATCCCCAACATCTAAAAAGAAGCCTACCATTTTCACAAGCCCTTAGAATGAGAAGAATTTGCTCTACTGATTGTGAACTCAGTAGACATAACAATAACCTGGTACAATATTTTACTCAACAAGGATATCCACTTGATGATACAAAAGGCCTAGAATACCTAGCAATAAAACCCTTAAGCTCTCCTACAATAATAAACCAGATTGCATATCACTTATAACCACCTTCAACAACACACTCCCACCCTTAGCATACATTATCAATAGGAGATGGAACATTCTCACCATTAAAACAGATCTAAGGGAAACATTTACAGACCCATGTGTCATCGCTTACCGTAGGCCCCAAAACATTAAGACATGATTAGCAGTAACAATATCATAAATAATGAAGTCTCACACAAAAATGTCCCTAGAACCACTAAATTCTGTAAACCTTGCGACATAAGAAATAGTCTATGTTGCAACCACCTGCAGTACACCACCAAAGAGAGTTACCACATATACCATAGCACTAACTGTCGTAGTAAAAACATTATATATCTTCTAGAGTGCAATAGATGCAAGTTACAATACATAGGCTAGTCTGAGTGGCAATTTAACATTAGACTCAACAATTACAGACACTTGATTAAATCGGAAAACAATCGCAGCTCACTTTCTGTAGAACTATACTTTCTTACACCTGGCCACAATTTTGTCACGGACGCTAGTTTTACCATCATTGAAAAAAAATTTAAAAAATACTCCCATTGACATTACAAAAGTTCTACAAAGACATGAGGATATGTGGATCAACAAACTTAAAACTCTGTATCCTAATAGACTAAACACTAAACTTAATAACCTTAATCACACAGATCTCCAATTCACAAAACTCCAACTAACTATAACCTCACATCCATATCTACCCCCCTCAGATACATCTAATACTGGGAGTTTGAAAGTCACTCAGACCCATAGCAAAATCCAGCTTAACCAGTCATATCACTTGTTCAAATCATAGCCAACAAAATCTCTGAATATGCACTAATTTTGAATATAATATTTCAATGAACCCTCAAATCGAACCCCCCCACCAAAAGAAAAAAAAACGATAAAGGAACAAAAAAGACCTCCAAAAACAAAAACCCAAAATCCCCCCATTGCATCGACCAGGGCTTGACTGGCCATAAAAACAAACAAATCAAATGTTAGATTAGATTGAAGACCGACACATCCAAGTAGTAAATTCTTGCTGGGAAACGGACATGAAATATTTAGCAAAGAAAGGTGAAAAATTGAAACTTTTTCAACAGCTAAAATGAAGTACCCAGGACGGCTATGCTGCTGCAAATTTGGATGAGTTCAATTTTGCTTTTGAATTTCAACGTCTGTGGAATTCAAGTTAGTTAAAAAACTTTATATATAAGGGAGATGTTGCTTCACCGACTCCATCGGGTAGGAGAGAGAGAGAGAGAGAGAGAGAGAGAGAGATCTTTACCCATGGTATTTGTATTCAAATTTTTCGAAAAATAAGGGAGAATTATGCTGAAAAATGTTTTTTTTTTTCTAGCGCTGCAACCATCCATTCCTAACTCACAAAAACAGATCGGATGGGTGTCAACAGCCGGTGGAGCTCTTAGGCCACTGACCCACATCAGTAGTGGACAATCCACCAGACCCCCTGTCAACACGTCATGGGCCAGTGTGGCAGGGCATAGTCTCACTTTTTACAGTTTATATTATACACACACACACACACACATATATATATATACATATATATATATATGTGTGTGTGTGTGTGTGTGTGTATGTATATATATGTATATGTTCAAGGGGGGAGATAAAGGGAGAGAGGTATAAATGTGTGTGAATGCATGTGTTTACAGTATGGTTGAATTGTGTTTTGATTTTGCTGAAGATTAGTGTCGTCGGTGATCCAATGAATTTGTATGAGAAAGAGGTGAAGGTGCACATTATCTATTTCTTATGAGTATGTATGTTCACTGTCTTTTGGTATGATTGCAGAATTGCGCAGTAAGTGATAATATTTGTGCTTATGAGAGAATGGATGTGTGTGTTTGCAATATAGCAGAAATGTTTTCAGGTTTGATTATAGATTTGTGTAGTAAGTGATGATATGAATGCGTAGGAATTTTCCTGAGTGCGTCATCGTATGGAGATTTTTGAAAAAAAGGAAAGGGAGCTAATTTTTTAGGTAATCAGAGCAGAGGTTTCAACTCCAAATTGAAGAAATACTTAAGATTTAGTGCATGTTTTAGAGATTTTATGAAATTTATTTCCCTTCTTCTTTCTGTCACATTGTCAGTGTCAATTTTGTGGAGAGAGAAAACTGAAAATTTGGTTCTCGTGAAGAGCTCCTATTTGTTTTCTACGTCAGTCATCCAAACTTCATTTGCAAATCTTGACGAAATTCATTAGACAGTTCAAGAATTACCATCTTTTTCAAAAAATCCGTATATCCTAATGTCAAACACAATGAAGGCATTCTAGCCCTCGAAGAAGCCCTCAGCAATAGATTAACTGAAAAACCCAGAACTGGAACAATTATCACCCTTATGCAACCCATTTTAACATTCAATAGCTTCAACTTCAATAATATATACATCCTCCAGATAAAAGGCTGTGCAATGGGCACAGTGTGCTAACATCTTCATGGGCAAATTCGAAGAGACGTATATATGAGGAGACGGACAAAGACTACTTCTTCTACGTTAGATATATAGATGGCATTTTTTTTTTTTTACATATACAGGAGTGGAAGTTGAACTAGAAAAATTCTTCTCGCACATAAAGTCTACATACGACTCAATGAAATTTGATAATGAGATATGTACTGACTCCATAACTTTCCTACACACCCATATATACATAAATAATAATAAAAACCTTCAAACCACCTTCTTCACTGAACCCACAGACACTCACAACTACTTTCACTCCAAATCGGCCTACTTCAAACACCTGAAAATAATCTAACATTTTCATAATCACTTTTAGTTAAGAGAATTGTTCTTATAGTTGACCGAGGCAACTATAACCTACCACAACATTCCATTAAACGAGGATATTCACTAAAAGATACGAATAACAAAAAAGAAAAAAAAAGGGCTACTACAATATTCAGGGAGGAAACCTCTGACAAAAATGTGTGTAACTACATACAACTTATAACCACCTACAACAGCACACCGTCACCCTTGGCACATATAATCCATAAGAAATGGAATATTCTTACACTCAAAACAAAACTCAAAGAAATAGTTGTAAAACCATTTCTCATCGCCTACTGCAGACCTCAAAACATCAAAGACATGATCAGCAGTAACATTACAATAATAAAATCTGACAGAACAACATCCCTGAAATCATTAAATACCTCAAACCTTGCAACAAAAAGTATGCTGTAAACAACTCAAGCACATTAACATCTCCGCTAGATCTACCACGAACAAAACTTTCTTCATATGCCATAACTAACTGTCGTGGCAAAACTATTATATACCTCCTAGAGTGTCATGGATGGAAATTATAATATATAATCGGACCTGAGTGGCAATTCAACATTAGACACTAATCATTGGTACAAAATCAAATCACCCAGTCAAACAAACTTTCTCCCAGTTGAAGTACACTTCTGTACCCCTTAAAACACCTACCACTCTAAGCCAGCGTCTACGCAAATCCATGTAAAATCTGTGACAGATTTTACATCGGAGAGACATCGACACCTCTCCAAAAAAAGACTATACGAACACAAGAGACTAGAGGACGAATGTCCAGGTTTAGCACATGAACATGCATAACTACAACTTCAACTTTCATCAAAAAATTCACAACTCCCCGATACACAGATGCGTCAAAGCAACCCTTATATCCCAGTGCAATACAGTAACTCAAGGGTATGAACACTTTCAGATTGCAACCCCGTGAATACTCTGATTTTCAAACAGAACCATGCAGACACGATGCACTACAACGCTGACAATACCAACGTAAAGGTACTGACCAACAACCGACAGTCATTCCAAAAAAATGATACAAGCACACATACACCACCACTTTAGGAAAAGTAAAAGAAATCTAACTCAACTAAAAAGACCAAATGAAAACAACACACCTAATTCGACCCTACCCCACATACAACTACATTTAACAATTAATTGCTAGACATCCCATTTCCATTCTAAAATTGGAATAACAAAATCCATTTTTTTCCCCAAGAATTGACCGAACAGCCGCAGAGACAAGATACGTATATCCCCTGACTCCGCCTACTCATTGATCCACCTCATTTCAAACCAAATGTAACCCCCAATTAGGCTGATACGAAAATCTCCCGTACCGCTCCCGCCAAGCAACCTAACAGAGAAATTTTCACATTCTCCTCTTCAGCATCGAAATGTAAACAGCATTTTTTCTCCGTGAAACCACTGCAAAGATTTTTCTCTGACAAAGATGGCTGGTCCCTGTAAAAATGCATCGAACTGCACCCATGGAATAATAAAAAAAGAAAAATGGAGATTTTACAAACCATCTCTTGAGTTTTTTTTTCTTGACTCTCCAATCGTCATTTTCATCTATGTATACACACACACATACGCACACACGCACACACGCACACACATATATATATATATATATATATATATATATATATATATATATGCATACATTATATAATGATTTTTTATACATATTCCATATATATCATATATACATATAGGGGTGCGTTCCTTAAGTGAGGTAACTCGTTCATTGTAAGCTTATGCAATGCTCTTCCAATATAGGAATATAGCACTCTGATGGATGGGGAATATATATGCGTAAATAAATATATCGCTTAAATTCAACCTTACTGACTGTCCAGTTCCGTGAAACAGAAGTAAGATACTAGCCTCTGGGTCTGAAGCAAAGGTTTTGATCCTACCTCTTGGTACTGGATGGGGTGTTTATTCGCTGTCCCACTGCAGCAAAATATAACACAAGGTCGGGCTTAACGTGGGAAGATAGGATCCATCCGTCCATAAATGGCTCCAGCCGACGCAGCTACGGTTTGCAAGCAAAGCAACCTCTGCCACGAAAACATCCACCAGGGGACCTGCTCCTTTAAGTGCAATGGAACAGTGCTGCTCCGGGGAAACTGACCCCCGCAGCTGGGCCGAGTAATAATAGGAGGGCCCAACGACGAGTCCAAAGGCCTCGAATGCACTTAGCAGTGGCAGCCCGAGTAAAACCTCATTAGCTGACGCACTGCACCGGCGCATTTGGTCTTGGCACCACCCACAACACCCTTGGAAGCTTCAAAGTCACCCAGACCAAGAGGAAAAATTTCACCTTAGCCAGTTATAACCCCTGTCCGAATCATAGCCAGCACATTTTCAATAACTTATAAGGTTGATACCCATGTAGCTCCTTGTCCTCACCACCCCCCCATTTACACTATCCCTAATATACCAAAAAATCTAACTCCACATCACTCCCCATGACCAACTGCTACTGCTTAACCAAAGACCTGATACCTAACTGGACATTCTCCCACTCAGCAGGAGGCCTCCAGCAGCCTTGACAACACAATTTACCCACAATGCATAGCTCCTGATAGTGGACTCTGATTCTGCATGGGAACTTTTAACTCACACTCACACAGCACACACCACTGATGAGCGGAAAAATCCCAAAACATGTCTGGACAATTAACATACAAGGATTAATAAACATTACCTCTAAACACCTCATTCCCGAATCTGTCTCACTCTCTACAGTACACATTATATATATATATATATATATATATATGATAGAGGGGTATATTTCATACATCGTATGAATCATGAATATATCATTATATTTATACGCAGGTAATATTATATACATGTAATATGTATTTCATATCTATATAATTTATATATATGATCATATATATATATATATATATAATTATTGTGTCATCCACAGACAGCTGTTTCGATGTATTACATCTCTTCAGTGTGGCTATAGACTTTATCCCATCCAGTACTGCGAGGCCGGAGGCCGATATCCTACCTCTGGACTACGGAACTTGGCGGTCAGTAAGGCTGAATTAAGCGATATATTCATTTACGCAGAAACTCCTCATCGACCAGAGCGCTCTATTCCTATGGAAGAGCATTGCATAAGCTTACAATGGATGAGTTTCCTCACTTAAAGAGTGCTCAACCCTGAATAGAGGAGCATTATGTATGTATATATATATATATATATATAATCTTTATCGTACGTATATAGACAGAATATATATTATATTTTTATATCATATATATGTATGATTTATACTCTATATATTATTTATATATAGTTTTTGTATATTTATCATATGTATGAAATATTATGTACATTATCTATGTACTCATTGTAATATATATATACATATATATATATATATATTCATATGATATATATATATTGATATAAAATATATACAAAATGGATCAGGCTGACAAATCTATATATATATATATATGTGTGTGTGTGTGTGTGTGTGTGTGCTTTCAAACCCACGTATAGGACTGTCTAGTACTAGAATTGTGTATAGTGTGTATGATTGACTTGGAAAAGCCTCCCCCCCCCCACTGAAATAGACTACATTTTAGCGGAAACCATCAAATACATCCAAATCCTAAACCAAACAAATGTAGGGAGCGACCATAAAATGGTCAGATGTAAGATGCAAATAAACACCCATGAAGAACGCAGGAAAATGTTCCACACCAGACCGCAGCCACTAAAAGTACCAAATGACATCACCCAAGCCTTCAAGCTAGAATCGAAAAACAGATTTGATATCCTTACCGACGAAAACGACATCAACGTCAATGAACTCCACTGCAAAATAACAACTTCTTCATTAGAAGCTGCCAATATGCTTAAACCGAGGAACACATCGACCATTAGCAAAATCTCAGATGAAACAAGGAAACTTATTGAAAAGTGCACAAATCTCAAACCACCAACAGTACGAGGGAAAAAAAAGGAGAACTCAAACTGAACAAACGAATAAAGAAGAAACTAAGAGAAGACAAGAGAAGGTATACGGCAGCCATCAAGAAGACCAATCTCGAAAAACAACGAAGAATTGAAGCAATAAACAAAGCTCTCAGTACAGGACAGAAACAGATAACTTGCATACTCAAAGCAGACGGAGACTTAACAACAGACAGAGACAGAAATGTTGAACGTGCCCAAGAATTTTACCAGGAATTCTACTCTTCAAAACACAGACAATACAACAACGACCAGAATAAAAAAGATGCCGACAATGTTAGAGGACTTCCCCGAAGTTACACGATGGGAAGTAAAACTAGCCATCAAAAAAAAAAAAAAGGAAAATCCCTTTGACTAGATAACATCACCATCGATATACTAAAAAAAGATGGTAAGGTCATCAACAAAAAACTACCTTTTCTATTCAACTTGTGTCTAAAACAGAGTAAAGTCTAAAAAGACTGGAACACTGCTATCATAATGCTTCTAAGTAAAAAAGGAAACCCCAAAGACTGCAACATTTACAGGCCTATAAGCCTTCTAAACTTTATCTATGAACTGTTCACAAAAATCATCTCCAACCGAATCACTAAAACACGAGATGAAAACAAACTGCGGGAGCAGGCTGGATTTAGAAGAAGTTACTCGACCATGGACCATTTTCATACAATAAGTCAGTTGAAAGAGGAAGCAGCAGAATACAAAATGCAATTCGTTATAGCATTTATAGATTTCAAGATGGTATTTGACTCTATAGAAATCCCCATTGTCATGAAGGCCATCACTCTGCAAGTTGTAGACCCTGTATGCATCAAAGTACTGCAACATACATACAATTACAGCAAATCCTTCAACAGGCTACATAAGAACTTTGAACCGCTCCAGCTCCAAAAAGGAGTAAGACAAAGTGATACCAGCTCACCCAAACTCTTTACAGCCTGCCTCAAGATGATGTTCCGAAACATTGACTGGGAGAATAGAGGAATCAAAATAGACGGCGGATATCTGAGCAACCTCAGATTTGCCGACGACATCATCCATTTTGCAGAGAACCTACACGACGTCTAACTAATGCTAGACGAACAAAACGAAGAAAGCAATTGTACTGAATGTTGTGGGGTGCTGCTAACTATACCCGGGAACTTCAAATCCCAGGAAGAATTGGGAGCAATCAGACAATGTTATTTGTGAAAGCTCAATGGTTACAAAAAAATCGTCACTTTTGAAACTACTCTTTCGTGAGTAGTTTTGAAACATTATTTTGTTTTTTATTTTACAAGTTATCACTCCGAAAAGATTATCTACTGTCAAATATACCTTGGAACAGTATAAGATGCAGTTTGGAAAGGAAACCTCTACGAATTTGTCTACAAATCTTGAATTCCAATAAGACAGGTTTGTAGAATGCACCCAAATCGTTGACATATTCAACAAGAAATCTTCCCACGAAATGGCCATACGACTACCTCCTGGTTTCAATTATTGACAGAGTCTTCTCTACGATCGATTTATCCGCTTTTACTATAAGAAGTGAATAGATATGAATTGGCAAAGACGCTCCTCAAATCATTTAAGCTGTCAAAGAATTCCGTTATCAGTCACGAAAAGTTCTATATGAAAAAGTTACGCCCTTTTTAAATTGCTCTATGAATTAGTCATTCTCTTTCAAACAGATTTGTGGGTTCGGCTTTTATATATCAATCATGAACTATAAAATTAAGAATAAGTTTTGTATTATTTATCCATTATTTATTTGATTTGATTCTCTCTAGAAGCTGCAGTTAGTTACATTGAATATTTGCAGTGGAGAAATTGCGATTGCTCGATAGGATATTGTTCAGCCTGGAATTTTTTCAACGTGTTAACTGTACTGCAAAGCAAATATAAGCCTGCAATCATTCGTTTTCTATGATAGGAAAACAGTCAATATAATATTTACCGTGAATGAATATCAATTCTTGAAATTCTGCTGATTTCAAATTTAGTTTAGAGCATTACAATATAAAAGTATTTTTTCTGAAATATTATTCCTTCAGTAAAATGTCATTGAGATGTTACGGTTTCACTTGTTTTTCTCTTACTTTGCCTGACTGACTCGCCACTACCGCTTAGTGAAAATGAAATAACCACGGACATCTTCCTTTTCAGTTTGGTTCTTTTATTCACTTTATATCTAGATGTTATTCAGTTCAGAGAGATAAAGATGAAAGATTAGATATAGTAAAAGAGAAACATCTGTAGTTTTGTGAGAATGAACTATTTCTCCCGTGTGGAAAAGGCTGGTGACTAACTCTGTCTGCGGATATCTCTGTTTTTCTCTTGCTCCCTCGACTATCTTTACTTTATTTTAACCATCTATGAATTGGCTTTGAGGGTTTAATGTGTATGTATATATGTTGAGACTTTACGACTACCACTGTAAACATATTTCAGTCGAATGATATTATATAACCTAAGCTGTTGAGTTCTAGGTCCACAAACTCGGATTGCAACCTTGAATATTTAGAATCGAAAGTTATTTTCATATCAATATTATTTATATCATTCTGTGGCGCTCTACATTTTGACGCTCATCATATATTTTTCATCTATTATTTCACCTTTATTATTGGCATTTAATGGCCTTAAAAATATAATAATACCTTGACACACATTTCCCTCTAATAGTTCACTACAGTTTTTTCTCCATTTTTTAAAAACTTTCTTGCACGAAAAAGTGCATTTTCAACTATAATTCCTGAGTCCAAATACAGTTTTGAAATAAGACGATTCACAAAATACAATATTTTTGAGCGAAATAGAATATTTCAATTATACCCTAAAAAACTAGCAGAAAATACAAAGAGCATGAAGATCTTATACCGAAAGTATATGGAGCAACAGCATTGGGTATGCACGTGTTGCATAAGAATAAGATAGATGCGTATAAATCACTGTTCTGCAAACAATATAAGTAAATGGAAGTATTAAGTATCGCTGGGGTTGCACTCTTACAATAGAAAAAATTTCGAGGCTGAGAACACTTTTGTCGTTCTTATAGTTCGATGGATTATTTAAAAATTTAAAGTCACACATTTGAATGTGGGTTTTAGCAATGAAATATAAGTCGCCTGTTGTGATCAGTGCAGAAAATAATGAGTAGCGTTGATTGAACTGAAAGTATAAATAAATTTCAAATTTAAGTGTCACATAAAATCTTTTCTTTACCAAATGACAACTATAGAGAAAAAGACCATTATTTCAGAACTAATTTCTGCCGTTCGCTGAGCATTTTTTAATAGAAATATTAAGAAAGTTAGATAATTTCTTGAACGAAAAGAGAGTTCCAGTTGAATCATATATATTTAGAAAATTCCATCTTTAGGAAAAAAAAGATTTCTTCAATGTCATTCATTTTAACGGAAATACTTGGGTAACTTCGCAAAATCCTGGATCCACCCACCATGTAAACCTTTTTTCCTTAGCTCATCGGCTAGCGTTCCACAAAATGATGTAATATATGTCAAGGCAATGTTGGAAGAGATAGAGCAAGTCTAAAAGCATACGGAGAGTAGAGACGTTGTGCCGAACAGAGACGCTAAAACAGTTTAACCTAAACAATTTTTTTATTGTTATTTTGATTGGCATGAAGGTGATTTGGAAGCTGGAGAGTTATAGCTTTTTGAGAAAATGTGTCATATTTTTTTCATGCGTTTCTCCTAATACACTGTTCTATATTTCAAATCAGAAACGCTTGTTCAAGCACATTCCGACCAAGATGACTTTGATTCTATTTCTTTTTATTTTGCTTGTTGACTTTAGATGTGATAAAATAGAATGTATCCACATTTTTTCTAATCACACTAAGTAATATTTCTTAACCTTGTGGAAACTATATAAATCTCAATTTCGATCAATTTTAATGCAATAAAAACATATTTACAAGCTATTTCTATATGCTTGTGTTAGGCAGTTGAAAATACTTCGTTTGCCGGATAGATTTTCCGAAAATTTGGCGATGAATAGAAATTGCAAAAAATACCTCACAAGGTTTGAGAGGTTGTAGAATATTTTTGGAAAATGAAGTAATTGACAATATCCCCAAATTCCGAAAAAAAAATTTAAATAGAAAAATGATATAGCATTCATTGTTACGTTTTGCATGTGTTCGTAAAATTCTGTGCATTAGAGGCGAAAAAGAGTCTAAAGCATTTTTATGTCCGTTTATTACAGTTCGTGTATGTTGGCGACGGTAGAGTACCAAACAGAACGCTGGGCAAAACATCGTTGCAGGTTACAGACACTTGAGTAGGATTTTTAAGCCGACAAGAATAAGCCGCTTGAACTTCCTCATCATGGCCATCATAGCAATTTCAAGACCATTCAATTTGTCTACCAATGTCTGCTTTGTGTTTTGCTTTGAGTTACTTCCAATTGCTCTGAGGCATTTTGAATGCAGTTGTATCCAACTACGAGAGCTTCAGTAGCACCAGCATCTTGCTGACCAACGAGAATACACTCGATGGGGAATTCATAGTTAGTAGTACTTTATTTCCTTCCAAACCATAATTAGATTTGACCATCTGTGTTTTGACGCTGTTGATGATATCTCTGACTCCCATTTTCTTCCTTACATACTGTGCTGTTGTGATCTCTCCATGTAAGGTTGTGCATCTCTTTATTCACTCTTCAGCTGGAGCAAAATGCAACACAACGTCAGGGCTTCACGCGGGGAAAAAAGAGTAACCCATCAAAAATTGCTCCAGCCAACGCAACTTTGGTTGCTAAGCAACCGTGATTGCTAAAGCAACTGCAGTCACGAAAGCGTCAGGACAATCCCGACACGGCCCTTTAAGTGCAATGGGACAGTGCTGCCCCCGGGAGGGCAGTATCGCTTTATTCACTTTCTCACCAGAGCAAAATGCGATGTAAGGTAAGGGCTTTACATGGGGGAAAAGGAGCGACCCATCAATTCATGATCGCCGAAAGCAAACTTGAGGACCATTTTTGATGCAGAAAAATGCACGACAGAAAGACTATTCATCACAGAAAACACATGGTGGTTCAATCCATGTGTGCTTCCTAAAATTAGGACAATTAGAGGCATTCGTGACTGTTTATGTAGAACACTCATTGCTAAGTCATTCGCGTAGAATGGAAACGTAATTATGTGTTAGGCTAAAGAACGAGGACACTTTGTGTAGCTGAGCGTATGGAAATATCTCAATATCCGTGAAATGAAAGCAGCTGAGTTTATAACAGTGACTGTTCATGATAAAACAGTAAAATTCGAGTCAGTCGGGAGCCAAGGCGAAATTACCAATTCTCGAATGAGGGAAACAGTGAGGGTGACCGATTCGAAGTCGGGGCTGAATGAGCGATGGCAATCATGAGCGCTAAGTATAGCATTTTTATAGGCGAGGACCATAGGAAGTTACGTATCACATGTGTGGCTGGTTTTAAGGTTTCCTATAAAAAATCTAATACCTATTCATTTTTTAAATCTATTTCAACTAAAAATAAACAAGTCACTACACATGTTTTCCTTGAGACTGACTGATTTAGGCATCACAATACTTTTATTAAGCTTGTTTTGTTTGTGCTATCTTCAAATACTCTTTGACTTGACCGATATCTCCTGAGTCTGAAAAGTTTTCTCTTCACTCAGACGGTATATATCTATTCATTCATTGTTGCTTTTTTAAGGACACATCTTGTACTTGAAACTAGATTCATCTCTTCATATTTGAACTAGATGAACAAGAGATGAAGACGAAGTGAATTGTGTGTATCTTTACAAGTCAAATCAAGACTGCAACTGCAAGGAAGTGAGAGCCAGACGATACTTGTGTCCGTCTCTGCTGTATCAACGTGTAGCAAGATGTATCGACCACGCATATACAGTGATGCCGAATGAAAATCGTAAAAATACAAAGATTAGAAAAAGATGATAAAGCGAATTTCTGCTATTTAAAATACTCAGTATCTAATCAAAGTAACCACTAAACCTGTCCACAACAGGAATAAACTGGCAAAATAAACAAAGGAATCTCATTCGTACACAATAAAGTCATAGTCATTATATATATATATATATATATATATATATATATATATATATATATATATATATATATTAGAAAATAAGTAAATAAATTCCGCGATTAAATAAATTTAAGAAACTAATAAAAAAAAAAGGAAAGCTAGTTTTAGTTATGGTTGAGAGGTGTAATCGTTTTTAATAAGCCTCTACCGGTTTCTTCAGAAGGCTAATGTGATTCTGTTTCTGGTCATTACTTTCCCCTGTCCAGTAGAGGGTGTTAAATTCAGGTTATGTGTATATTATTCTCAGTTTTTTTGAGGTGGAAAAGGTCGATGCTGGAGAGGGGCAAAGGGAGTGAAGTATCTATACGTGCGAATGTGTGTATTCACAATGTGGATGGATTGTTTGTTTTGGTATGTTTGTCGATTTGTGTAGTAGGTGATAATATAAATGTATGTAAGAGGTAGGAAGTATGATTGATGCAGTTGGGAGGGGGTGAAGGGGTCCTTGGGATTAGGTGTGTCAACTGTAGGACTTTGAAAAAAGGAAAGGAAGCTTCGTTTTCCAATTCAGAACTTGGGTTCCAAGTTGAAAAATCATTCGGGATTTAATGCAGGTTTTAAAATATTGATGAAAAGTGTCCATTTTTTGTGTAACATTGTTGGTGGTCTTTTTGTAGATGGGGAAAACTGAAAATTTTGGTTTTCATGGACAATATTGATAAATGTGCAAACTAAATTTGAGTATCTTGTTGCCTGTGTACTGTTATCTTATTCCTAAACAGAGGTTTTCCTTATGTATTCCTTGTTGCAACCTCGACAAATAATGATATAGATGATGTTTTATCGCCTCAAGAGATGTTGAATTTGATTTTTAAAGGTTGTACCACAATTAGAAGAATATTGATCTCCTTCTATTAAATGTATGCATAAGCTGCAACTTGGTCTATTATCTTATCCTCTGGTTCTCTTTTCTCAGTGTACGTGGCTTATGCCAGAAGCCTCTTAAAATTTACTTTCAATTATTGTGAAATTTATGAGGATTTTGTCATGTAGGAGTCTCTTTCCTTAGGATGTGGATGTATTAAAAAAACAACTTTAGGGTTTAAAAGGCTGCGGATGTTGATGAATGAAATAAAGGTTATATTAATTTTGGTGTTTATCGCTAGCAATTATTGTCATTCTACTTCCTCGATTCCAGCTCTAATTAAGGAGAGGAGATGGTTTTCAGTGGGTATCATCTCTTTGTGTGTTTAGGGTAGTATGAATAGCAAATAAATTTTACTATACGTGGCTTCATAGTGTCGGTCAGTTTGGATTACTCCTCCGTTTTTTATGAAATTACAGTCTAATCATGGAATTCCGTGTTCGATTAATTCCATTGTGGAATTAATGTGTTCATGTGGATTATTCAATATGTGATGTTGATGTAGAAGTTCTCTTCTAATTTGTTCCATATCAAGAAACAATATTCTAAAAAGTGAGCCCACAATTTTTGAAAACATCAGAGAATTCAGTTTAAAGCTTTCGTAAACTCTGGTACATAATTGTCCTCCAAGTTAACCAATTGTTAATGTTATATATATTGTTAACAATTGATCTTTGGTCTCAATTTTGTGTTCGGGGAATGTAGGAATCAAATCTGTATTTAGATTATAGTGAAGTGATTATAATTACAATATGACAGAGATAGGGTGATTTGATGCAAAAATCGAAAAAAAGAACAATCTATTCTGAAATCAATCGAAATAGACGACATTTCAAAATATAACCAACTTTGAACTACAGACTTCTATTAAGAGAGAAAACATTGGGATCTTATAGTGGAGTGTCCAAATCTGTCAGCAAAACCGTCAGAATATTTTTTACGATGGTCAGGCCCGTTGGTTATGTATGAATGTATGTATTATGTATCACGCATATTGGTGGTACCCGTAGAGCTAGAGGGCAAAGTCTTTCAATATTTGCTCCAGAAAAACTTTTATAATTGCTTTATTTTAATTTAATCATTATAATTTTGATTCAGTTTTAAGACAAAATAAACTCATATCAAGTTGTAACATTCTGAAACATGTACCAATAAGTTTTTGAGGACATCTGGTGCGTATCAATTGAAAGATTTCCAAATGAAACTTCCGCAAGGGATTATTTTCGACAATCATCGGCCACGATAATTTCTGAAATAGTCATTCAAGGGGAATAACTTTCTGCCTTAGTCTTTGGATTCTAGTCTAATACCAGTAAAAAAAATAAAAGGAACCTTTCTGCTGGTTGATTTTGGCTTATTGTCTTCAACGTCAAATCTACGATTTGGTCACCGCCCCAAATACAAACACCTGTTGCGTATCAATTTCTTCGTAGATTATTTTCCCAGCTATTGCCTGTCGTTGGATAGGGTTGCAAAGAGAAGTATCGTAGGTGAAAAGAGCATTCTTTCAATCGTGGTAAGCTGAAAATTTTCAGCTCAAAGAGGGAGAAGGGAAAATGTCGGTGAGGAAGAATGGAAAGACGGTATTTGGAGTCTGCTCCTGTTCAAAGATCTTGGCTTCTTTATATTGGAATCTGCTGACTGATCGATTTACTTGCTAATGTACGAATATATACACACACCTGATTTGGTTTCATTTGCCAGATCAAGTGTTAGCATCACCAAGGCGCCAATGTTCCACTTGAGAGTCCGGCGCTTTCCAATGCGAAATTCACTGATTTCTGGTAGAGCGATTTAATTTATTGCCACATGAAGTTCATCTTCCTGTAATGTCATTTGGGCCATTCAAGACAGTGCATACATGCAAAGGAATCTCGAACCTTGGTATATAAATACGTAAATGTAAGTGTCAATCCAAAATGTCGAGAAACGAGGACAACGGAGAAGACAACAGAAACTTTCGAGAAGAAAAACAAAGTGTAATATATGTTTTGAATAGAGAAAAAAGAAAATTTTCTGTATATGTAAAATTCCAATTTTTGCAATGGTCCAGAAGTTAGAGTACATCTTACAGTGAAAACAGTTTTCTTTGAAAGAAGTCCATCTCTTTTTTGTACATAATTCATTTAAACATTAAACATATTTCGTCTGGGGAAAAACTCCAGTCGGTCGAGTAGTTTCAAGAATCTGAAATTTCCCGACATATTTATTTTCCTTTTAGCTGTACCTCGCGAGAAAACAGGTTGCCCACATCAAGTTCCTTTCAATTCTCTTTTCTTGCTCCTAAATGATTTCCTAAACAAGTTTTGTGCGTATCAGTCATTTTTGGTCGAAAGCAACACTGTATCCATTGATTATTTTTCATATTTTAAAAAATATTGCCGAATATGATCAAAACGAAATTTCGTAAAGTCGTCTGAAAAAAAAAAAGGATTTTTTTTCATTTTTTGATTTAATAAGTATAGAAAAGGTATCGTGAACTAAGTAAACACAAATGAAATGAATCTTTCCAGTGTAGGAAGCATACTCCCGTTTTTGAGATGCACCATCACCTACACTTCTAGCGAAATAATGTCTATTTTTTGTATTCATAATCCATATTACCCCCAAAAGGCAAGGGTGTAGCGTAAAGCTTGTGTTTTCGGACCATTAGGAGAAATAAAGGCTTATGCACTATTTTTTTCTTTGTTTTTGAAAAATTATTGGGCCACCGGAAACGCTAGTTATATATGCAAGGTAACTTCAGCTTGAAAGTCAGAATTTTTACTACTCAAATTCGGCTTTTTGCTGGACCACCAGACTAGTAACTCTGCGGAGTATCATAGGGTTGCAGGGTTGGCAACTCTTCCAAGATTTTTAAATCCGAAATCGAGCACAAAAAACAGTTCTAAAATATCAAAATTGTTTCAGAAAAATAAGTGAATAACAAAAACAAATCCAGGCAAAAGATATCCAAAGTTATTTGCATTTTGCGAAAACAAAAAAATGTGAAAACAACTAAACCGTCAAAAATATCTGAACCAATATCTAATATTTTAAAACGATTTCTCATACCTATAAAATATTTGGATTTGGACGTAAATATCTAAATTGGCAACCATGTTACGTAATCGGGTGTATGGGGGAGACCGACGATAGATTTTTTTAAAAATTCATTTGGAATGATTTTTAAAATTCATTAGTTCATTTTATTTAAAAACAGCGCTTAATGCCTTGAATGTGTATTTGAAAGTGACCAATGTAGGCGGTAATTGCTTGTGACAGATATAGTGTCCAATTAGGTATCCCGACCGATAGTCTATTACTAAGTTGTCCCATTACACCGTCTTTCAGAATTTCAACGCGTGATAGATACAAAATTGTCTGACACCCAAAACATTTGATTTGTCATATGGTGATATAATTCAAAAAGGTGATACAGCTATTGTCACATGATCCTGTTAACCCAAGTAGAACACTGCGAAATTCTTTTTGACAAAAATACTCTCCCCTAGATCTTCAGTTTTAGAATTTGCTTTAGACTAAACGAACGTAAATTCAACGTTATCTCCCTTAGCCACATAACTAATCCGTAAGTACTCATCCCCCGAAAGTATTTGAAAGACCGATCAAGTCTCAAGTGGCCTACTGAAGCGCCCTGGTTATTAACCCTAAGAGGAAACGCCATTCACTGTCGTAAAAATCTCACCGCATCTTCGCTGCGTCAGCTTGAGAGACCGGCTCTCCTTTCTCAACCTAGACAATTGTAACCCTTCTCTCCTTACTACGCCGTCTGCTGCTATACTCAAATGTGCTGACCAAAACAAAAACATCTTTTTTCACTTCAAACAAGCACTATTATATAGTACCTGATTGCATGAATTTAACGCATCGTGCAGTAGACTCATCTATTTGATGCCAAATGACTGTCTTCGCATAGATACGTGAACGGGGAAACTTCCTAAATCCTGGACACAGCGCTAGTTGCTAAAAGATGAAAATCAAACAATCAAGATGGCTCGCAGCAAAACAGAGACAGCAAGGAGGCAAACTCCGTGTACATTCTATTAGAAATGGAACAAACTTTTTATAGTGATGTCTGTCCAGAGATATAGAAGGTTGCAAATACTAAGAACAGACACCATTTTAAAGAACAAACTTTTTAATCAGCGATGGACGTGGTGATTTTCGAGCGTGGTTGGGGCGGGGTTGAAAATAATTCACATTAGTATACGCAAATGAACAGTAAAAGTGCCAAGCTGCATTATTGACAAAAGAGGGCCCCGTAGGAAGCTATGTACATAGACTGGTTTTGAGTAAACCACGGATGAAATGGCGAAAGATATGGAAAGTATTAGGGGAATTTTGTGAGGATGTGGTCGATCCTAACAATTTTTTTAGAATTAGCAAATATTAGGCAGGGGAAAGTCGAAATCAACCACCGATATATTGAACATGATATGCTGAGTGAGTCTGTAATAGGGGGTCAGGATAAACAAATTTACCCTGTGGTTGTAAGGGATAAGGCATTCGGTTAACTGTGCTAAAAGATCCGCCGATGGTAGACGCAGCCGATCGGAAAGCTCATATGGAGAATCAATGGAAAGTTAGGACAACAGGGAAAGAGACAGAAGGAATAATCATAGAGGGAATAGTACAGAAGGGGATTAAAATAACCTTCTGCAATGATTTGTTGGGAATGTGGGATGCAGCTCACATACGGAGGTACTACACACGGAAAACGGAGTATAACTGTTTGCAAGGCACCCAGAGAGTGGACTAATGATTTACCTACGTATGTAATCGGTAATACAAGCTACCCCAAATCTGTGACAATCAGTTTAGAGTCGAAAGTTTTTTGTCGATAAATGGGCAGAAGTCTGTGATAAACACTAGAATATATAGATCGCTACATCCGAGATGGTCACAATATACATAAACTTATAGAAGCAAACAAATCCCCTCTAAAATTGACGGACAAACTCGACTGCAAGTCAAAATAGGGAATCAGTCCACCCTTCACATCTTTATATTAAAGAATTTGAAATATCATACTACGTCACGACTGGTTGAGACAAAATGGAGTCTGGCTTTATTCTGATTTGGGTGCTCTAAAAATAGTCTTGCAAGAAGATATACACAATTCTTCGATAGTTAGGTAAAAATTAAGATGAAATAAATACATCCATACAAGTACAAATGCAATGCGAAGACTTCATTGAAAAGAAAACCGGGAGAGACATTCAATAACAGTCCAGTTCGGGATATGTAAGCAATTTTTGTGGTACATCGGTAGTGAATTCATTGATCAAAATAGGTAGGGTGCGTAGGTTTTGCGTAGTTATATTGAATAATACAAACAGTCACCTTGAAAAGAGGGTGTCTGATAGTTAGGCTTAGTAGGGTACGTAGTATAAACGAAATCTCCTTGTCTGATATCCCCTGCAAAAAATTACCGTGCAAGAATTAGAGCGTCCCGTGAATTATAGTATACTGCACACCTTTTTATCAATAAAAAAATTACACATATATGGAGTTTTATGCCCTTGGTAGGGACCAACATGCTATTCTCAACATAGTTGAAAATCTCTTTGGAATTGGAGAATTCTCTCTTGCTCCCTCGTAGACATCACATAGAATTTCCAATAAGATAACCAATCGTTATCTTTACGGTATTTGAACAGGTGGTAAAATTTCCGATTGGGAAGAGAATAAGGAAAGAGAAAACCGGTTAATCTCCCATCTCACCAATTGAGCGATACGCAGACAAGATGGTTGACCATAGAAAAGAGAACATATGCTATCCATTATTCATTGAAAAAGCCTAACCACTACTTGCATAAAATGTCAACATTTACACTGATCATAAACATTATTTGATACTTCCCCCGAGCAGAATAGCAGAATACAATTGTAGGATAAAATATCTGCAGGGTAAAGATAATGAATACATATCACGATCAGCTGACGCCCCGAGGCCCAGAGACGATAGAAAATGGTGCGTATGAGGTCATCATAATTAATTCAAATGAGTTAAAACCCCAAGAGTTCGTGCGTATGAACATGGATTTACATAAACAATGGTGAATGAGTGATCTAAAAAACTTATTTAAAAACGGTAAGGCCACCTAAAACTCATGTCTCTTCTCACCCAACAATGTCATTGTGCAATATCATGATCAAAATGGCCATATAGGCACGGATAAGACCTACCTGGCAGAAATAATTTTGACCCTGTATGCTAAAAAAAGTAGAGTGCGTACGTAGCTGGATACCATGCCTAACTAAAAAAAGGGATAGATTCAGCCTATTATGCAGAAATATGATATGCTACCTTTGGGATACCTACGTCTTTCCATGAGATTCTTGGTCACTTCTTAGATTTTGCAAATGGTTTATTTGCACTTTGGTTTTAACATATTGGCAGCGTCTATTAGAGTGGCTGTTATTCCTTGGTTAAAGTTGTTGATGTCGGTGTCGTTCTCTTCTGGTCCGGTGAGAGGTTCATGTCTGTTTTTCAGTTCGAGCTTGAAGGGACGGTGAGATCTATTGGTATGTTTAGGGGTTGAACGGGCGTGAAATATTTTCCTGCTTTTTCTTGATGGTGTAATTTTGGAATTGATATCTCAGCATTTTGTGGTCAGTGATTTGATTTTGGACCTGAACATCGTTGACGTCATCACTTTTGTCTTCTCGGATGAATTCTATTTTGTCCTTGGTTTTGTGATCGGGGCTCCTTCATGTCTATATTTCTCCTGAAAGGACATGGATCGGATTTTCAAGCGTGCTCAGGAATTTTACAAAAATATCTATTCCTCCAAATAAATAACGCAGAAAAATGAACAAAATATATACATCAGGAGCAACCAGTCTGAAGATTTCTTAGAAGTTACAGCATAGGAAGTAAATGAAGCCATCAAACAAACAAAGGTAAGAAAGGCCTCTAGACAAGAAAGAAAAAACATCTGGTACAGTCATTACGAAGAAGGTAGCTACCCCATTCAATTTAGCATCTCAAACAAAATAGTCCCAAGAGGTTTGAACACCACAATCATAGTGCTTATATATATATATATATATATATATATATATATATATATATATATATATATAAGGGAACCTGCGAGATCTCAACGACAATGGGCCTTTAAGCCTACTCAACTGCATCAACAGACTTTTTTCATCAAAGTGATCGCCGACAGAATTACCAGAACTAGATGAAAACCAACCACGGGAACAAGCTGGCTTCAGAATTACTTACTCCACCATTGACCATCTCTATGCGTTAAATCACATGAGAGAAAAAGCAGCTGAATAAAAAATACCACTCGCTATAGCATTTGTTTACGTAAAAAAGAGCCTTCGACTTGGTGGAAATCACTCAAAATATGGATGTGATCAACCAAGAAGACGTTGATCGTTTATATGTCAGTATTGCAACATATCAATTGACAGATCAATTCTTCCATCACGCTACATAAAGACACGGACCCGTCCCAGCTCAAAAAAGGGGTATTCTGGAACCGTGACTGGGAAAATGAAAGAAATAGAAGACTCAGCAAATACTGTAGTCATTTGCAGACGACATTGTTTTTTTTTTGCTGTGAACATCAACTACCTTCATATGATGCTGGGCAGACTGGAAAAAAAATTGTTCTGAACATGATGCTTGCAGCTATTACAATTAGCATTAGCAAATTAACAAAATTTTTTCCATATTTTTTAATTCTGACATAATGGACCATTTGCTAAACTTACATGTTTATTTTGGTGAGACAACAACTGTGACAGAAAACGTTGAAAACAAAGTCCAATTACATGAAAAGCAAAAGGCGACTGCGCTGTAATTAAAGTCCTAATATATGGAAAGCAAAAGGCAACTGCGTTGGAGACAAATGAAATTGTATAACAAAAAGAAAGGTGTAAATAATTACCGACGTTTGTACAATTTGATTAGAAAACCTACCAGGATTCCACTAGCACGGTAGAAAAAGTCGCATTCTTTAAAAAAAAAAAACAGAAGAAAAAGTTAGTTTGATAACTCCTATCAATGTTGCTTCTTTACAATACCCATGCAATAAAAAGGAATTTCCCGATAATTGCACAAGCTAATTCCTTGAGCAGTAACAGTTGATGGTTTAATTACACATTCCAAATGCTTGTTCACACTAAAAAACCTTTTTGCTACTAATACCTGGTCTGGAATTATTAAAACTTCTTCACTCTTATAAGAGAACATTTTTATGGATATGACCTTATCAAAAGAAGATGTCACTGCTACGAGGGGCACAGCAGAAGTAAGTGGATATCTATGATGACAGTGTATCCAACCTTTTAAGTTTTGATTAACAAGTTATTTCATGAAGTACAAAACATCAATAGGAATTCTCATGCAGTCTGAGAATTTCAGATCCCTCTTAACAATAAGTTGGAAAAATCAACCAAAAGGGTAAAGTTGAACACATTGCAAGTACAATTGATATATATCATTATCTCTGTTCATCATCATTAGTCTTTTATTATCTGTCGTTGGACATAGACCTTCCCAAGGATTCAACATATGTGGTGTTGAAACTGATTTTCTCATGTGCCCCTTGCATGGCTCTCAGTTTGCGGGTCAGTCTCTTGGATAGATTCCATATTTCAGACCTGCATATGACTTTCGTTTTACTGAAGTCTATGTGTATGCCAACTCTTTTGCTTTCTTTGGAAGATCATCTCGAGGCAGGCAATGGACAGTTTGAGTGAGCTAATATCACCTTGTTTTACACTTTTTTGGAATTGGAAGGGTTCAGAGTCCATATGTAGCCTGAGAAAGGGGTTACTGTGATTGTATATATGATGCAGTACTTTGACGCATACAGGGTCTACATCTTGTAGAATGATAGCCTTCATGACCATAGGAATTTCTACTGAGTCAAATGAATTTCTTAAAGTCTATAAATACTACAAGTGGCATTTTATATTCTGCTGCTTTTCTTTCAGCTGGCTTATTAAATGTAGATGGTTTATGGTCGAGTTGCTTCTTCTAAGTCCAGCCTGTTCCCATGGTTGGTTTTCATCTAGTATTCTAGTGTTCCTGTTGGTGAGACCATTGTTCATTGCACTGAAACCTTACTGTTTTTCGAGAGTGGTGTCATTGATTGCTGTCGGGTACCTTCTTTTGTCTCCTCTTAGGATTTTTTTGTCGTTTTGTTTAGTTCTGCCTGCTCTTTTTTCCCTTGTTGTTGTTGGTGGTTTGAGTTTTCTGTGGTTTTCAGTGAGTTCCCTAGTTTTGTCCGAGATTTTGCTGATGGTCTGTGTGTTTTGTGGTTTAAACATATTGGCAGTTTCTATTCGAGAGATTGTTATTTTTCTGTGGAGTTCCTTGATGTTGGTGTCATTTTCATCAGCAAGGATTTTAAATTTGTTATTCAGTTCTGGTTTGAAGGGTCGGGTGAGTTCATTTGATACGTTCAGTTCTGGTCTAAAGGGTTGGGTGAGTTCATTTGATACGTTCAGTTTTGGTTTGAAGGGTTGGGTGAGTTCATTTGATACGTTCAGTTCTGGTTTGAAGGGTTGGGTGAGTTCATTTGATACGTTCAGTTCTGGTTTGAAGGGTTGGGTGAGTTCATTTGATACGTTCAGTTCTGGTTTGAAGGGTTGGGTGAGTTCATTTGATACGTTCAGTTCTGGTTTGGAAGGTTGGGTGAGTTCATTTGATACGTTCAGTTCTAGTTTGAAGGGTTGGGTGAGTTCATTTGATACGTTCAGTTCTGGTTTGAAGGGTTGGGTGAGTTCATTTGATACGTTCAGTTCTGGTTTGAAGGGTTGGGTGAGTTCATTTGATACATTCAGTTCTGTTTTGAAGGGTTGGGTGAGTTCATTTGATACATTCAGTTCTGGTTTGAAGGGTTGAGTGAGTTCATTTGATACGTTCAGTTCTGGTTTGAAAGGTTGGGTGAGTTCATTTGATACATTCAGTTCTGGTTTGAAGGGTTGGGTGAGTTCATTTGATACGTTCAGTTCTGTTTTGAAGGGTTGGGTGAGTTCATTTGATATGTTCAGTTCTGGTTTGAAGGGTTGGGTGAGTTCATTTGATACATTCAGTTCTGGTTTGAAGGGTTGGGTGAGTTCATTTGATACGTTCAGTTCTGTTTTGAAGGGTTGGGTGAGTTCATTTGATACGTTTAGTGGTTGCTGTTCGGTGTGGAACATTCTTCTGCCTTTTTTATTTTTTATCTTACCATTCTATGGTTGCTTCCTATGTTTACTTGGTTTTGAATTTGAATGTCATTGATGGTGTGACCTTTGCCCGTCAAAATACAGTCTATTTCGTTTTTGGTTTCATGGCTGGGACCCTTCCACGTCCATCTCTTTTTGGGTTTCTTTTTTAAGAATGTATTCATGATCTTGAAGTTGTTTGCGGTTGCAAAGTTTACAAAATTTCCCAACACAGCTCTTGTTTCCTCATCCTACTTGTGCATCGAAATCTTCCATGATGATGTTGAAGTATCTTTTGGCATCTTGTAATAAGGAGTTCAAGTCATCATAGAAGTTGTTTATTTCTTTTTAATTGTGAAGTGGGAACGTACACTTGGATGACATTTAGCTTGTCCCTCTTTGAGAGTTGTTTGTTGACGCTGGCTATGCAGTCTGAGATAGCTTTGAAAATTACCACCTTGTCTTTTCGGTATTTATTGATGAGAAAACCTGCTCCACTTTGTTTTGCTTTCTCTCTTCCATTCCTATAGAGAAGATGCTTGCTTTTCAATTCTATTAGTTCTTATCTCTTCATTCCGCTAATACCAATGATGTCTCATTCGACTTTTTAAAATTTCATTCTCCAGATGGTTTTGGTGAGAGTCCGTTCAAAGGGTTCTGATATTGTAAGTGTTGATGTATGATGATGTTCTCTTAATGAGGGTTTTTTGGTTTGGTTTTTATTTGGGTGGTCGCTGTTGGGTAGTCGTTGTTGGAACACATGACTCCCACCGAAAACGAGTGATGTGGCTAGGCTTTTAAGGACCAAATACCCAGCAGGAACAGCCGGTATGAGTTTCATTGTGTGAATCATGGGGACTGTTGGGCCATACCCTGCCACACTGGCCCATTACGTGTCAGCAGGGGGTTTGGTGTAGTTGTCACCGCTGGTGTCGTTTGGAGTGACCTTGGATCACCACTGGCTCTTATTACCCATTTTATCTGCTCTTGGTGAGTAGCAAACAGGCCTGGGTGTACGCAACGGTGTAGAGGGTAAAAAATAAAGGATTAAGAGTGAGAATTTAGGAGGTTTGTTAATTTTTTTAGGCAGCATGAGATGAAATATCATCTCACGCAGCCTATGTGGCCTCTTTTGATAACCCTGCCCAGGTGACATCCTATCTTAGCCTATTTGCTTCTACAACGGGGCCCAGCTTTGTGCTAGTGGAATATTGAAAAGACTGACTGATTTATATCTTGCTCATCAGCAAGATAGGTAGTTTACACTTGAGCCTATCTCTCCCCCATATATAAAGTTTTTAACTAGGTTAAAGTCCACAGACGTTGAAATTTGAAACAGAGCTGAACAAATGAATGAAATACATTAATAAATATAAAAGGATGGTAAATTCAATTGTACTCATCCGGTTTTTGATGCAACATTGAGATTTTCTTGTAGCAGTTGAAAAAAATTGAATTGTTCATTTCACTTTGCTAAATAGTTTATGTCTGACTCTCAGCTGAGGGCAGCAAGAATTTACTACTTGGACCCGTCAAAAATATTTATTTTGTCGTATGCTATACATATATTTTACCATAGTCTTAGAGAAAAACTCCAATAGGAATTAATATTGTGAGTGCCTGAAAAACTGACATTTACAGATTGGCCAATGTCCTCTCCATCTTTCCTGAACTGATTCATTACTGAGAATATCTTTTGGTAGGGGATATAGTAATTCGGTGAAAATGTAATATACAAGCAATCAACCGCCTTTATTTTTTATTTGACTAGGTAATGCCGCAAACTGTTGCAGAACAAGTGTGCATGTAAAGACAAACTAATTAACTGAAGCAGTAAATAAAAGAAAAATATATGATCGATAATGAATTTCCATTTAATTGAAATTTTCATCTACTTTTTTTTACGTAAATTTTAGTTTCAACTTCGTTTTATATCCCTAGGTATACTATTTTTTTTTTCATAAATGAACTTTCTCTCTAAAAATCTTGATCTTTTATACCATCTGCCTGCTTCGACTCTTAGGTTGAATTTGCTAATTTGAAATTGTTAAATTCACCTGCACTTAGTTCTCATTTTTTAGCAAGTATTCACGTTTAACTTCGTCCTATGCAGAAAGCTAGCACCTGCCAAGTGAGAAATTGATTAAATGATTATACCTACCAAACAATGACAGTTCATAAAATCAAAATAGAAAGATGAAAAAAAGACTTCAGAACTTTCAGCCAATGACACTCAAAAGAAATCAAACGATTTCAAAAATATCTGGATTTTTGAAGGAAATTTCGTATTACTAACTTTTGTTTGGTAGACTTTCCGACCATCTCAAATATGCAGTGCATCTGGTCACCAAGAAAAATGACAATAAATCATAGTGAAATAAAAAAAAACATGATCCGAGCTATGTGATACAAGGAGGAAATAAAGTAGAGTCAAATAGAAATTCACACATGAAAGATTTCATAAGGTACAAATTGCAAATAGTAAGAAAATGAAGAGATCAAAACTCTTTAACCAGAGGAAATATCTAACGTGAACATATTTCGGATTTTTTCGAAAATTTCAAGACACATAAATCATAGGTCGCCATTAGAAAAAATTGATGCGATATACACCGGAAGAAGGCCAAAAATTTAGAATAGCCGACACCCAGTGATCAAAACAGCGAAACTGCCAGTCAATATGATTCCACAAATAATGAGTTCAAAGTCCTTCAGTTGAGGAGACCTGGAAACGATACACCTGGACTTGAAAATATAGAAGGTACATTCGACAACACACTCTCAATATTTCTATGAAGTATGCTTCAGAATGCATGAAAACAACTGCAGTCGGATTTTTTCAGATAAAGAAAACTATTGAAACTAAATATCAGAAATAACAATAGGAATATGAGATAACAGATTATACGAAACCATATAAGAAAACACTACTGATTGCCTAACATGTTTGCAATGGAAAATTTGTATTCAATACTGCCTTTATCAAATGTACAATATGATACATCGATTTATCGTTTAAAAAATCAGAATATTTCATTTAGTTGAATTTTGATTGGACAGGAGAAAATACACCCCTCTTTAAGGTCTGAACTCAAGTAAAAAAAATACACATGCATTGATAGAATGTTGGCCTCAATTTTCAAGAAAACATGAATGACTTATATTTTTATAAATCTTTTATAAGATTTTGAAGCGTAAAATATTTGATAGAGATGCATTGAACTGCAATACATCACGAATTTGAGCCAAAACACTGACTGAGAAAATATGACTTCTGAAGCAGGGGTTATTTTTTGTTGAACTTTGATGCTATTTCCATGAGAAAAATGGTAACACAACTTCGTTCAATTCCCACTGAAACGTTTAGCAGTGGAAATGATAGCTATCGTTTGTGCAATTTATACATCTGAGTGATGATTACTCTGCAGTCCACCTGCCCATAGAATTGACATTCATTGAGAACTTTCGTACCGTAAGAACAGCTGGAGCGGATGCAGAAATGCAGGAAAAATATATGTCAATCTAAAACAGATTCTTGGAATCACTCAGGAGTTTTACCACATCTTCTTCGATACGCGCCCTACCCTTGTATTAAATTGCATCATAATTTGTTTATACTTTCTCTAGATATCGTGTTGACTAACAGGAGCAAATACAGAAAATTTATGAATAACAGAAAAATGTATCAATTAAAAGCAAATTACTGGATTCACACCTATATCACGTCTTCCTTCTAATCTGGTTCATATTTTCACAGAATTTATTCGAACTTCATAGGGAATTTTTGGATTTGTCGTGTAGACAGGCTAGTGTGAATACAGAAATGTATAAAATATTGAAACAGGAGTATATTGATCCATCAAAAATGAAATCCTGGATCTGCCACAAAACTTAGTTATTCTTACTGCATGTTTCATTGAAACTTTGGGGATATCGTCAACCAGATTGTAAGGAAGACCGGATCGAAATCAGGTGTGGAAACAGGATTCCTTTTGGATTGAGAAATATTACTCCACTTTCATATCTTATGCATATCAATGTTCGATCATGTCCACACAGTATCTCCAAAAGTTTCCAGTGAATCGCTATGAAATTCTGTGGAAGGGCGAAACGCAAGATAAAGCAGTAAACAAATTTTGGGGTGGATCCAAGAATTCGTATTCCATTGGGAGATATCTATGAGCTTATTAGGCTTGTTGTTAGGTTTGAAATATTGCCTAGAAACTGCTGCTAAAGATTTTTTATATTTTATATATTTCTGTATTCACACTACTTCAGATTGCCTCCATATCTGAAATTGTTCAGCAAACTTAAAAGTACTACGATTTCAATGTTTATGCTTTCATTACAAAGTGAGCAATTCTGAAAATTTTTCACTGATTGCCTGGATTATTTATATAGACAGGACTTCGAATTAAAGTGAAATTCATTTTTTTTGTAAATGTGAAACATTTTTTCGAAGTTAGATTCAAAAATATATTTTCAAAATTTTGCGCAATACACATCACAGCCTACACACACACACACACACACACACACACACACACACACGTATACATATACGTATGAAATTTATTGAGGAAGAAATGAAAATGGAGTTATTAATTTTTAGACGGAAGAATGTCAACTCTAATATCAATCGCAGTATGAAAATTAAATGATATTTTTTCTTTCGCACGTTTCTTTGTTGGAGAGCGTATTTCTTGAGATGCATGCGTTCTGTGGGTATTTTCTATTTATACATTCAGATAATCAGTCAACATTACAACTAAAAAGAGAAAGAAAGAAAGACTTTGAAAAAAATATCGTTCAGTTGATGTCAGATTAGTGCACTTTTTAAAAGAATCTATCAAGATACTTACCAAGCCTAATTATATGGGATAACTGTGTCAAATTGATGTAAATGCAGAGCAGGAAGATTATGTTGCACTAATCTTCTATATGTAAAGGATATTCACAGCTTCTAACATGGATCAAACATCTATCAAACTATTTATCTATAACTATCTTCATAATATAAAAAATCTTTTCAAATACGTATTCATTTACTCGGATTTTGATACTTATAATAATTTGTTTTTCTTGAGCAAAGATAGCATAGTTTCATCCATTGAAGAACTATATTAGAAATTTTCCTGTATAGAGTCATCATCAGTTTTTTAATGTCCGTCGTTGGAAATATACTTTCCCCAAAATTCACCATACTTCTCTATCATTGGCGTTGCAAAGCCAGTATTTTCTAAATTTGTTTATCTCGTCTATCCATCAAATACTCTGGCAGTTTCGTTTGTACATTTGATCTGTGAGGATCCATTTCGTGAGTCACGATGTCAATTTGTTGTCTGCCATTCTTGCAACATGGTCAGCCAATTGCCATTTGAGTTTTTTTAATGGATTCTATGATGCCCTTGACTCCTGTCATTTCCCAGATGTATTGTGCAGTCTTGTGGTCTCTCCATGTGAGGTTGAGTAAGATTCTTTCTTCTGCACGTTGCTTGGTCCTTAATTTGCGGATCTGTCTCTTGCTAGGTTCCATATTTCAGCTCCATAAGTGACTATCGAGACGATGCATTGATTGTACACCCTTCTTTTTAGGATTATTGGGATCGTCTTGTTTTTGGAGGTTGAGCTTGCTCTGCCAAAAGCTTGCCATCTTAGGGTGATTCTCCGCTTGATCTCTTCTTCTTTTGTGGGTTTCATAGAGATTCTTTGTCCCAGATAGATGTAGTGGTCTCCTTTCCCCAGTTTTGCATCTTCGATTTTGACAGTTATATCCTTATTCTCGATGTGATTGTTTCAAATGACTTTCGTTTTACTGAAGTTCCAGTGTAGGCTGACTCTTTTGCTTTCTTCGTTTAGTTCATCGAGGATTAGTTAGAGGTCGTATAAGTTCCCTGCAAAAAGACGATGTCGTCAGCAAATCTTAGGTTGCTTAGATATTTGATGTCTATTTTGATTCTTTTATTCTTCCAGTCCAGGTTTCGGAAGATCATCACGAGGCAGGCTGTGAAGAGTTTAGATGAGTTGATATCGTCTTGTCTTACTCCTTTTCGGAGTTGGAAGGGTTCATTCAGAGTCCTTATGCAGTCTGAGAAAAGAGTTGCTGTGATTGTATTCATGTTGTAGTACTTTGAGGCGCACAGGGTCTACACCTTGTTGAGTGATGGCCTTCATGACCATCAGGATTTTTACAGAGTCTAATGCCTTTCTTAAGTCTATAAATGCTACAGTGAGTTGCATTTTATATATTGCTGCTCTCTCTTTCAGCCGGTTTATAGAATGGAGATGGTCCATGGTCAAGTAGTTTCTTCTAAATTCATTCTGTTCTCATGGTCAGTTTTCATTTAGTGTTTTAGTGATCCGATAGGTGATAATTTTTGTGAAAAGTTTAAAGATAGTGTTTAATAGGCTTGTACTTGTTGAGGTCTTTAGGTTTTTTTTCATGTAGAAGCGTTATGCTCACTGTGTTCCAGTCTTTTGGACTTTACTCTGTTTCTTCTTGGTTTGAACATACTGTCAGCTTCTATTAGAGTTGTTATTTTGCTGTGGAGTTCGTTGATGTTGGTGTAATTTTTATCGGTAAGTATTTTAAATCTGTTCTTCGATTCTTCCTTGAAGGGTTGAGTCAGTTCCTTTCGTACGTTTAGTGCTTGCTATTCGGTGTGGAACATTTTCCTACGTTTTTCATTGGTGTTTACCTGCATCTTACATCTTACCATTCTATGGTCGAATCCCTACGTTTACTTGTTTTAGAATTTGAATGTCATTGAAGGTGTCGCTTCTGTCCGTTGGTTTCATGGTGAGCGCTATTCCAAGTCGATTATCTCTCTTTTTTTGAAGAATGTATTCATGATCTTGAAGTTGTTTGCGGTTGCAAAGTTTCACAAGATCTTCACCTCCTTCGTTCCGTTTTTTGTATCCGAATTTTCCAACTTCCATCTCCTGTCCAACCTGTGCATTAAAGTCCCCCATGATGATATTGAAGTATTTTTGGTATCTTGTAATAGGGAGTTCAAGTTATCATAGAAGTCGTTCATCTCTTCTTTGGATGATTGTAAAGTGGGAGTGTACACTTGGATGACATTTAGCTTGTATCTCTTTGAGAGTTGTATGTTGACGCTGGCTATGTGATCTGAGGTAGTTTTGAAGCCTACCACGTTGTCGTTGAGGTTCAATTAGTTCTTCTGGTTTTCTTATTTCGCTAAAACCGATGATGTCCCACTTGATGTTCTTGATTTCACTTTCTAGATGGGTCGGGTGAGAATTTGTAGAGAGTGTTCTGACGTTGTAGGTGCTGATGTATAATGCTGTTCTTTTGTTTGGGGTTTCCGGTTCGGGGTTTTATTTAGGTGGTCGCTGTTGGATCACATCACTCCCACCTAAGGAAAGCGATGCAGCTCGGCCTTTTGGGACTGAGGATCCAGCAGGTACGGCCGGTATAATTATAATTGTGCAAACCATGGGGAGTGTTGGGCTATGCCCTGCTGCGCTGGCCTATGACGTTTGGAGGGGGTCTGATGGATAGGTCACTCCTGGTTCGGTGGCCTCAGAGCTCCACTGGCTCTCAGCACCAATTTTATCAGCTCTTGATCGGTAAGCAGACAGGCCTGGGTGTACGCAGTACTGTAGGAAAAAAGAGAGAAAATAAAATCTTTTTTTTTCTGTTATTCATAAAATCTTGCCCAAGACGTGTTGGGTGTTTTGGGTGTTTACTGGAATATTTTGGAGCCCTATTCCTTTCCTCTGGGAGGCTGCATCCTATCACATTTCCTTTTCCTGCTTTTCTTGTTTATCATTCTTCTACTTGTAGAATCGTAAATTTCTTGATTCGGAGAATCTCAAGTTTTTTTACAGTATGTTAACTTCTTATGATTCGTATAATCTTGAGTTTTTGATGCGTAGTATCTTCAATTTTGTGATTAGTAGAATCTTAGGTTTTTCGATTCTTATCATCATAAGTCTTTTGATTCGATTTATGGTTTCTTGATTCGTAGAATTTTGAGTTTTTTGATCCATAAAATCTTTGGTTCATTTGCTTCGTAGAATCTGAAGTTTTTTTTTAATTCGTAGTATGTTGAGACTTTGATCAACTGAATTCTATTCTTTTCTTTTTTTTTGATTCATGGAATCTTACATTTTTTATTCGTAGTACATCAAGTTTTTTGATCCGTAGTATCTTAAGTTTATTGATTCGTAGTATGCTGAATTTTTTTTATTCGTTGTACCTCAAGTTTCTTTATATTTCATAGTATGTCAATTTTTTTACGTAGAGTCTTAAATTTTTTGATTTGTAGAATTGCAAGTTTTTTTATTTGTAGTATCTGAAGTTTTTAGATTCGTAGAATCTAAAATGGTTTGATTCGTAGTACCTCAAGTTTTTGATTGGTAGTATCGTAAGTTTCTTTATCCATAGTATGTCAAAGTTCTTTTATTCGTAGAATCTTGAGCTTTTTGTTCTGTAAAATCTCAAGATTTGTAATATCTGAAGTTTTTGATTTGTAGAATCATGTCTCTTGATTTGTATTATTTTCAATTTTTTGATTCAAGTATATTAAGTTTTGATTCGTAATATGTTAGGTTTTTGATTCGTAGAATCTTTTAGTAGACTAGTTGAAGCTTTTCAATCCATAATAATTCAAGTTTTTGATTCGTAATATCTTGAGTCTTTTTTTTTTTTTGTAGTGTGTTGAGTGTTTTTAGAATTTGTAATATCTAAGGTTTTTCAAACTTTTGCTTAGAAGAATCTTGGGTTTTTCCACACGTAGAATGCCAGTTTTTTTTTGTTTTTTTTTTTCGTATTATGTTCCATTTTTCTGATTAGTAGTATGTCAATTTTTTTGATTCGTAGAATGTTGAGTTTTACAATTTGTAGTATGCTGATTTTTTTTATTCTTAAATCCGAGGTTTTTTGAGTATGTTGAGTTTTTATAATTCGCATAATCTGAAGTTTTTTGATTCGTAGTATATCAATTTATATTAATTTTTTTATTATATCAATTTTTTGGATTTGTAGATTTTAATTTATTGTATCTTGAATAATCTTAAGTTTTTGATTTGTTGAATCTCAAGTTTTTTGATTGGCAGTATTATGATTTCTGTGACTCAAGTATTTTGATTTATAATTTCTTTAGTTTTTGATCAGCAGTATCTCAAATTTTTTGATTTGTGGTATATAAAGTTTTTTTATTCATAGTATATCAAGGTTTTTCATTCCGAAGTATCGAAAGTTTTTTGATACGTAAAATCTGAAGTTTTTTCGTTAATAGTATCTCTAATTATCTGATTCGTAGTATGTTTAGGTTTTTCTGTTCGAATAATCTCAATTCTTTATTCGAAGAATCATAGTTTTTTTTATTTGTTGTATCCAAAGTTTTTTGAGTATTACAATTTTCATTTTTCGATTCTTAAGGGTTTTTTTATCCATGCAATCTTATGTTTCTCAATTAGTAGGATCTTAACTTCCTTGAATTATAACATCAAAAGTTATTTGATTCGTCGAATCTTAAGTTTCTTGATCCATAAAAAATTATGTTTTTAAATTCGGAGGATCTCAAGGTTTTTGATACATTATGTTTTATGCTTTTTGATTCGTAATATCTGAAAATTGTCCAAAAAGGCATTACTTTTCTATACTTCTATAGGACAACTCAATCTCAACGGGATGGGGAGAATTGTAAATTTAATTTTAAATTTTAAATTTCATTCCACTTATCCACGTGCAGGTCCAAAAACAGCAAACTATTTTTTTAACTTGGCAGTGGTCATTTCATCAAAGTCGAAAAATTCTCAAAATCACAAAGAAAACCATCTCAGAAGTATAAAATATCATCAAAATATCAAGAATAATCAATCTTAAAGCCTAAAGTAAAATATCATTAAAATATCTAAGATAATCACAGAGTTCATCTCACAGCCAAACTTTATGTATCATTAAACTACTAAAAATAAAAATCACAGAATTAATTGAAGCTGAGAGTGAGATCATCAGGAGAAGCCTACAGTCAAAATATTAGCATTATTATTAAGACATTATTATTATTATTATTATTATTATTATTATTATTATTATTATTATTATTATTATTATTATTATTATCAGGAATCTCACACCAGTTGCCTGGTGGTAACCGCTGGAGTTTGAGTGACAGCAAGTCTCCTCAAGTCTCCAGCCCTCCTCTCCTAGTACTCATAGGTCGCAGTAATTCTACGATTTACAGTTTCACACCGGTTGCCCGGTGGTTATCGCTGAAGGCTGAGTGACAATAAGTCTCCTCAGGTCCTCAGCTAACGTCTCCTCCCTCTTTCGCATATCATGACAGAGCTACTATTCGTTGCAGTACTTATATCTCTAGCACCTTCCTCAGTATCCGTGCAGTTCCAAGTAGCGCTGTGGTCTGTACGGTCTCTATCCTCCCCCTAATCCCGATCTCCTCCAGTCTCTCCCTCAGCGTTTGGGGGACAGTTCCTAGTGCTCCCACTAAGACCGGTACTACCCTGGTTTTCATGTTCCACATTTTCCTTAACTCCCTCGCTAGGTCCTGGTATTTTTCCCTTTTTTCACCCTCCTTCTTTTTTACTCTATGGTCTGCAGGTACAGCAACGTCTACTACAGCAGGTACAGCAACGTCTAAGTCCGGCCTTCTTGCCTGGATGAGGTGGTCAGTTTGGATGTCAAAGTCCCACAGTAGTTTGTGGTTGTCATTCTCCAAAACTGCCTCTGGTATTATTATCATTTGCAATCTCACACCAGTTGCCTGGTGGTAACCGCTGGAGTTTGAGTAACAGCAAGTCTCCTCAAGTCTCCAGCCCTCCTCTCCTAGTACTCATAGGTTGCAGTATTACTGCAATTTACAGTTTCACACCGGTTGCCCGGTGGTTATTGCTGAAGGCTGAGTGACAATAATTCTCCTCAGGACTTTAGCTAGCGTCTCCTCTCTCTTTCACCTATCATGTCAGTGCTACAATTTGAGTCTCCGCTTTCATTTCCCTTCCTCTGTTGGGTCACTATTGACAGTTAGCGTTGCAGTCCTTATATTTCTAGCACTTTCCTCAGTATCCGTGCAGTTCCCAGTAATGCCGTGGTCTGTACAGTCTCAATCCTTCCCACTATGACTGGTACTACTCTGGCTTTTATGTTCCACATCTTCCTCAATTTTCTTGCTGGTATTTTTCCCGTTTTTCACTCTTCTTCCTCTTTACTCTATGGTCTTCAGGTACAGCCATGTCTACTATTTGGCAGGTTTTCCTTTTCTTGTCTACAATTACCAAGTCTGGTCTTCTTGCCTGGATGAGGTGGTCAGTTTGGATGTCAAAGTCCCACAGTAGTTTGTGGTTGTCATTCTCCAAAACTGCCTCTGGCTTGTGCTGATACCACTTTTCCACATGGTTGAATCCCATTAGTTTGCTTAGTTCCAAGTGTATCATCGTTGCTACTCTATCATGTCTGTGCTTATACTCCTTCTGGGCGAGTTGACTACATTCACTGGTTATGTGGTTTACTGTCTCATGTCTTTCACCGCACATGCAGCATTTGCTGCTTGTCTGTGTTCTGCTGATTTTTGTTTTTATGTAGTTTTTCCTGATGCTTTTGTTTTGAGCTGCAAGAATGAGCAATTCTGTTTCTTTCTTCAGGTTTCCTTTTCATAACCACGTCCATGATTTCTCGTCTGCTACATCTTGTATCTGCCTTTTAAACTTACCATACAATTTTTCCCTTCCCATCTTTCTTTTCTTGTTTGCTGTGCTGTTCCATTGTTTTCTACTTTGTTGTTTGTTGCACTATCTCTTGCACTCTTCATGATTTCTTCACTATTCGTTTGCACATACCTTTCTAAGACCGCTTTAGCTCTCTGGACACAGTCTTCTATGCTGATGAGCCCCCTGGCACCTTCTTTTCTCTTAACGTATTGTCAATCTATGTCATCTCTTGGGTGTAACGCTTTATGCGTTGTCATAAGTTTCCTTGTTCGCCTATCCATTGATTGGAGCTCTTCCTTTGTCCATCCTAGGTATGGTCCTGTATATCTAACTACTGACACAGCCCAGGTGATTTTATTAGATTTCTGCTGTTTAATTTGGTTTCTAATATTTTCCTTATCCTTCTAAGGTATTCTCTTTATTTTCTCCTTCATCTCTTCCTGTTTTATCGTGTCACATTCAAGACCACCCAGGTATTTGTATCGGTCGTGTGCAGTCAATGCTCTAATCTCACTGTTGTTCGAGATTCGATTCTCTCAGTCATTGTAAGCCTTCCTTTGTGCATAACCATGATTGCACATTTTTATGTTCCAAATTCCATTCCAATGTCCTCACTGTATTCTTTTACTTCGTTGAACAGAGTCTCAAGCTCTCCCCTGTTTTTTGCGAACAATTTTATATCATCCATGTGCATTAGGTGGTTGACTTTTCCTTTTGTTTTAGAGAAATGGTACCCTTTGCCGTTCTTCAGGATTCTGTTGAGCGGTATCATTGTTAGAACAAATAATAGTGGGGACAATGAGTCTCTTTGGAACATTACTTTTTTTATCCCTACCTCTGCTAGGATTTCTCCTGTGGCTGTTAAGTCTACTTTCCAGTTTTTCATAGAGTTTCCAATTTTGAACATTCTAAGGCATTCGAGTATCCAGCTATGTGGAATCATATCGTACACTTTTCTGTAATCTATCCATCCCATTGCGATGTTCTTTTCTCTTTTTCTTACTTCTTTTAAGATCATCTGGTCTATGTACAGTAAGTCGTTTGCCCCTTTGGTTACTTTCTTACAACCATTCTATTCTTCTGGTAATAGTCCCCTTCTTTCTATTGATATATATATTCTCCGCGCTATTTGACCGGTCACGATCTTCCACTTAAGTGGTAAGCACGTTATTGATCTATAGTTGCTTGCTATGTCCCCCTTTTCTGGGTGCTTTTGGATGAGGGTGGTTCTGCCTTTGGTCATCCATTCTGGTGCCTCGCTTTCGTTTATGCAACTTTGGGGTAGGTAGGTGAGTCTGTCGCGTAGTGAGGTGAATTTCTTGAACCAATATCCATAGATCCCGTCGGGACCCGGTGCTTTCTAGTTGGCTATTTTCCTAAGAGCATGTTTCAATGTGGTTTCATTCACTAATATTGGTTCTCAATTGTCTATATTTTCGAGATCTTTTTTCATGTTTCCTAACCATCGCAGGGTTACATTGTGTCTTTTTGGGTGCCCCTGTATGCCTTTCCAGTAGTTCTTGGTCTCTGTGGCGTCTTGTTTTATGTTCTGTCTTCTTTCTCCGTTTAAATCTTGGTAAAACTTTCTCTTGTTGTTTTGGAATGTGCAGTTTTATTATTATTGTTATTATTATTTGGAATCTCACACCAGTTGCCTGGTGGTAACCGCTGGAGTTTGAGTGACAGCAAGTCTCCTCAAGTCTCCAGCCCTCCTCTCCTAGTACTCATAGGTCGCAGTAATTCTACGATTTACAGTTTCACACCGGTTGCCCAGTGGTTATCGCTGAAGGCTGAGTGACAATAAGTCTCCTCAGGTCTTCAGCTAACGTCTCCTCTCTCTTTCGCATATCATGACAGAGCTACAATTCGTTGCAGTACTTATATCTCTAGCACCTTCCTCAGTATCCGTGCAGTTCCCAGTAGTGCTGTGGTCTGTACGGTCTCTATCCTTCCCCTAATCCCGATCTCCTCCAGTCTCTCCCTCAGCGTTTTGGGGACAGTTCCTAGTGCGCCCACTAAGACCGGTACTACCCTGGTTCTCATGTTCCACATTTTCCTTAACTATTCTGTGGGTGTAGTTTGATGCATTTCGACAGGTCCAGTCATTTTTCTCTGAGAAAAAAATATTTGAAGAGAATGTAAATATTTCTGTGTTTGGTTGTTTGGTAGGAGCAGGAGGGAAAGAGTTTATATCTGTATAAATGAGGGTAAAATTTGGTTTGGTCTATGAGAGGCGGGGTCCGGGGATGTATGATTCCGGTGTCCGTGGGATTTTGGCTTGTCTTAGATAACAGAGGCAGTGATGGGCTAGAACGGTAATTTCTTAGGAAAAAGTGAATTTTCTTATTTTCATCATTGGATCGAGAGGTGGTATGTTGCATTCAATAGATAAGTGTTGGTATTTGTGGGGTAGGGTGAAAGTAGGTATGTTGTTTTCATATAATCTTTCTGCTTGATGGTAGTTAAGACTCCTACTTCCCTCAAAGGGATGGTGTTTGCATGCTTGTACTGTTTTTGAATTGACTGTCAGTTGTTAGCCAATATCTTGTACGTTGGTGTTGCAATGTATTATGTCGATGTGATTCCACTTTAAAATCAGAGTATTTAGGGGATTTACAATCTGAAAGTGACCATACCTTTGTGTTTCTGTATCGTATTAGGATGTGAGGACTGCTTCAACGCATCTGTGAGTCGATGAGTTGTGAATTTTCTTGATGAGATAGACTTGGTGAAAGTTGAAATTGTAGCATTAGTCCTTTCATCAACCGATAGACATCACAACTCACATCGTGGATCCCAAGATATTATATGCAAGACTGTGACCAGCAAAATATAAGATGGCAGGACGAACTAGACAAGTTCAGAAAAGTTTTGCCCCGCTACGCCCATGATAGAGAGGAGGCTCCAAGTCTGATGACAGACGCTCAAAGACTGGTAATGGAGATGATAACTGTGCATTTTCTTTCTGATATTGTGACAAAAAACTCGTATGATCATAATGATTTTTCTATTGTCTTGATATTTTCAGTTGCACAGTGCTTAACAAAATCTCTGAGCAGATATTTTCAATCATATAACCTCGGAAATATTAGTTGATCTCTTTTATTCGAAGTCGATAAATAGTGCTGAAATGATAAAAGAATCCAGATTTTTTAAAAAAAACTAAATTCAGGCTATTCAACTTTTCACCGTAATCTGCAACAACTTTGAAAGGTAACTAAACTTTGAAAGGTAACTAAACTTGGATAAAGTTTCCTTTATAATTAGGCAGAAGCGAACCGTAAAAAATGGACATCTGTACTCGTCGGCATTTTTATAACTGTATCTCGCCATTTTCAGACTGGTGATGGATATTTTACTAAAATAAATGCTGTCGATGATAATGGCTTAATTGAGGTGGGTACAGCCCCAAATGGACCTATATCTACGGAATGCTCTGATAAGTGTTATGTGAGATTGCATTTGTATGATTCCATTTGAATCAATGACAAAAGACGTCTATTGTCAGCAATGAAAGCCTTCAAAGACTGTTCAATCATAATAATGCACACTCAAATGCATGTGTTATTATAATGCTGTCAAGTTAATATATGAAAAATGATAACCTTGGTTGGGAAAATTTCTGTACCCTCCGTATTCTCCAGATATCGCTCCATAAAATTACTCTCTATTCCGAAGTTTACAGATCATTCTTAATGGGAAAGTTCTCAAAGTAAATGGAGAGTTGAATACTGCCCGTTTGTATATATTTTACTCCAAACCAAAAGATCTTTACAAAAACAGCATTATGGAGCTCATGAATCATTTAAAGAAGGTTATTGATGATGGTGGAACGAACGATCATCAATATTGAATCTTTCCAGTCGCTGAATTTGGAGATTGTTTATGGAATGATGTATTATGATTGAAACAGTTTCAGTTTTATTTGACCTGATTGTAAGTTCAATCGGTAAATCTTATCTGATTGATTTATATAGGGGGAACTCAAACTGAATACATATAACACACAAATTTGATTTCAAAATGAAGAAAATATTATAATGTCTCATTCAAAACAATGCAATGAGTTGTGGGAGAAAGCAAAGATGATGCATGATGCTATAACAATGTTGTCAAGTGCTAAAAGGCTACACGAAAAAAACAATCGTGGACTTACGAACGACTATACCCAACCTGGGGAGTGGTTGGGTATAATCGTTTGTAAGTTAACCTTTGGCAGAGCAAGCTCAACCTTCAAAAATAAGAAGATCTCATTAATCCTAAAAAGAAGAGTATACAACCAATGAATTCTCCCTATAGTCACTTATGGGGCTGAAACATGGAACATAATAAAGAGACAGATCTGCAAATTGAGACCATGCAACCTGCACGTGGAAGAATTATGCTGGGTCTGACATGAAGAGACCACAAGACAGTACAGTACATCAGGGTAAAGACAAGGGTCAGGGACATCATAGAATCCATTAAAAATCTCAAATGGCTGTGAGCTGGCCATGTTGCAAGAATGGCAGACAACCAATGGAGATCGCGATTCAACATATGGATCCTCCAAGCTCACATGCGCAACTGAGGCCGGCAGAATATCAGATGGAGAGACGAGCTAGACAAATTCAGATAATACTGGCTCTGCGACGCCCATGATAGAGAAGTGTGGCGAATCCTGGCGAAGATCAATGTCCAACGACGGACGTTAAAAGACTAATGATAATGATAATGATATCCAACCTGATGGTCTTCAAAGAACGATGCTTATACAAAATAGTTGTAGAAAAGTCATAAAATGTTAGATACAGTGAAGTCATAAAAACACACAAATAATTTTAAAATAGGGTAATGTAAACGAGAAGATTAAAGCAAGAGGACTTTGAAGTAAAATCACAACCTTCATTGTAAAAATAACTCGAACTCGAAGACATTTTCGTTTATAACCTCTCTAAGAAAACACATCCAAATATCGATATGCGAGATGCTGAGACTTACCGGAGAAAGGCAAGCGGCTACGAGAATCATTCCAAGATATCAAGACTTCGGCTTCATACTAAGCTAGTCATGAGGAGTAGAAACTAACTTTCAAGCGTATAAAAATCTGTCAGGTAAAAACACATTCTGATGAAATAAAGCCAAAAGAATGAATCGTAAACAGCGAAAGCGATTCAAAAAGTATAGAGTACTTTATTTTTCATCTTCTCGGTTAACATTTTGGATCCTCCCAATGATTTGCTCCCAAGCTGTAAAGTTTTGGACACTTTTGACAACCATGTACTTTATAAATAATGGGAACTTCTAAGTGATGAATACAATGATGATTTGAAGCACACCTTCCCACAGGAAATGATCAGTTTTTAAACAGTGTCGGAATATAACCATAAGTTCAATGGTGCATTCGCCATCCTTATGTCTATATTCTGGAGGAAAAGTAAACGTAGTAGTAGTACCATTACTAATTTGGTAGTAGTAGCAGGTGAAGAAAAAAGAAGAGGAAGATGGTGATGGTTTACCTGAAGTAGATCAGGCCTTTGGATAATCTACTCCCTGATGTTTCAAACCATGATTTTCGTTACAAGGCACAGCTTACTTGTCAGACGAGTTGCTCAAACCTCCGAAGGCTTCTAAATCAAAAACAACGTTATTCAAGGCTGTTCCCTAACCCCACCTTATTTTTGATATTCTTAGAAACTTATTTGAAATGATTTCCTATCATTACACTATTAATATATCACTCGTCTTAGACAACGTAAATAGAATAAACAGTTAAAGGAAATCTGTGCAGCAACCCTATCATCTTCAGTTGTGTATTCTATTTACATTGTCCACGGTGAGTGATACATAAACGGTGTAATAACGAAATATCATTTCAAATAAGTTTCTATATCATATAACGTAATTTATTATTATTATTATATATATATATATATCATCAGATTATCAGATTATAGTTCACCCAATGTGAATAGATCCAATGCGCTATTGGGGAAATTTGTATTCACATAGACAAAACGAGCACGTGTATTTTCAGGTTGTATTCGTTTCATTGATGACTTATGTTGTCTTAATGATGAACGAGTATTCAGAAAATTTTATGGTGCTATATATCTTAAAGAACTTGAACTAAAGTATGAACTTGACAGAATGCAAGCAAGAATTGGATTTTGAAAACGAGGATGGAATGTTTCTGTATAAATTGTTTGACAAACGAGATTACTTTCCGTTCCATACCCTACATATGCCATTCAGAAAAAAGTAGTATCCCATGTCATATTTTTTATGGAACTACATTATCAGCAAATCGAAGGATA